>OX465275.1:64356796-64956796 GCA_949987645.1 Tachina grossa | reverse complement strand
CTCGCGCACTAAGGGTCCTGCACGAATACTAGATATGTAATTTAATACAAACTTCAACCTATATAATATATAGTTGTGGCATTTTTCTCGTTTTTGGCGTTTTTTTGTTTTGAAGTTTTTTGCGTTTCTTAGATTTTGGCGATTTTTTAAAGTTTCGGCTCTCTTTTTAGTTTTAACACTTTATTTTCTAGTTTTGGCGTTTTTTTTATTTCAGCGATTTTTTTTATTTTTGGCGATTTTTTTCATTTTTGCGATTTTTTTATATAAATTTTTTTTTAGTTTTGGCGCCTTTTTCGCGTTTTGACGATTTTTTTTGATTTTTGGCGTTTTTTTTTTCATTTAGACGATTTTTTTCATTTGGGCGATTTTTTCGAATTTGGCGATTTATTTTTGTGTTAGAAATTTTATTTTAATTTTGGCGATTTTTTTCGTTTTGGCGATGTTTTTTAATTTTTGGTAATTTTTTTTTTGGTTTGGCGATTTTATAATTTTCGGATTTTTTAGTTTTACCGTTTTTGAAAATTTGAAGTGTTTGCCTCTTACGGTTTCCAAGATATAGCAAGTTTTCAAATTACATAGTCAAATTTGCATTAACTGATGGACCACCCTTAATTTAAATTTTTTAAAATTTTAGTGTTATTTGGTTTAGTCTGTATAAAAATACACTAATTTTACAAATTTCAAGTTTCAATATAACTACATATGTTCATACAATTGTATGTATATTACATGGGATTTTAACATTTTTCGTTGGTCGTTTTGGAACACCCTTTAATTTTTAATTCTTATGTATTTGTTGTTCTAGCGGCCAAGGTTCTACATATTCTGTCCAAATTTCAGGTCCGTAGCTCTTACGGTTCCTGAGAAAATACCGTGTGACGGACAGACGGACAGCGTAGCGAAAACAATAGAGTTCCTTTTCACCTTTGGTGTACGGAACCCTAAAAATGAGAACAAAGAAAACGAAGTGGCTTGAACTAGACTCGCGAATAAAATTTAATTTCTTAAAAGGAAGTTAAAAAACACACAAATGGAAGAAACTTATTCTTACAATGTTTGAAAAAACTAATAAATTTTTAAAGAGACACCAAAACATAATAATAACGCAGTCAGATAAATGCATAAAACAATTGCATTATACCAAGATGAACACCAAAATAAAATGGAGAATATAGCTGAAGACAGATGTGTTCATACACAGATGTGTGTATAGACACCGGGCCAAGGTTAGACGCTTATCATCGCCCCCATGTACCCTTAGAAGGCACCATATGACACTCCCAGCATACATAGATCGCAATGTTTGAACACAGTTATCCTTGTACTACTGTCAAGTAACTTGCTGAGGTATTTATAGCTATCTAAACTTTTTCTCTTAAGACTTTGTCAAAACAGTCCTGTGTTGTATGGCAACAGCACCTAGAATAGTGCCTGGCCAGCATTAATTTAACACTGGGAAGCCGAGACTATTCCCCCAGCGTTTTTAGTATCAAGATTCTCTAAGCTCGCACGCCACGAGTGTATTTGCTTACACCCGCAGCGAGCTCTACAACAGAATTTCTCACCATTAACCGGCACAACTCAACCAATAATCCAGTCCCTATTCCACACAGCTCAAAATCATCCCTTTAAACTCGTGGGGTGGGACTCAATCGACCTGTTGGTAAAATATTATGACGACCGCTACACACATCTAACTCCTAGAGCAGCTCTACTGTCGGATCACGAGCACCCGTGCTACCAGAGACAAGCATCTGGTCATAGCTGGAAATTCAACCCCAAAAGTCTTTACCTATATCATTATTTAAACTCAAGTCAGTTCCAGGTGATGCTGCACCCGATTGACAACACAGATCTGTTTCTTTTTATAAATATATGCACATCCGTTTCTCATTTATTTCAGAGATTTTATAGCAACACATACGTTCTATGGGTAAAACGTCAAAGGTACGTCAATGGAAAAAGCCAAATTTTCCCAGCTGATTTACTATAGATATCCTGGGCTTATAACTTTGCGTTACAAAATTTCAACAAAGTCGTGACTAAATGAACTTGACACATGATCTTAATGCAAAATTTAATTTTGAAGTCAGAATGGTCAAAAATAGAACAGATTTCGAGATATTGCAAAATTAACGTCATTTGGGTTTTTAAAAAAGATATCACTTTAATAAAATAATCTTGATAAGTATTAGATAGATTTTTTTTTATTTATTTTTCCTGCTTGAAAGAAAATAAAAATTGCTAGTAAAAATTGATCAAGAAATGACTGAACTACAGTGAAACAAAGTCCAAATTTCACAAAAATTTTAATGATTTTTTGCTATTTTGTTTTTTCAACTTAGTTTTTTTAAAGCAAATATTTAATTTTTTTTAAGTTTTGTTACTTACACGTTTGATTATTTCATTAGAAACATTTTGTGCTCAATAGAATACAGATCGGTGCAAAAATTATAAAGTTACAAGAGATTAGTTTAATTATCTTACTTTTATCAAAAAAAAAAAAAAAAAAAAAAAAAACGCAAGTAAATATAGAAATATGTATATAAGTACGGTGACCATCCGTTCTGTATTATGCAGAGAGAGAGTCCTGTTCTGTATAAATTATTCATTAGGAAATAATGTTGATATGTCCTGTATTTTATTTACTGTTCAGTATTTGTTCTGTATTTTCATGACGCAAACTGCATTTAAAAAATTAACATAGTTTCCGCAACAATACTGTTTTAATCAACATTGAAAAAGGGCTTAATATACGAGTTTCAACTGCAAATGCAACAGTACTATAAAAATAAAATAACAGCACGGGTTTTGTTTCCTTTATTTTTTTCCTTGAGAGCATCAATATGAAATTTGTGTGTTAAGGTCTCATTAGTCTTTACTTTCTGTGGCTGTTCTGTGCCACTTTTTTCTGTATAAAATATTTTGCAATTACTTTGTCTGTGAAAAAAATCAGCTGGCAACCTATAGAATTGATTACACTTGTACACAAAATATCACAACACACTAATACTCAGCAAAAAATTACACATTACCATTAGAACTACTTGCCATATAATGACTTACTTTTCTGATTGCCAAATTTCATTACTCGCTTACAAATCACATTACCTTAAATTTAAAAAAAATGATGTAAAAGTTGCTAAATGAAGAGAATGATTTTTTTAGATGAAATAGATTACCTCAACAAGTTGCCAAATAAAAAAAGGAAGTACTTCTCAAGAATCGATTATTTTAGTCTCACGCCTTGTTAAAATCATTAAGTTGGTAATCCAGTAGGGAAGAGCTTCCACCAAAAATGTTTAATTCCAAACTCGATTACCTTTTTTGAAATTTTTTGCTGGGTACATACACACTTTCGGCTGTCACTTAACGTTGAATTCTATTTTCTACAGATTTGTCCGCAACAGAACAGAACGGAAAAGGAAAAACTAATTACACATACAGATTTTCAACTGAACAGAAACAAAACAGCTGATTCAGAACAGAAGAGCACGTACAAACTAATTCTGCTCTTAGTGGCATCTTATGTTTTAAATATTTTTGACGATCCCGCTTTAGGAGCCTAGCTTTTCTTCGTTCATTGTCAAACTACTTTATTTCATGATTATATAACACAGATTGAGTCCCACAAAATATGTATGACTGAGGTCTCTCTCATTATTAATGAATTTAAGTTTAAAATCCCACAACGTAGAGAAGAAATATTTTTGCCTATTGCTGTTAAAAAAATCGTAATTGAGATATGGATTAGTTTAACTTTAGAAAGATAATCATATTCTGACTTACGTTAAAGATAATCATGCGTAAAATTTACGCATACTTTTTGGAAAGCTAAATTGTAGCATTTTGTTGATTAATTTAAAATAACCTAATGTCGATTACGTTTTTCTATATAAATGCAGTAAAAATAGCCGAGTTTTAAATATGTTAATATATTTTTATTATCAGAAAAAACAAAAGCAAAAGAACAACTTCAGTAGTATAAAAAATTTAGAGGTCATATATCTTTGAAAACTTATCACCCGTTTTTGGATTTAAAGTCATTAATTTCAATGAATATACTAAACAAACAAATTATTTCTTATAAAATATATGTATAAAGATTTTTTAAAATTAGTCAGATACGACTTAGGCAGATGTCAATATTATCAAGACTTTTTCACTGCTGTCATTACAAAAATCCCAATTAAAGCACAAATTTAAGCTTCGCACGTATTCCGAAATACAGCGCTGGTCATAGATTTACTTCGTTTAAAAGATATCTCGGCATTAGTCCATTTTACGATATTCGTAATTATCTCATCAACCAAAAACTTGTTTAAGGATGAAAGGGGATCACGCAGACTGCAACACATTCGTGTAGCACCCCTTTGAGATCTAACAAAATATTAAATGCTGGCACTCGACCGCGTCTACATGATTTTGGTGTCAACCAACAATGTTAATATTTACTCTTTTAGCCCTCTGTGACAGAGAGATGCTGATGAAGAAGCTGGTTGCTCTATCTTAACTTCGTGTATGTACTCGCCTTTCCAATTTTTTTAAGCACATAAACACAACCCGCACAGCGATTAGCTTGTCTGCGAAAAACACACAGGGTCTATGGTGGGAATCGAAACCACGACCTCTGGACTGAACGGCTAGTAGCATTGCTACCACTCAGACACAGGGGCACCTGTGTGTGTTTTTTGATTTTTTTCGAGTCAGGCTATCGACAAGTTAAAAGCTTCTACATAAAATTTAACAATTTACGCACAATAAGTGGTCATCAATAAACAAACAACACGAATGTTCATAAAAATAGTAAACTTGAAAGTCACTCTAAAGATAATCATGTGTAATTTTGACTCACATACCCCTTATATTTCAAAAATTGAAATACAAACCGTCACGACGTTTGGGTCTCATTAAAGGTATCATTAACGACTGAGATGTCTAAAGAGTACAAATGCGAAATCATTGTAACTAAAGAGAAATAACAATATATTGAAAGTGTATGCGTAAATTATACGCAGATTATCTTTCTAGGGTTAAAGCTAATGCAAGCCGATTTAATGATGATCGTATTGAATACTTAAATCGTACTGCCTACCAAGAAGTTGAAATTCTTACGTGGAAAGATGGTAAATTCAGTTTTGTTTTCGTTATGGATAATTATTAATTAACTATTAATTTTTTCTACTGGAGGTCTACTGTGTAAATCGAACCGAAAGAAAATAATTTCGAATTTTTATGCTTATAACATGTAAATTCGAAAGCATTTTCTTTCGATTCAAATTACAGAGTTGACCGCCTGATATATAGATACATACATACATACATATGTAGATTAGCGTATGTGTTTACATTGTTATGTTACTTTTTGAATTTTTTCTTAATTTTGACTTTAATTTTGTGTTTTACCTAATTTACATTAAGCATTTTTTTCATGAAATTAGTTGCATGAAAATTTTTATTTCTCAATAGGAGGCATGGAGGACAAACTCGTATCAAAAAATTTGTTAAAAATGTATCAGGGATTCATTTTACGCCCTTTTTTATACAAAATTCTCTTTTATAGCGCTGCAATTAGCAAATAGAAAAAGTTGCGTGCAACAAAATTCATGAAATTTCATGAAAAAATGCTTAATGTAAATCAGGTATTTGTCAAAAAAAAATAAAAATTAAAAAAAAACATGAAATTAAATATGTTTAATATGTCTGCAAGATTGTTTGTAGTTTAGTTGCTGTTTATTAAATATTTCCTTGTTCTGTATTTTGATTTAAAAATTATGGTCACCGTATATATAGGTAACAATGAAATTAAAATTGGCTTAAAACTATTGAGTTGCTTTGTGTGTTGTAATTATTTTCTACCTCTCGGAATCAATAATAGTCGCCCAACATCCCCTCATTATACGCCCCTTGATACCGACGTTCCATTTCTATTTGTTGGTGAAAACGCTAACCATGCTCGTCGCTTTCATCGCCAAGGTTATATGGGAAGAAATTTAAGTGCGACTGCAGATGGTATAGTTTTAAATACATATTAACTCCTTTTTTAAGAAAGACATAAAAATTAATATTAACATAAATAAAAACAAAATCGTGTTAGAAACTTTACCAATTTTCTCATAATTTTTTAACAAGTCTTGAATTATATCTTTATAATTTGGGCTCCTGAAATTTCCTAGAAAGGCTGATACAACTAAACCAAATGACGTCTATGCTTTTAATTCATCTTCTGAAAAAAATCTAATCAAATTTGGAATCCTTAAGTAGCTTAGTAATTTGTGGTGCTACAAAAACACCTCCTTTAATTTTGGCATCTGATACGTTGGGAAAAAGGGTTTTCAGCTATTCAAATGCTTCACTGTGTGATCTTTTTAGCAAAGCTTTCACGAAATTTTTGATTAAGCCAAGTTTAATATGTAGCGGTGGCTAAATAATGTTTTCCTTTTTTACCAGGGCTTTGTGTTTGACATTATCTTGGCCAAGCGTAAAATTAACTCTATTCGACCTATCTTTTCACAAACAACAGCAACATTTTGTGTAGCCTTGTTGTAAAAAAGTCACCATGGCAACAACTTTTAGATCGGCACAAATTTTCCAGTTATGCTGTTCGTACTCTATGAGGCCCAGTAATTTAGACATGAACTCACATGATTCTTTAACACTAACTGCGTGTATCATACTTTTTAAATGCAAAATTAAGAAATTCATACTTACTTTGCGCCCGACATCCACATAGTTAAACCAAATTTGCAGTAATTGCATATAGTATTTGGGGTCCAAGATTTCAAAATGTTTTCCGGATTAACCTTAAAATTCAGCCAAAATGCATTTAGTAATTGGCTTGAAAAAATGGGCGGCTGAGCATAGCAAAATTGTTCGTATTGTTCTGGCAAAAAAATTCACGTTTTGCACTATGCATTTTATTTTTGTTAATATGAATTAATTATGCTTTTCAAGAGAATCAAAACGTTAAGCAAACAATTTAAAATTGTAAACTGTCAATATTTATAACACTTACAGCGTTCGTTTTTCAAGTTCTCACTTAGGTATTTACTTCCTTTGGGTTTTTGATTTAATAAAACCGAAAAGTGGGTTAATTCACTAAATCTTGTGTAGCTCTGTCATTTTTGCAAAGTCTTGAGTTTGTTGTAGAAAAAAAGAATACAGAATAAGATCACTTTTCTGTCTTCTCTTACAAACTAAATACTTTTGCAAGCAAATCTTTGCGTGTGGAAAAATCGTCTTTCTTTTGGAGAAACGGAAACAAATAAAAATTCTTTATAGTTAATAATATGAAATGAATGAGAAAACAAATCGGGTATATAAAAAATTATACAAACTCATTTAATTTGTTGCATAAATATCCAAAGGACTTCGAAGTTCTGTTTCATTCAAGTTCACTTGCCTGAAAATCCTTTTGACATTTGCAAATGAATGAATAACTTAGGGCTGCAAAACCGTAATCAGAATAAGCTCGCTTTATATCAGATATTCGCTTCCAGAAGCTTGCTAAGTTACTTCTTCTTCTTTTTCTTTAATTATGTATGTCTTCTAAGTTCAAAAATTGTAACTCTCTAAACTAAAAGAAACAAGTGGTACTAAAGTAAAGTAATTAGTAGCAGTATTAAAAAAAGTGTTAAAAACTGCACTATAATTGAAAAATCTGTGCTTTTATCCAAAAATCTTCAAATCTTTATTTCGTCTTTTTGGAGGGTAAAAATCTGCAAAATCCAGGTAAATCTGCATTTCTGGCAACAGTGCATACATATTAGTAACGAGCAATTTCTTATGAATAATATACAAAAAGTTACATAAATACTAATAGATAATAGTTTCCCTCCATATTTAATTAAAAGCCTTTCTAATTTCCTACCAACACCCACAAAATAATAGAAATTACAGCTCTAATGACGATAATTAACAATTTTACAGCATCAAATATATACCAGGCCTAACAGACAATAGACACATAAAATATGCAATAAACAATAGCAATAATGCTTAGTCCTAATTTACACTATGCAAGTCTTATTGTTAAGCTGATTAGTTTCTGGGAGAGATAGACGAGGGGAACTGAAACATTTCTCCTAACAAACTAATCAGCTTAGCAGTAAGACTTGCATAGTGTAAACTAGGACTTAGCATATAAAGCTAATAAGACATTGATTACCATATTTACCTACAAAAAAATACCAATTGACAAACTACCCTTTCGGAAACTAAGTTAACTTTATAGTAAATTCACATAGGTAAACCATGGTGCTTTGAGCAAATCATGTTAATTTGAAATTGATTTACCATACATTTTGCATATGGCCAAATCACCTGAAAGTAGTTTATTTATTTTAAATTATGTCGGAAATGCTATTTTTCAATAGGATTTATCCATGCAGCTCTGCGGTGCTTTTAAAATTACAAACTCTACCCCTGGGTAATGAAGTAATATTTAATTAATTTTAAATGTCAACTACATATGGCTAAAGTTCATTTACAGCTGCTGCGCCCACCTTATAAAGTAAAAGCAAAAATTTAGTGCGAAAATTCGAACAACCAATCACTCACAAGTTAAGTGGAAACACTTGAAAGTAATTTACTTAAATTCACTTAATTAAATGTCGTTGGAAACATACTATTATATTAACTATAAGCTTACTAGTACCGTTTGATACTTGGATTACTTTTCAATGTAATACACTAACTCTTTTAACATTACAATATCTTAGGCGGTAGTCAATTGTCTCACTCTGCACTACTTCTCAACCAACTTAAAGTTGACTTTATTTAAGTCACCTTGTAGTCAGTAAACTTGCAAAAAGATATTGCTGGCGTTCGAGTTATGTGTTACAAGTTGTATAATCAACGCTCTAGCTTACCAGCTTAGCTGTCATCTCAAATAAAAACAGCAAGATGTTAATATAAAATTTAAATGATTTTCAAAGTAACTGAGAGTAAACTTGTTGGCTCTCACCAAACCCGATAACGTACTCAACTTAAGAATTCATTTTGGACCAGTTCTGAATAGCATTGTTGTTAGCTTTTAGTTAGTCTAAGAAAAGTTAACCATAAGTTGATTATTTTTGTAGTCGAGTAGAAATTTTCCGACAGGGTACAGCAATAGCTGTATTCTTATCTGTATTGCCACAACCAAAAGATAAAGCAGACATAAACAAAAGTAAAGAAGGTGTGGCATTATCTAAACATATAATAGAAATTAATCATGTACTTGTTCTGATAATACTGAAGTTACAAATGTAGAAAACAATACTTTAAAACGTTGCACAATCGAAAACTTAAGATTACAAGAGAAAAAAACGAAAAAAATTAAGTGGGTCACTAATAAGAACCACTCAGTCATAAGCTGTTATCTAATACCAAACTGCAGCATCGAGGACTTCCAAATGAAACTGGATAACATTGAAAATACGGCATGCACCATTGAAGGAAACCTGATAATAGCCTTTGATTTCAACGCAAAAGCAATCGAGTGGACATGGCTTTTTAAGAGTAGCAAATACTGCAACCTTCCGGAGACCTGGGTGTGAGGGCTCAATACCCGATATTACACCAGTTTCAGAGATATTTTTCGACAAGATAAGTCAATGGAAAGTATTAAAAGATAAAACAGTATACGCAGTATACTGCTTACAACCAGATAGAAGTCTGACTAGCGACTACATAAGAAGATGTAGAAAAAGTGAAATGTCGTAAAACTCAGAAGGGATATCTTACTTGCAAAAGCTTACAAGAGGTCAATAAACTGGCAAGAAACACTTGAAGTCGAGAGTTATGTCAACGAGGTAATGTCAGTTATCACTAAAGCGTGCAACTCAGCAATACCTAGAATTTTTACAGCGGAGAGGAAAAAAGCAGCATACTGGTGGACGGAAAAAATAAGGCAACTTAGGCTACTCTGTTATCGCTGTCGAAGGCGATACACGAGGGCTAGACAATTCGAAGTAGCTGTAAACGAAGCCGGAGATCTTCGGGCCATTTGGAGCAAGAGCGAAAACACCGAACTTAACGCAGTTTAAATATACAACATAGTAAAGAAGCTTTTTCCAAGCCATGAAGTAAATTACTCAGGAAATACAGATCAAAATGAAGACGAGCCAATAACTTTGTTCTCGGCAGAAGAACTTATGAAGGCAAAAAGCAGCATGAAGAACTTAAAGGCCTCTGGACCGAATGGAATACCTTCTGAAGGGCTAAAGACACTCGCAAGAGAGCGGTCTCAATTATAATTGACAATGTATAACGCATGTCTGACGCATGGAATTTTCCCAAGGTTTTGCAAGGGGGGTGGCGTTGGCTAAAGTAGTTAGCACGTTGACTACAAAACCTAAGGTCCTGGGTTCGAGCCCGGTCATTACATAATAAATAATAACACCACGCATTTTTCTGATGTGCATTAGTGTCCTTTGTATGAGTTGTTGTGGGAAAAGTTCAAGTGATGCAGGCATAAGGCACTGGGTCACTAAAACTACACCGGCTTCAGCAGATGCTAATCCTAATGTAACATCAGAGCGCCCTCCTTCGTTGTGTAGCAAAATCATCGGCGAAGTAAAATAATCAATGGCTACTAATACAGCTTCAAAATTTAATATGCCTCATTTGATATCAGAAGGTGCTGCAATACTGCAATATTAAAAAGCGTGCAAAAATGCAGAGTTGTAAAAGAATGAAGCTTTCATCTCTCTTCCTTCATCTTCATACTTCACTATCACTATCAGCGTGACCATATTAGCTTATTTTGAGCTAAATTTAGCTTATTTTTTTGGGATTTAGCTGCAAAATTTCTATTTAGCTCTTAGCTTATTTTTTAGCTTTTTTCAAAAACTCATTTAGCTTTTTTAGCCGTTTTTTTTTTTAATCTTAATTGCAAAAAATATGTTAAAGACATAAAAAAGTTATAATAACAAAAATTAAACATTTTAAAACTCCAACGTACTGACCAAACGCCTGTACCGGATTTTCTTCAAGTATAGGCAAGATCAAGTCACTTTTCAAACGACAAAAACAAAATTAAAATAGGTCTAGCCGTTTTGGGAGCTACGGCGTACAGATTCCGCTAAATATATCTAGAAAAGAAGTGATATTTTCTAAACGGCTGGACCGATTTTCTTCAGCTTTCAAACTAGATCAAAATCGATCCAGCCACACACACACTACAAAATTACAACACCCCTTTTTTTAAGGATGTTAAAAATGATAATTTGTTAACATTTAAAAATACAAAATTTTTTTCATTGGAAAATGATTACAATGATTA
This sequence comes from Tachina grossa, assembly GCA_949987645.1. Taxonomy (NCBI): domain Eukaryota; kingdom Metazoa; phylum Arthropoda; class Insecta; order Diptera; family Tachinidae; genus Tachina; species Tachina grossa. Next base: position 64,945,530 of record OX465275.1, on the reverse strand, counting down.
AATACAAAATGTAAATTGCTTATTTATAAGAGAAATTGCAAATTTAAATATAGAGGACATTGACTGCAATTTTGGAGTTACAATGGCAAAAGGTAAATAATTAATATTACCCATAAGACTTTTAAATAGTTCCTTTCACTTGAGTTGAAGCATGAATTTACTTAAAACAAAAATTAGAAATAGATTTAAAAAATGTTTCGTATTTTAGTGTAAATGCTTTGATATTTTTGAAGAGTGGTTAAGCTTATTTTGGGAAGTTTTTCTTTTGTTTTTCCTTAAACTCAAATATAATATTGAATAAATAATAATTAAAAAATTATTCAATATTTTTTTTTTCAAATAATAGAAAAATATGTTTGTGTATGTATATATTTAACGTTATTTTAGCAATAAGAAACTATTGCAAATTGATCAAAGTAGTCGAAAAAAGTTTAGCTTTATTTTCTGGCTTAAAATTTAAATTTTTAGCTTATTTTAGCTCTTTTTCAAACGTGATTTAGCTTAATGTTATTTTAAAATCTGGTCACACTGATCACTATCCTTTCCCTATCATCCTCTCTCACTAACTTCTCTTCAACACACAGGTATCACAAAGGGATCATTGTATTGGGCCCAAGTGAGCTGGACTCTAAATTTCCCCTTCCTTATCAGCAGCCTGCTAACCTAACCTAACCTAAGGCTTTGCAATATACAGAAGCTAGTTCTAATAAGCAAAGGAAAAGGTGACCGCGATTAACCATCTTAACATCGCCCAAAGTGTATGTTAGACACTGCTGGTAAATTAATAGAGAAATTAATCACGCTAGAGTAATTGAAGAAGAGGGAGACTTGTCAAATCGACACTACGGCTTCCATCCAGGCAGGAGCCTTGTTGCTGCACTGTATTTTTGGTAAAATGTATACAAATATTTTTATGTATAAATTGAGTTGTATGTGAATTGGAAATTTAAAACTTATTTCTTTGCAAAAATAGGTTTTTAGAATTATGTCTCTGTTGCAATAAAGGAGCGATATGTACATATGTATGTATTTATGTATGTACTAGTGATGTAACGAATGTCAAATTTTGATATTCGTAAATACAAATACGAATACGAATATTTGAAACGATATTCGCGAATACGAATACGAATATTATATGTGAAATTTATAGACATAAAATTGGGATTCTGTTTACGCCTGTAAGATGGAATATGAAAAAATTGTTATGAAGAAAAACTGCTGGCGTACTTTAAAGTTAAGTTTAAAAATTAATTTTAAAAGTTAATTTAAAAGTCCATTTTAAAATTTAATTTCCATAATTAATAAGTTTCAAAAAGTATTTCAAAATGATACAAAACAAAAATTTCCTTAAAAAATTTAATGAAAATTTATTTTTAGTCATTTATTTAAATTTCGTTTCGGACTTCTGTATTTATTTATTTAGTTTTTTTTTTTGGAAACACATTCGTATTCGCATTTGTCAAATTCAGGCGAATAGGAATATCTAAAAATGGCCGAATAGTCGGCAAATCGAATACGAATACGAATATTTGTGCATCACTAGTATGTACATATATTCGTCTACGGTAAGCACTACTGTGCTGTGCGTCTGCCATTATTGAGATCATCTACTTGCCAAAACAAAATAGCTTCGTCATGGTCAAACAAAATTAGTGTTAAAATAAAGAACAATTAAAGATGCAATTGAGTGTTTTGACTACAAAACCGACGGTCGTGGGTCACGACGGACGGTCACCGATAAGGACATTAAATAACAACACCACACCTTATTTTGTCATTTATTGTGGGAATGTTCAAGTGGTCACTGAACTACACCGGCTTGAGCGAATACTTCCTTCGTCGGTATTATGTAACAGAATCATCGGCGAAGTAAAATATTATATAAAAATGGATACTTTATACAGCTTCGAAAGCTTAATACGCCTCATTTATACCAGAGGCGCTCCAACACTGCACTGTTTGCCATCTCTTTCTGCACCACACTTGTCCTTTCTATCAGTATCCCTTTCCTAAAAGTAGTAAAAGTAATAATAGCAGGCATTCATTGCCTGACTTCTCTTATATATAAAAAAAACTTAAATCTTTGACTTCATCCCACTTGATCAAGAATTTCATTATTGATTTCGAGTTCAAATATATATCGAAAATTTATCATGTGAAACAATCGAGAATTACAATCAAAAATTAATCGAGAATAGTTTACTTGTCACTAGGTTTTGTTCCAAGAAACATTCAATATCGAAGTTTAGCTAGCAATATCAATATTGAGTCAATATCAATCTAATTTCGAATAAAATAAAAATGTTGCAGGATTTGAACATGGTTCCTCCATTCTAACCAAGTAGAACACATCCACCAGGCTATCGTCACACATTCGAGAAACTATCCAGAGAAGTTCGCTTTCGCGAGCATTAGAACTTTCTTTACATTTGCAAACAAATATCAAACAATTTTGTATCGAAATTCCCTCGCTTTAGTGGGCATTCGTTTATATCGAATTTCAGGTCAAGTGCGATCGCTTTCGTTAAAGTCCATACATACATTTACATACATACATACATACAATGTATGTGCATTTTAATTAATAATTAAAATATGTATAGTTCATTACAGTTAAAAAAAAAAATATTTGAAAAAAATTGAATTTAAAGTTATTTTGTTTTATTTCAAACTGCGGATTATAAATTTGAATTCGTGGAAAAAATTGCCATCTGTATTGCAGCGCTTCTTCGGGACTTAGGTAAAGATTTTATAATCCCAAATGAAAGAAAATATCAAATTTGTCCTTGAAATGTTCATATTAAATGATTCCCTTTATTGTTTCAAGAAATCTGGAAATTCACTTTATTGCTAATTTGTATGTACATATGTACATATATACATATAATCGCTTGAATTTCATAAAACGTTACCATCATATTATCCTCCCAACTAAATTGAATAAAGCAAAACCTTTTGGAAATGTTCAACATATATTGAACTTGCACAAAGATCTGGCGGCTGCCAATTGTCGTGGCGATTACACTAACACCAATTTTCAACATATGAAACCGCCCGTTATTATTATAAGTAAAGGCATTGGCGTATCTAGACATTTTTTCTGGGGGGGGGGGGCAAACACAATTTTTTTTAATTAGTGTTTTTTTATGGGAATTGTTAAAATTTAAGCTTAAAATTTTTTAAACGCACTAATAATCCCAAATTAATATTTTACTTATTAAGTTAAATATATATTTTTTATTAAAAATACATTGAAATTGGAAATTAAAAAAAATATATTTTACTTAATAAGTAAAATATTAATAAGTAAAATATTGGTTTGGGATTATTAGTGCGTTTAAAAAATTTTATACAGATTTTTTTATTTAACATTTTTTTTTTAATTTAAGTTAAAACATAAATTAACAGTCCAGTTTCAATAACAAAAATTAAGTTATAATTAAAACTAAAAAAACAAAACATTCAAAACAAAAGCAATATATGGACAATAAGTATTGTATGTATTAGAAAAAAACTAAATAATAATAATAATAATCTAATAATAATAAACTAAATAATAATAAAATTAATATTCGTTTCCAACAAGTATATATGTTCATATGGAAAAATTATTTATGTATATACTATATTTGAATACAATATTTTGAAAAGATACAAGCAAGAAATGATTTCATTCATCATTCATGATTTCATTTCTTAATAATTTATTATTTAATTTAAAAAAAGTTATCTGTTGCTGCATAAATAAAAATAGAAAATTGCCATTTATTATTTAGTTACCCTTCCAATATTGAAGTTCCGAATCAATACTATATTGTTACGATGAATGAACATACATACATAAATAAGTACAAACATATGTATGCAGTTATGTATATATATGTGTTCAATTGAAAAAAATTGTATGTGCATATATATACATGCATACATATCGATAGTTGAGTTTTTCAGTGATTTCAATAAATTTCACACTAATACACCTCATCACAAAAATTTATTGCAATAGTGTAAAAAATAGCGCTTGTACAAAAAAGTTACATTTTGAATATTACACTTTCTATATATTATGTTTTACCTTCTCCTGTAAAGTTACAATTATTTGCGTTAGGACCTTTCCATTTGAGACCAACGATATATTGACCTGTGTAAGTTGATATCCTATCAAAAATTTCGGTCATCAAAAGTACTGATACCAAAATTTGGACCTAGGAATATTTCTCACAAGTTTTCCACTAGTCTAACAAAGTTTTATATGAACATGAATTGTTTTGTTTTGTTTTCTAATAAAAATAAAACATATGTATACATGTTTAAAGAGGAAATTTTGATTTGTTCGATTTTCTAACGATTTTTCGGACATGAAATGACGATTATTTTGTATTTTATCGGGATTTCGGTGATTTTTCCATCATTTTATCTGGCAGCATACATACATACATACATGTGTGTGTACGAGTATATATAGTATATGAATATATACAAGGTATTTGCAGATCATAATTTTTCGCTATTTTTTTAATTTTACTCTAAATAAAAATTGGTGGCTATTGTTACAAACAATTTGACAGTAGAAAATCTTAAGAACACCTTAAAACAACTTGTCGTCCTACTAACTACGTACACTAATACAATTTAATTAAGAATTTGTTGAAAGCTACATACACACATACATATCTACACACATGCATTATAAATTCACATGGAGTTTCCTATTTTGTGATGTTTTGAAGTGCTGTAAACTTATAGTATTTTGGGTATTTGTTATCTAATAAAATTATGCATATTTAGCGATTATTCGAAAAGTTTGTATAAAAATTACTGGTGATTTTCTTGAGTAATTTTAAAATAAATAAAAAATAGAATTTTTTAATATTACAGGCAAAAGAATATGTTTTAAAAAGAATTTGTAATAAATCCTGGGGGGGGGGCGAAATCAAGAAAGGCCTAGCTACGCCTATGAGTAAAGGGAATTTATATTTATGGCACTCATAAATATTAATTGAGGATATGCCATACTTGTACTTTTAGGCAAGTAAACTAAATAAAACCAGAAATACTCCTCGACATGTTTTAGACAAATAATAATATCGCTCTTTTGTATAATCAGCAGGATTTTATTATTTATTCCTTGCTTATAGCCCATCCAGGCTGACACGAAATTAGGTAGTTTCAAGCTCAAATTATGAATGAAATGAAAGGTGTTTATGCAGGTACTGAATGACATTTGAGTTGATATCGCAAACATCTTATTCACTGCGGCAGACATTGAAGTACTTTTTTCAGTTGAATAAATTTTTTGTTAGACATATACATATTTTTCTTTAAAAAATTTTCATAAATTTAATAATTTTCAATCTTAGTAGGGTTCCGTACACCAAAGGTGAAAAGGCCCCTATTGTTTTCGCTACGCTGTCCGTCTGTCCTTCTCTCCGTCTATCCGTCACACGGTATTTTCTCAGGAACCGTAGGAGCTACGGACCTGAAATTTGGCCAGAGTATGTAGAACCTTGGTCGCTACAACAACAAGTACATGAGAATAAAAAATTAAAGGGTGTTCCAAAACGAGCAACGAAAAATGTTAAAATCCCATGTAATATACATACAATGGTATGTACATATGTATATTGAAACTTGAATTTTGAAAAATTAGTGTATTTTCATACAGACTACAACAATTAACACTAAAATTTAAAAAAATTTAAATTAAAGGGTGGGCCATCAGTTAATGCAATTTTGACTATGTAATTTTGACAATTTGCTATATCTTGGAAACCGTAAGAGGCAAACACTTGAAATTTTCAAAAACGGTAAAACTAAAAAAACCGAAAATTATAAGATCGCCAAACTAAAAAAAATCGTCAAAAATTAAAAAACTCGCCAAAACGAAAAAAATCGCCAAAATTAAAAAAAAATTCTAACAATTAAATAAATCGCCAAATTCGAAAAAATCGCCAAAATGAAAAAAGAACGCCAAAATGAAAAAAAATCGCCAAAAATCGAAAAAAAAATCGCCAAAACTCGAAAATGCCGCAAACTAAAAAAAAAATTTTATAAAAAAAATCGCAAATAAAAAAATCGCCAAAATGAAAAAACGCCAAAAACCGAAAAAAATCGCTAAAACAAGAAATTAAAGTGTCAAAACTAAAAAAAAAGAGCCAAAACTTAAAAAAATCTCCAAAACCGAAAAAACGCAAAAAACGCCAAACAAAAAAACCGAAAAGACCCCAAAAACAAAAACGAAAAATTTTCAAAAACGGTAAAACTAAAATAACCGAAAATTATAAAATCGCCAAACCAAAAAATAATCGCCAAAATTAAAAAAAAATCGCCAAAACGAAAAAAATCGCTAAAATTAAAAAAAATTTCTAACACTAAAGTAAATCGCCAAATGCGAAAAAATCGCCAAATGAAAAAAAAAACGCCAAAATGATAAAAAAAAACGCAAAAAAACGGAAAAAATCGCCAAAACGCAAAAATGTCGCCAAAACTAAAAAAACTTTAATTTAAAAAAATCTCAAAAATGAAAAAAATCGCCAAAAATAAAAAAAAATGCCAAAACGGAAAAACGCCAAAAACCGAAAAAAATCGCCAAAACAAAAAAATAAAGTGTCAAAACTAAAAAAAGAGCCAAAACTTAAAAAAATCGCCAAAACCGAAAAAACGCAAAAACCGCCAAAACAAAAAAACCAAAAAGACCACAAAAACGAAAAATATGCCAAAACTACATATATATGATATAGGATGAAGTTTGTATTAAATTACATATCTAGCGTTCGAACGGAACCCTTCGTGCGCGATTCAGAGTCGCACTTTACTGAATTTATTTAGTTTTGACACTTTATTTTCTTGTTTTGGCGACTTTTTTCGGTTTTTGGCGTTTTTTATTTTGGCGATTTTTTTTTTATTTAAATTTTTGTTTTAGTTTTGGCGACATTTTCGCGTTTTGGCGAATTTTTTCGATTTTTGGGGTTTTTCATTTTGGCGTTTTTTTCCTTTTTGGCGATTTTTTCGTTTTGGCGATTTTTTTTAATTTTTGGCGATTTATTTTTTTGGTTTGGCGATTTTATAGTTTTCGTTTTTTTTTAGTTTTACCGTTTTTGAAAATTTCAAGTGTTTGCCTCTTACGGTTTCCAAGATATAGCAAATTGTCAAAATTACATAGTCAAAATTGCATTAACTGATGGACCACCCTTTAATTTTAATTTTTTTAAATTTTAGTGTTAATTGTTGTAGTCTGTATGAAAATACACTAATTTTGCAAATTTCAAGTTTCAATATAACTACATACATATGTTCATGCAATTGTATGTATATTATATGGGATTTTAACATTTTTCGTTGCTCGTTTTGGAAAAACCTTTAATTTTTAATTCTCATGTATTTGTTGTTGTAGCGGCCAAGGTTCGACATACTGTGTCCAAATTTCAGGTCCGTAGCTCTTACGGTTCCTGAGAAAATACCGTGTGACGGACAGACGGACAGACGGACAGCGTAGCGAAAACAATAGGGTTCCTTTTCATCTTTGGTGTACGGACCCTAACAATCCTATTTATATACAAACACTTGCAAACTGTTTATTGACTAAACTTTTAATAAACATACATGCATGAGTTGAGTGAGCTGAATCAATGTGAGTGGTATAAGTATTTTCCTGAAATTAGAAATTAAACTGATGTGATTTATGAGTGTGAGTGTGGACTATGATGTCGACGTCGCATTCATATTTATTTCAACCTATACTTATAAATCAATGTCATTGTGAGTATGCTAAAATCAAAGTAGTTCAATTAAAATGATGTCTACATACTTCTATTTCATGAGTCAGTATGAATAGCGAAAAAACGATTCAATGCCGATCACTGATACATATATAAAGGGTGTCCCAACAAGAACGCAAGATTTAAATTTGGCGCCATTCGAAGTGTCATTGTTTGACATTTGAACAATTGTTATTGTTTGCTAGTAGAAGGTACGAGGTTAGTAAAAATGAAGCGCTACACGAATGAACAACGCATTCTCATTGTGAAATTGTTTTACCGAAATGGTGAAAGTTTTGCGGCTACAGTTCACAAATTTGCGATCAATTTGGGGTCACAATAATGCTCCAAAAGAGTCAACTGTAAAGACATTAATGGATAAATTTGCCGAAACTGGGTCTGTTAGTGATGTAAAGACAACAACGCGCCTTCGACCAGGTCGATCGACCGAAAATGTCGCAGCTGTAGGTGATGATGTCGCTCAAACGCAGGTCAAGCGCAAACAGTCAATGGTGTTCGGTATCGTGAAATGATAACCAGTTTTTTCGTGCCTAGAATTGAAGAAATGAATGAGGAGGGCATGTGGTTTCAACAAGACGGCGCCACATGTCATACAGCCAGAGAAACAATTCAATTGCTATAGTCATGTTATTTCGCGTTTTGGAGACCAGAATTGGCCGCCTGGATCGTGCGATTTAACACCATTATACTTTTTCTTTGGGGTTTTTTGAAGTCGATGGTTTACGCGAATAAGCCGACGACGACTCAAGCCTTAAAAGAGGAAATTGGACGCTGCATTTATGAAATACCGCAGCATTTATGCAAAACGGCCATTGAAAATTTCATTAAAAGATCGCGTGTGGACCAGCAAAGCCGCGGCGGCCATCTGCCCGATTTGTTGCTCCACACATAACCTCATTTTGTCTACTTTACGATATCATAAAGTTTCACGATTTTTTTTAAATATCTGTGTTTTATTTAAAATTTAAATCTTGCGTTCTTGTTGGGACACCCTTTAGTTACAAATGACTACCTAAAATCATGTGTCATCAGCGATATAACAATAACATCAACTATATGACAACACCAAGATTTTGTTAGCATTAAGCAACAAATTCGTATTTCCTCCATTTGGTGGTAAAAAAATTGATATTGGTGTGTGTGCGCGTATCCTTACCGTGTCGGAGAATGTGTGGTTGACTGCAAAAATAGTTAACGTATAGTTAACTTTTCTCAGACTGACTAAAAACTAACTGCAATGTCATCCAGAGCAAACCCAAAATTAATTCTTAAGTTGAGTACGTAATCGAATTTGATGAGATCCAACAAATTTATTCTCAGCTACTTTGGAACTCATTTTATATTAACATTTTGCTGTTGTATTGTATCACTAATTGCGTAAAGCTCGAAATGCAACCCTAGTGTTTGCTGAGAACTGTGTTCAATGAGCAGAACAATTTCCTATAATGGCTAATCAAATGTCAAAAAAAGTAAATAAACAATGCAAAAGGAAATGGCTAGTGAAGATGGTAAGTTTATTTAAAATTCCTAAATAAATTTATTTTTTAACAAATATGTATCTTTTACAAATAGCAAAAAACTTGAAGAGGAAGAGGCTGGCGTTGAGTGGGGCCAATGCAGCTGCTCTGATGGAATTGTGGCTATGTCGAGTAGAGTTTCGTGGCCAAAGAAAAAATGGCCACGTCTAAGCTGAGATGAGCTGCAGCAGTTTGGTTTTCAATAAAGTTCGTGAGATGTATATTTATTAATAATAATAGTTGTAATAAATTATAAACGAATTGTATGAGTTTTAATAGTGTTTAAGTATTGTTTTCATTTACAAAGATTCATCCACATCATCAAAATTGTTATCATTTTCCGACTTTTCCTTTCATAATGCAAAAATCAATACCTGCTGCTTTCTAACCCTTTATAGATTATCAAGTTTTTCGTTTTCTTTTTTTTAACACTGCTAATTTTGATGAGTTCGACATTTTTGTTATTTATTAATGAAATTTCTTTTAAAGCCGAATTTGCATCTTGAAATCCATAAACACGAATATTCACGAAACAAAGAAAAACAATCGGGTATGTTCTGCATTCCACGTGAAATTAAAACGAATGAAACTGCCATAAAATTGTTGTTGAAAATATGTATTTATAACAACAATGCTTTGGCAATTCCACTCGTTTTTCACGTGGAATGCAGAACATACCCGAATGTTTTTTTTCAGCTGTCAAATGATAATTGAGTCAGCTAAATTGATTATGTGTGAACACTAGATTTAATTGATCAATTAAAATAAAATTGACTCAATTAAAAATGCATGTCTGAATACAGTATTAGCTGAGTGGTAGAGCGTTGAGTGCACAACGTGTGATGATACATGTTCGAACCCCAGAAAATTTTTTTAATTTACTGACTACCAGGTGATTTAAAAAAATCGACTTTAAGTTAGCTGAAAGTTTGAAAAGTAATTCAAGTGTCAGTCAATTCTAATTGCGAAATAGTTAGCTTAAAGTTAGTTTAAAGTTAACGCAATTTCCGACAGCGTAATTTTGGTCTGAATTAGTGTTTTAGCTCATATCTATGTTTGTAAAATTTTTAAACTTTCTTTAGTGGTTTACCGTTGATACAGAATTTTTTCGTCATTGCAATTGTTGGCACAAGGACTGTGTTGTATTTACAATTGTTGCTTCCATATATTTTCTTGTTCTTAAGCGCAGTTTGTGTACTGGATGCCTTTCAGCTGAAATTTTGCGGCAAACTTTGAATTTGTTGCAGTCAATTCAAAATACCATATATGCTATTAAGCAATTTACTGAAACTATATAGTAATAATCATTTTTTTTTTATTAGAAAATATGTTTTTTATGTGTTTCGTAAGAAAATACTGTGGAGATCAAAATATTTGTTTACATATCGTGCCAAAAAAACTTAAGCCACATAATTCTAGAACTTAATTTTTTGACAAAAATCGATCATTAGCGACCGTGAATAATTGATTTTTGTCAAAAAAAAAAAAAAAATAAACGTTGTCGGTTAAGCTTTTTTGGTGGTTATTGCTCGATATGTGAGATTCGCGATGTGTGAGTTTATTATAAGATTTATTTGAGCTTTCGAAGAGACAGAGGAAGAGACTTAATTTTAAGATTGTATTTACACACAGTACTTTCAGAAGCTCAACTCTTGAGCTTATAGAAAATTAAAGAGGAATACACTAAAAAAAAAGACATATACTATTATTAAGGAAAAAAGTTTCTAAATTTAAGTAAAAGATTTTTCTAAGTTTAAGGGCCAATTTCACCAACTTATTTAAATATCAATTAATACTTAAAAATAATTTTTCCATACAAAAATTAATCAAAATCGGCATTTAAATATGAATTGATATTTAAATAGAGTTGGTGAAATTGGCCCTAAGTAATTTTTTCTAAGTTTAAGTAAATTTTTACAAAAATCTAGTAAAAATTCCTCAATATTAGTAAAAAATAAAAAGTTCATATCCTTAAAAGTAGTTTATAAGAATACAAGGAAAAATTATCACATTCAAGGACAAGTTTACTGGCTTAAAGGAAATATATACCAAAAATTGGAAAATGCTTTGAAAGTTAAGGGAAATTGTATCCCTAGAAGTAGACAATCTCATTTTAAATCAAAAACTAAACTTTAGAAACTGACTTACTCCTGATTAGTTCATAAAATTTGACTTACTTACTTAATTTGACTTAGTTACTCTAAATTTTAGAAAAATATTTACCAGTTTTAAGTATTTTTTCTTTAAATTATAGAACATATCTTTTATTTGCATTAAGCAAAAAATTTAAGTAAATTTTTCATATATCTGAGGAATATTTGAATTTGAAATATCTATTTTTTGAAATACAAATAAAATTTTAAAACCCACAAAAAAATGCTTATTCCGGCTGCATTGTTAGGCACTTGGTTAGAGTGCTTGTGTATCAGTCAGAAGGTTTCAGGTTCAATACTTGTCTCCTCTCAATGAATCAAGATGTATGTATGTTGAATTAATTAAGAATATAATAATAATATGAAGATATAATAAAAAACATTACATGTGGTATAGAATTTAATTAAAAAGGAAAATAAGTACCAGAATTAAAAACATAAAAGATGGGATTAAAGATGAAATACATTTTTTGCAAAGCTCTTAATTTAATGGGAAAATTTTACTTAATTTTAGAAAAATTTTACTTAAACATAAAATATAATTACTATAAACTAGTTCATTAATGAGCTATAAGTTTATTAAATACTAGCTGAGCCCGGCAAACATTGTCGTGAACTCAACAACTTATTTTTTAACTCCAAATTACTCCACCCTGTGGTCACTTGTTGGGTTAAAAACAAAACGAAAACCTACCGGGTATTGACTTGGATCTGTGTTGAAAATTGCAGCTCCATAGCTCTCATAGTTTCAGAGATCATGCGTTAGGCACAAACACATACTACGATTTTATATATTTAGATTTTATTGGTTTCAAGTAAAGTACAGCTTTGGCTGTTTTAGAAAATTTTCCAAAGTTTTAGTTAGTTTTTCTTTTTGAGTGTAGAAAGGGAAAGTAATGGCTTTACGCCTCATATCAAATTGTTTTGCAATTCGCAATTTTCGACCACTTATTGATATACTTATGATGCGCTTTCTTTTCATTTGGTATTTCTCATAAAGAAATTTTTTTACAATATGGCTATGTGATATAATTTTATTTATTAATATATGAAAATATTTTTAAATTTTAAGAAGTATTTAAAATAAATGTTCATAAGTTCATTTCCGTGAAAATAACTTTAGGCCCTATTCAGAAAAAAATAATTTAGGTTTACAAAATGTTTAACAAACAAATTTCCATACAAAAAATTTCTTTTATAAACTTTTCGTATATCAAAATAATTTTTTCTGAATACGGCAGTTTAAGTTTGAAGCTAAATCAGATGTGTATATACTATGTATATATGTACAAAAATTAAAAAAAAAACTGCCAGATGGACCGAAACGCGTCGAGTTGACAACGCTGACAACTTGTATTTTTAAATGATATGATAGTAGGTCCGTTTGTTTACGCCAAAATTTGTGCAATTTTGTGCAAATTTGTACTGAAATGCGTTCGTTTACACATAAAATTGCAAAAGAGAGTGCCAATTGAGAGAGTAAATTGACAGTTGTTGACTGAGAGTCTGCAAATTTTTACTAGACAAATTTTTGAAAGTAAAATCCAGTAGACGAGAAAAACATATGATTCAATTAAATAAACAAAAGTAAGCAAATACAAAGTATAATTTTTTTTAATAAAAACATTTAAAAGAAGAAAAGTTGAAGTAAAAGTTTAACAAAACATTTGAAAATGATTAAGTTCAAGATGAAACAAATTAAATAATAATAACCGTTAAATATATCAGTTTTTAAATTTAATTTAATTATTTTATTTACTTTAATTCTTTAGAGATGTAAGGTTTATGTATATGTGAATACTTATTTCTGCATACTATTCAGGGTACCAGCCGACCATCAGAAATCAAATATTGATGTATTTTCCTATGCCATTTACCCAGAAAAAATAAAACTAAAAACCAAATACAAGCTAAACTTCAATTTTAGAAATACATATGTATGTATACTATATCGCTTATATATATATCGCTATATCGCTTCAAATTTATAATTATAAAGATGCATGCATCAATTACTAAAAATATGTATTTGATGGGTTTCAAAAACAACGAAAACATTCAACAATATAATCAGCTGTTTTGATTAATCTGCAAATTTTTGCAATTTTTCCGTTCGCGTACTTTTTTGTGCAAGAGACATTCTTGAGAGTAAAATTTTAAAATTACCCAAAATTTACTCAACTGCTGGATTTTAATGGAAAAGTAAACAAACGGACCTAGTCTTAATTTCACCTATTGAGAGGCATGAATAAATATGTTGTGGGTCAATTTAAAAAAAAACGCAATTTTTGTGTCCCCGCACTTTACACTACTATTTTAGGTGCAAAAAAACAAAAAAAAAAAAACAAAAAACAAAAATGTGAGAGTGATCAGCGAGGAATATGTAACAAAAAAGCGTAATTCTCAAATTTGTATGTTTGTTGTTTTGTTTTTTCAGAATGGCGTTTTGTTTCTCCCTCTGACTTCTTCCATAGAAAAGCATGTGTCCCCCGTTAGAATTGTTAGTAAACAAAATAAAATAAAATCAAGAAAACAGTAAATATGCAACATTTAATAACAGTTTTCGAATTATTGCGTTTCTTTCTTGTGTTTTGATTTGTTATAGTCGTCAAAACTTAATTAGTGCGAATTTGGCGTTGCAATGAAAAACTGTCACCACAATTTGCATTGAGCGTCACTTTTTTATAAATCAAGTAATATTACTAGTTTTCAATTTGCATTTAAATAAAGTAAATAAAATATTAAAAAAAGTGTGCATTTGCGTAGTTTTTGTGAACACCATGGTAATGGTGTTTTTAAAAGTGAATATATTAAATTTAAAAAATTGAAGTTGACAATCATATTTTTATAATATGTGAATTTGAGAAAAAAAAATTGCCTACGAAAAAAAGCAAAATAAGCAAACATTTCATGAGCATCACTTTTGATATATATTGCTTCATAGCTTAAAAAGCTTAATTTTGATTTTATTTTTTAATTTTCAAGAGTAAAACAACAAAATTAACGGCGGCTGAAAGAGCACGGAGACATCGAGAGAAAATAAAGCTCGATAAAGCGCGTAATGACGAATATAAAAGAAAAAAGATAGAAAGGTATAATCGTGGTATATTTGAGTTTAATTTTTATTGTTACTGTCTGATTGATGTGAAATTGTTTTACGTTAGTCCAAATCAAATTTTCAACATCAACAAAACATTGCCCACAAATTTAAAGACAGTTCAAGGCACGAGAGATATTCACCAAATAATTACAAAATCCAGAGGTGAATTGATTTACAGATCTCTCTCGTGCTTTTGCAACTTAGACCTCTGGGGGACCGGAAATTCATGCAACTGCCACAAACTTAATTCGAAAGTGGTAAAAATGAATGATAATGAAAAAAAAAACAAAGCCGCTTGTCATTTCATGAAGTTTATACAGATTCAGAATAAGAATTCGAAGGAAAATTTATAAATTAAATTAAGTTATTGTTTTGCGTCAATTATTTACATATGTGTATAAGTTTCTTCAAGAATTACTTCCTTTTTTCCATTTTTGTTAAAGACATCAAAGAATATGTATGTACATCCTTAGTTTTGTATGAAAATTTTTATTTTTTGAAGAATTTTTGTGTTTTTTTATTTACTTTTTGTAAAAGAATAAACTTTTTGTAAAAGAATAAACTTTTTATCGTTAAAATTTAAATTTGGCATTATTTCTTGTTTACGTGCAACAAAATCTCTTGATCGTCACAAAATATCTTGAGCGTCACACTTAGTTTTGTTTCCTTAAAACGCTTATAGCTGCAGTTTTTTTTAATACATTGTTAGAAGCCTAATACTTTGCAAGTAACCTCTAAGTTCAAGTCTTTTTTTTACGAAAATTTACATATTTTCATCTTAAAATTTTGAAATAACTAGTCACTTAAAAAAAAAATATTAAAGATCAAGGTGAATCGTGATTTTGTGTTTATAATCGAAAAGGTGATTTTCGCAAAAGTCAATCTTGAGAAACAAAAGAACATCGTAGTAAGCTTGAATTTCAAATATTTTTGCATTTTTAGCGATTTTTATACATATTTGGTGTGTGACGCTTAAAATAGAAATCATAGAAAACCTAAAAAAAAAATCAAAAAATATTGATTATTTTGAGAGCCTAAGAGAACCACCGGATTCTTCATCAATTTCTACATAAATTGGCCAGTCTTACAGGCGAATTGAAAAAACTTTAAAAATAAGCAAAAAAAAACTCGTTGTTTAGGTTTTTTTTTTGAAATTGACCCATGTATGTGTATATATGTGTTTTTGTGTATGTGTGCATAATTATCATACATAAAAAGTAATTAGTATATAGTTAGAACTATACTAGTTAATTTTAACCAGAACTATATATTTGAACATTAGGTTGTCATAGGAGCCCAACTAACCGCCTGGCCCACGATGTCGACAAGAAACTTTCTATCGCTTACTTATATTGAAAACAAAAACAACTTTGCTTATTTTGTTTTTGTTTTCAATATAAGTAAGAGATATAACACTTCTTGTCGACATCGCGGGCCACGCCGTAAATCATTTGTAAACAGTTATATCCCAGTTGGAATCCTTTTTTTTTTGTATTTTTTAATTTATAGTTTTGTTTCTGTAACTTAAAAAAAACACTTGCTCAACCGGGGTACGAACATGCACTCCTGTACTCCTTTGTACACATAAAGTCGTATAACTGCAGACGTTGTCCTTTTCCGACAAGTATCCTTATTACTTTCAATATGTCTGTATGAGCCTTTGTTTGTGTGTGTGTTGGACGTGATCATAATTAGACAAACACTCACTTTAAACTCAGGGAGAAAATCATTTCGCATATTTGGTGTTTGGTACAACATGAATTTTCCCGCAATTATTTTGAAAATCAGCTACTTATTGTGTTAAATCAAACTGAAAAATAATTATTCTTCAAGAATTTGTATGGAAAAGAAAATAAAATTTTGTTTTTAATATAAATTTTTGCAAGAAAATAATTTTGTCTCATAAAGAATCTAGAACTCAAATAGCCGAAGCAGGTACGTTAATTTAATGACAACTCATGAAATAAATAATATAAGACTGACATATTACCTGCCGTTGAAAAGAGCTGATGAGAGGAAATCGTGCTTAACACCTAGCCAGGATCGAGAAAACTGCAAAAAAAATACTATTTCGTCAATTATAAATACAACGTCCAAGTCAGACCCGGCACTCATTCCTTAAGCAACTACCGATCAGCGAACAACAAATTATCAGCGTTAATAAAATGACAAAAATCATTAAACAATCCGTGGTAAGTGTAATAAATCTAATTATTTATTGAAATTATATAAGATATGTAATTAATTTTTGTATTGCTTTTTTAGAACTTAAGAAAAAGACGTCTCCTAGAGTATCAGCAAACAGATGCCAAACAAACAGAAGGAGCAGCAGAAACCTTGCCAGATTATAAAAAGCAACAAATTTGTGCAATGAAGGATAGTGAGGGTAATTCTGTGTTGAGTACAGGAGAAAGTAACCAGGATCAATCTGGTGAAAAGTCGTCTCAAGGCGATTTTGTAGAACCTTGTAAAGAGGCAACAAATGAAAATAATACGGCACAAATATTGCCAAAAGAAATTATTACAACAAGTCAATTTCCGCTGCAAGATATAAAAAAAGAAGATCCTTCATGTTCGAGACTAGAAGAAGTAGATGCTGATCAAGAAGCAATAGAATTTATTGAAGACTTTTTAAAAAAAAATGATGAAGAAGATTTAACAATAGACGAACTAAAGGAACATTTGCTTTTAATTGATAAGATGCTTGCCTTTGCCACTGGCAAAGATACTGAAACATACGAAAATGAAATCGATAGGGAACTAGAAGCAGAGCTATTAACCTCTCAGATATTAGAAAACAAAGTTAAAGCCCTGGAAACATTTGAAATTAATATAAAATGTGAAATTGTGCAAGAATTAATCGACAAAATTGAAAAGCTGCAAAATCTTTCAGAGGCATTATACGACAACTATCCAAGCACTTCTACGGTTAGTTTCGCCAAAAGATCGAGTACAAAGGCAGTCGACAAAACTAATGCGTGTCCTATTTCTAAGCTTCAAGAACCTCTGGCACGGGGAATAGAAACATCTTGTTCTTCCACGTCCGTCACTCAAAAACAAAAACAGGTAAAGCCGAAAATGCTGGTGGTAATAGGTCCCAATGGCACGACCGTTGATAAAACAGCTTTAGAGAGCATTAACTGGTCCTTGTCGGGAGCAGCAATAACACGCAAGCTTCTAGTGGAAGTTTTTGACCGAGAAGAATTAGCCTTTCACAATCTTACCGGTAAGCCCTCGCCAGCTTTTATGGATTGTAAGAGGCCAACGAAAAGCCAATTAAATCCTCTAAAAGTAGCCGATATTATGCACTTTATAATGAAGTTTACGTGTCTAACGGCAAAGGAGGTGCGACATGCTATCACAACAAAGTGCGCGGACGAGAACAAGATGTTTCGGCAAAAGAAAATGAAAAGACCAGGTTCTGTTTCAATTTTGCAGAAAAAACCAAAACTGTGATTTAAAATAACACACAATTTTTGTTTTTTTTTAAATTTCATCTTTTTCGTTTGGACAATGGCAAGTAGAATTAGGCAGATCTCTAATGTGACATATTGTAAAGTGAAATTAGTAAAGAAACAAATTGGCCAACATTTTTAAGTTAAAGAAATGAAAATTTTATATATTTATATGTATGTTTGTATTTATTATGTGTGAGTGTATGTTTGTATAAATGCGTGTATAATTTATTCGATGTGTGCTTGCTGGTATATGTATGTTAGATATAAGTCTTATATTATAGGAAAATAATTGTGGGTTTCAAACGATAGTCTTAAGTGTCATAGTGTCATAATCTTTTAAATTATTTTAATATATTTGTTTTTGCTTTTGTTACTTCTTTTAAACAAAAAATTTAAAATATGACAGGATGTCACTTAAGGCTACAGTTTGAATACCCCAAATATATATGTTTATATGTTTAGTATATTATTAAAAATCCATCGCTGCAAATAGAATCTAACTCAAATTCTCTTTGTTCTAAGTTTTTTTTTTTAATTATTTATTATGTATAGAAATTAAAAATATTAACTTTGTTGTGCATATGTACATATATAAATTTCAATAGTTTAAGAACAAAATAATATTGTATTATGTTGATAAAATTAGTCAAAAATTTATAAAATATATTTATTACAACTATTAAGTCAAACTTATATGAAAATATTATCAAAATAATTTTTTCCAAACGATTCTTAGTCATGTGATGTTGAACATCTCAGTTGCAACAAAAAATAAATAACTTTGATATACATATGTGATTAAATAAGAAGACAAAAAGAGAAAACTAAATGCATTTTATTAAAAAATTTTTAAAAAGATAGTCAGGTATCGTTGGCAAATATGTTAAGTCCACTTTTTGTGCAAAGATAGTTTTTACTGTAGAATTCTACAGTGACTCAAAACACATCATTTCCAAAAATTTAAATGTCGTTATGTTTCGTAGTTATGTTGGTTTTTCTTGCTGTTATGCTGTGGTAACCAAATATGCTAAGTCCAGAGAAAATAAAAAAAAAACACCTGTTACGTGCAGCCGAAAAAAATTGCATTTAGTGTACTTGCATTTATTTCACAAATAAATTTTTGTATTAATTTAAAATAACAAAATTAATAGTTTCGATGTCCTCACACACATTCAGTTTCAATAAATTTATGTCTACAGTTTTTTGGCCCTCCTAAAAAATTAAAAAGAGGACGACTAAGCCAACGATAAAATATTCGTACATATGTAATTATATTCACATATATGCAAACTTTTCATTAAAGACCCTATGTTTTTCTAAGTACTTATAATCCGAATATTTTTATGACAATTATTTCACAAATAATGTGAAAGTTTGAGTAAAATGTCCGAATTTTATCAATTTGTGCGTGGTCAGCAACCAAAACTAATAAATTTTTTTAACAAATTTACATAATTTTCACATTCTTGCCAAAAGTTGTTAGTTTATCAATAGTTTTCTATATTGCCTGATATATAAACTTAAGGAATCCTTATTTTTTTTCTTACATGTGTCACAGTAGCGAAGCAAGTTCAATGCAACACAGCAACTTCACAATATAAACAGAATCAGCTGTATATATCTCGTATTTTGTAATCAGCTGTGTTAAAGGCTTTCTGATATTTTGCAATTTTCTTATTAACAGTTGGTACGAATAATCAAAACAAAAACGAAAAGTATAAGAATGTGAAATGAAAACAAACAGGTGTGACTATTCCAACCAATTCATATTCAAAAATTTGTATTTTCTTACTAAAAAGAAAAAATTTTTGCGATAATTTATATAATAAAATTCAGCCAAAAATTTTGTCATCCCTAAATAGTTCTTAAATGCAATAAAAACTTAAAAACTAAAGCATTTTCTAGAGTAAATATTTTTCAATTTGGAATACAGCTAATAAGAAAATATAAAAATTTTACTATCCAAGAAGGACAACACACAAGAAAATCGTACACAAAGTAACTGTCTGAGTAAGATAAAGAGAAAAAGTAAAAAAATTACAATCAGTAAATCTTATTTTTGATGAAACTAACTAGCTGTTCCTATTACGAATAATTTTTTGTATCGAACGAATTCGAAAATAATAGGAATAGATAATTACTTTTTTTATAATTTTTTTAAAGTAAAAGTCTATGTCTCTTTGTGGTAAATAAAAGAGCCTAGTCAATTTGTTAATTTATCAATTACACTTTAAAAGACTTTAGTTGCCATTGCCCGAACGCAAAAGATGAAATTAAAAAGAAATAGAAATAATGCACGAAGTTATTTTAAATCAATATTCATCTTTTTTCTGCAAATTTGAACGGAACCTGGTCTTTTCATTTCCTTTTGTCTGTACATCTTGTTCTCGTCCGCGCACTTTGTAGTGATAGCATGTCGCACCTCCTTTGCCGTTACACACGCGAATTTCATTATCAAGTGCATAATATCGGCTACTTTTAGTGGATTTAATTGGCTTTTCGTTGGCCTTTCACAATCAATAAAAGCTGATGAGGGCTTACCGGTCAGATTGTAGAATGCTAATGCTTCTCGGCCAAAATTTTCTACTAAAAGCTTGCGTGTTATTGCTGCTCCCGACAAGGACCAGTTAATGCTCTCTAAAGCTATTTTGTCAACGGTCGTGCCATTAGGTCCTATTACCACCATACCATCCTGGTCTGCTCTGAATTGCGGCAGCATTTTCGGCTTTTCCTCTTTTTGTTCTTGGGTGACGCACGTGGAAGAAGAAGATGTTTCTATTCCCTGTGCCAGGGGTTCTTGAAGTTTGGAAATTGGACACGCATTAGTTTTGTCGAGTGCCTTTGTACTCGATCTTTTGGCGAAACTAACCGTAGAAGTGCTTGGATAGTTGTCGTATAATGCCTCTGAAAGATTTTGCAGCTTTTCAATTTTGTCGATTAATTCTTGAACAACATCACATTTTATATTGTTCTCAAATGTTTGCAAGGCTTTAACTTTGTTTTCTAATATCTGATAGGTTAATAGCTCTGCTTCTAGTTCCCTATCGATTTCATTTTCGTATGTTTCAGTATCTTTGCCTATGGCAAAGGCAAGCATCCTATCTATTAAAAGCAAATTTTCCTTTAGCTCGTATGTTGTTACGTCATCTTCATAAATTTTGTTTTTTAAGTCTTCAATAAATTATATTACTTCTCCATCTGTTTCGTATTTGGCTGCTACTTCTTCTACGGGTGATTCAGATTTGTCGCAACATTCTTTAGTAGTCTCCCTCTGTGCTGCAGTGTGTTTTTCTTCTTTTACTGAACTCCATTCTCATGGGCATAATCTAGAACATGAAGGATCTTCTTTTTATATAAGTTGCAGCAGAAATTGACTTGTTGTAACAATTTTCCTTGGCAATATTTGTGTTGTGTTATTTTCATTTGTCACCTGATGTTCACTTGTTGCCTCTTTACAAAGTTTAGTTTCTGCAAAATTAACTTGAGACGACTTTTTACTCACTCTTATGCCAGTTGTCGACATCGTCGTCACTTTAACACAATACCTAAAAATTGGGGCTTGTGCACCCGTTTTCGAAATCAACTGATTCCTGTTGGCAGGTTCATGATATTTTCTGGACCTTATGGAACGAAAATAGATTGTCAGTAGCACAAAATCATTATAGAGAGCGAATAAACAAGGCCTAATAATTTGGTATTGTGTTAAAGTGACGTCGATGTCGACAACTGGAATAAGGGTGACTAGCCTTAGCGAGTAACAGAAAACCAGCCCAACTAATATGCTGGTCTTATTGTAAATATATCCTGCATTGCCTTTTAATTGACATACTTGCTCAGACTATTTGATCTCCTGATTGTCTAAAAGATAAGTTTTTTCTGGGCAAAAAGTTAAATGTATGAGAAACAACATTTTATTTTTGTGTTCTATATAAGCTCTTAAATGAAAAAAATTCTTCATTGTGAACTGAAGCCAAGAGTACCTGAATTTCATTATAATGACGGAAAAATCTAAATTGTACCATTCACTAAATAAGTACGGGTATATGACATATTTTTTGACTGAATTTTAAATGATTAAACTTGTTGTCAATCAATAAATGTGTGTCTGTCCAGTTAGCATGTGGAAGATTGTTTTACCAAACTGAGTATTTATCGAATGCCTTAGATGATCAAAAACTGATTAATCAGTTATGCGCTTAAAATAAGACTCGAAAATTATTTTCAGAAATACGCTAAAAGTGAATGTTTAAAAAACAAAAACAACAAGCAAGCTCGTGTAGTAAAATCAAAAAATATAAAGTGTAAATTTTTATAGACATAAATTCGTAAGTAATAACACAAACTGTCTCGAAAGTGAATCGAAATTGATCAGAAACGCTAGTCATAAAATACTCTGTTAGAAGACTTGCAGCTTGAGTACAATTTTCTCCCGAATGAAGAGTCATTTTCGACTCGAAAACGAGCGCATAATTTCTTATTTTAAACGCGTGGAGGAGTCGAAAAATACTCAAATATTATCACTAATTTCATAGCATGTTGATTGGGTGTCTAATTATTCTCAAGTCTCACACATCTCCGTACACATAGGAACACGCATTCATATTTATCCATGTCCCTCAATTGGTGAAATTAAGAACATTATAAAATTTTAAAGTGAAATATGTTTCCTTTTTCGATCTTAGTATTTTAAAAAAATGGTTCATTGCGATAAAATAATATTCAAAATAATAAATTAAATTTTTTTAAATTGAATGCTATTCCTAATATTTAATTCTACAAATACTGCAACTCTTGAAGGAACAAATGTTTAGATTTAAATAAACTTTTAATGGCAACTTCCGTTTCTAAGGAAAATAACAACAGGACGGCATCATTTTCTACATATTGAATAGAGGATCTACATGTATTGTTACACACCTCTTTAGTGTAAAAAATTAATTAACATTACAGATTTATAATTTATTTGATAATTTGGCAAAAATAAGTTAGTTAGCATGAGAAGTATCATTAAAAATTTCGTTCAAAAACATTAAAGTGTTGGTATTTAACAACTTTGAACAATAATAGAATTGAGATCTAAATAAGAACCGAAATGAAGCTTGATATAATACCTTATAATATAGTTTCCTATAAATTTATTTTTTCAACCTTTTGATATCTAAACAACATGCTTAATTTTTTTTTTTTTTTTGTATCTGTGTTCCAAATAGAACAA
Organism: Tachina grossa; assembly: GCA_949987645.1. NCBI lineage: Eukaryota > Metazoa > Arthropoda > Insecta > Diptera > Tachinidae > Tachina > Tachina grossa. Next base: position 64,922,306 of record OX465275.1, on the reverse strand, counting down.
GAATGACAAAAGCACGTAGCCAAAAAGCCAGGGTATCCCACGTGTAGAAGCTTCCTTTGGTTGCTGCGAACGACCTATACCTTCGTATAGGAAGCAGGAGTTTCCAAGCTCCAATCCTAGAGTTTTTTATGGTCTCCACCAGTTAAATCTTATTAAAAACGTTTGCACTTGATAATGGAAAATTCCACAAAAAACTAACTGAGACGCAAAACTCTCGAAGGCCAATAAACAACAGTGGCCTGGTTGCATTTAAGAAATAATTGCTAACGACGCGTGATGTTGACTCGCCCAGACCTGCTTTACGACTGCAACATGCTTAACGGACTAGATTCGTTACGAGATTAAAGGTGCGGACACACTTGTCAAACATTTGCCCAAATAAGCGTAACAACAAACACTAAGTCCCAAATCACACTATGCAAGTCTTATTGCTAAGCTGATTCGTTACAGGGAGAGAGAGAGACGAGGGGAACAGCAACGTTTCTTTAACCCCCACGTCTCTCTAGCCTAACAAAGTAATCAGCTTAGCAATAAGATTTGCATAGTGTAAATTGGGACTAATGAAAAAAAGTTTTTATCCAGACACTTGTTTATCAAATTAAACAGTTTTGAACACAACTAATGGACAATGTCATAGAATCCAACAATATTGGGTACTCTTTAACTTGACAAACTTTTTTCTGAATTGAAATATTTTTCATTAGCATTCAGTGGTTTCACAAGTGTGACCGTACCTTAACTAACTATACATTTTTCGTATACATATCGAGCCATAACCGCAAAAATAGCTTAAGCGACCCATTTTTTGGACTTCGTTTTTTTTACGATCGCAAATAATCGATTTTGGTCAAAAATTGAAGTTTGAAAATTATGTCGCTTAAGCTATTTTGGCGGTTATGGCACGATATGTTAAATTTTCTCATTTACTCAAAGAACGTCATAACTCAAAAAATTTAAATTTTGATTTAACGATGCATAATTAATTATCATATCGTTCGTCACGTTGTGTAAAATTTTTATAGAAATACATTTGTTGTTTAGTCAGCTATTGAGAGAAAAATTCAATTTAATTTTTTATTAAATTATAAAGTTGCGTGTAAATTGAAAACTTTAAACTAGTTTTCGGGCAAACTAGTTTTTTGAGTTATGACATTGTTTGAGTAAATGAGCGATATGTACATTGTAAATTGTATATACATGGAACAGAATATTTGTAAATAAGAGAAAGAGAAAATAAGTTAAAATCATATGGCACAATGATAAGTCCCAGTTCACACTACGTAAGTCTTATTGCTCAGCTTATCACTTTTTCTTCTTAGAACATTCATCGGCGTCTTTATAATGGAAGTCTTGATTTAGAGCAAATATATTTTATGTATAGTTTTGTGTATGCATGTATGCTTTTTTTAACATTACGAATGAGAGAGCAAAACGTATTGACTGCATATGCAGCTGAGTACTCCTTTCTTTTCCTCTCGTCTTTCCACCTTACAAACTAATCATTTATACTTGGCAATAACACTTGCATATTGCGAACTAGAACTAATTGTCGAGGAAACTTTTTTTTGGAAATTGTAGTAATAGGAATTGTATCAAGGAAGAGCTCGGACATTATTTTAATCGCAGTTATTTTATTCAGGTGGGTTTTCGGAAGGAAATCTTGGCTTTATGTTCTCTTTCATACTTTTGACCTGCATTTTTCAGAATTTTTTAGTCGATTTTATAAATACCTAAGGAATAACAGATATATATTTTATTTTGCGTAAGTTGAACCAATTTATATGCGTGAATTTCATTTATGCTTAATTCATTCATAATTTGGCAGAACTAAAACCATAGATGCCAAAATTACCGCATGAGATATTTGCTTCATTCACAACAATCTTTATCGTGTATTTGTGTATCGACTACACTTTTGGTTTTTTAATTGTGAACACCCTCCGTGTTGTGTATTAATGTATTTCGTATTTATAATGAAAAAAGAAGAACAAGCTACATATAAATTTTCTCAGAGAGCCTCTCTTTGAATACAACATTTTAAAAACATATGAAATAAAATTGTAATAGTGTATTTCATTTTTATATGAAAATTCATACAACAAATGTTACACTCTTGTATTTAATATGATAATACAATCGATACAGAGATACAAGAGGTTTTGTGAATTAAGCAATTGTTTTTAATCTTAAATTGTGATGAAAGTTTACATATTATTATCGGTTAAAACTAGGATCTCTGCTGCAACCTTAAAATCAAAACGAAGTACATATGTAATTGTTTTAAATATACATATATATATATATATATATATATATATAAATACATGATTTAATTTTACTAAGAACCAAGAAGTTAATGATTGGAGTTATTGATATATTTACGCCGCAAGTACTGGAAGAAAAAGTCGAATGATCCCCTTGAGAATTAATTAAAAGTTGGAAGATCACTGTAATGGCTCATTTGATATTTATCAAACGAAAAACTTTAAATATTTTTATGTTTCACAACGATATACATAATCACTCCCTTATGGCACAAAATATGAATCAGAATTCCTACATATGACTTATGAAAAATTGAGATAACAGCTGTTGCTGTAAATTCGCTGTTGTCTTACTAATTGTTACAATTGAGAAAATAAAATTGTTTTATTGTTGTTGTATAAAAAGCAATAGCTATATATTGCATTTGCAAACGTGTGTTCATAAAAAACTAAAAAATGAAATTCACATATAATTGTTATAAGTGACAAATATTAAGTAAAAATTAAGTTTTTGTAAAAAATATATGATATTATATTGTGTAACTTAAGGTCAGTGGTATTTCACAACTACTGACTGTAAATTGTGGCCCAAATAATGTGACAAATTTTCGTAATTAAAAAGTTATTACAAAAAATAATTTATAAGGGCATTGTATTTGGTATTTGGAAATATCGATGGCTTAATATAAAAAGGGAGTATCTCAGTTTTTTTTCGAAATCGCGTTTTTAACGTTTTCTGGTAGTCAATGTATAATTACATCCTTCTTCACGAACGAAGTAAGTAAGAATTAAAAATAAAATTTTTATTTAATTTAAAAAAATTGTCCTTGCATAGTTAGTTTTTATTCAGTTTTTTCTTTCTCCTGTAAAATATCGAAAATTCAAGTTACGACTTTTTTATATTAAGCCATCAATATGTAGCCAGAAAGTTACGACCGATGACAAAGACTCATCCAAAGGATAAGTTTTTGTTGATTCCAGAAGTGGTGGTAAACAAAATAATTGCTTAAGCTGTGCATATGAGATAGAATACGTTGTAAAGTCCTTCCCCATACGGAACTCCACAAGAAATCAGGATTAGGTGAATGAAAATAATTTCGGAAAGCTCATCTGTACTCAAAATATGTACATCACACATGTATTATACGACGCATGCAACAAATTGACCAATTATTCTAACATAATGCTGCTGGAGGCTTCTTTGTGCCTAACATAGGGCCCGACCAAATTTTTTTGATCCGAAAGTGCCGACATAAATTCGTGATACTCTACGCTGGACAAGAAACTATTCCAGCAACAACAACGACAACATTTAACAGATGGTGCTGCTCAACAGCGTGCTGCCAAATAAAAATGTACGCAAACTGTTATGATGGTTCCAGCAAGTCAGCTTATTTCGAAAATGAATCAAAACGGTAAGTGCTAACAGAAATGCGTATAATACCACGATTTGCTGCACATAAACGCTTGTGATATAACTGACCAGTAAACTACTCCAGCAACTTATATTGATTTGGCCGGACCACCTTTAACAGCTGGTGCTGCTCAAGAGTACCACATGCTATACAAATGTACGCAATCTTACCTAAAGATATCTGGATTGATGATGAAAATGGATCAAAACCGATATTAATTTATATGGAAAATAAATGAATTTCTTTTAGTTTCAAATAATTATTTTATATGTTTTTTTTTCTCTTATGGGAATCCCCTGGCGGATAAATTCAGTTTCTGCTTAAATACTTTGCTTTCCACTATACAAAGCAAAGATACAGTGCCACTACTGGTTTATTCTTTATATTTGTGAGGAAAAAACACCGGGAGCCATTTCAGTATTTCTACCTGAATATGGAAGGAATTCTGCTTTCTTTTAAATTGCTAGATACTTCGATTTGGAAGGATAAAAACTTGTCCTCAGACATTATTGTGTATGTCTTAACATTCGCAGCTACCTATAGTTGAACAGAATGAAGTGTTTAAGCTAGAACCATATGGAAAAAGAAAAGTTACACTATCTACCATATTAGTATAAACCTACGAGCATCAGAGGAAGCATGGGTGACAAAGGCTAATACACAACAATGGAAAGGTCACTCTGAACGTTTCCAACTTGGCATATGCTACAATTAAGCATAAGGTATTACATTTGCGGATATTTACATCTACATTTTTACCTGAATATGGAAGGAATTCTGCTTTCTCTTTAATTGCAAGATCCTTCCGTTTGGAAGGATAAAAACTTGTCTTCAGATATTATTCTGTATGTCTTAACATTCTGAGCTACAGAACAAATTGTTTAAGCCAGAACCATATGGAAAAAGAAAAGTTATATTATCTACAATATTAGTAGACATCAATAACCATAAACCTACAAGCATCAGAGGAAGCATGGGTGACAAAGGCTAATGCACAACAACGTAAAGGTCGCTCTGGACGTTTCCAACCTGGCATATGCTACAATTTGTTCACAAGGTATTACATATGCTGATAAAGAAAGTCAGCAGGAAAATATACATGCATACATCCTTGGGTATTTACATCTATATTTTTACTAGAATTCGAGAAAAATTAATGCTTGATGTGCATGCACCGGAAATATTGTCCACCAGATTGGAATCTGTGATTTTACAACTAAAACTTTTACACATAAGGAATCCCAAGGATTTTGCAAAAATTGTTAATTAGGTTTGTTTAAGTTAAGTTATGGCTATGTTTAATAACACAACCCCACGATTATTTTACCCTTAAGAAATTAATAAGCAATTAATTAAATATTAAAGAACTTTCATCAAGTTGGAATTTTCTTTTATGATCCTATTTAATATTTTCACTAGGTATACCCACATAGTTCACCATAACTCAAAGGCAATATGTCTAACGTCGATTAATAAAACAAAATCGGGTAATTAACAAAATTTACTTCAAATCATCTCAACATGGTAAGCTAAAAAAAAATTAATTGTTTCTTAGTTATTCGCAAAATAAATAATAAGAATATTTTTTTTGAAATGAGAAATTTTTAGATTTAGTTGAACTGTAGTGAATTTTAATCAAAAATAATTTCTTATTCGGGCTTAAGTTCAGTAATTTCATTTCTTATTGAATGAAATATTTTTATTAATTAATGTGAGTTTCTAAAGAAGAGGATAACAATTAAATTAGACTTTTAAGCTGGAGGAAATACCGATATTTTTCTGTGCAGCAACGCACTTTATCAGCACCCTAGTCTACTTGGGTAGAAATTGTTATTAACTTCAGCTATTTATTAACGTAAATTCTAATGAAACGGAATGTGAGAAATGATTGTTGTGTACAATTATTGATTTACCTTTGGTAAATACATATGTAAGTATCACTATTCATTTTCCATTTTTTTTCATTTTTTTATTTAGGTAAGCACGAAGTTATATTACTCTACCTACATATGTTTAACTATTCTTGCTTATCTTTTACGATCATCACATTAACTTCGTGCAAACCTAAATAGAAAAATGAAAAAAAATGGAAAAACAGGGGAAATGAATATTGATACTTGCATATGTATTTATCAAAAGTAAATCAATAATTGTACACAATAATCATTTCTCATATTCTGTTTCATTAGAATTTGCGTTAATAAATAGCTGATGTTAATAACAATCTCTAACCAAGTAGATAGACTAGGGTGCTGATGAAGTGCGTTGCTGCACAGAAAACTATCGGTATTTCCCCCAGCTTAAAAGTCTAATTTAATTGTTCTTCTCTTCTTTAGAAACTCACATTAATTAATAAAAATATTTCATTTAATAAGAAATAAAATTACTGAACTTAAGCCCGAATAAGAAATTATTTCTGTTTATAATTTTTTTTAATTAAATATTTTTTTCTAAAAGCTCATAAAAATTTAAAAACTGCAAACAAATCTAAGAGACCTTGCGTATGGTAGATGGAAAAGATTAAAAACAACAGACCTACGTCAAAAATATTATATCGCCAAGAAAAAAGTCAATAAATTATATTGTTAAAATTCCTTTTTTTAGGTTTTATATTTAAGGAAACATTTGTATGGACAAATAATAAAAAACGAACTTAAAGTCACTTCATTCATCATTTATCGATTATTTAAAAAACACAACACACATATTCATACACATTATACACATAAAAAAAGAAAATAAAAGAAAAATAATCCTTTTATTTACTAACACTAGTTTTCAATATTGTTTTTGGGAGTTGTATGAATTTTGTTTCTTAAACACACACAAGAAAGTAATATGAATGATTTTGTAATATTAATTAAAATATTTGTAATATCAATAAAAAAATTGATTTAATTTTAACCTATAAACAATTTGATAATATCAATTAAGTTTATCCACTCAAATTAATTAATACAAGTAAAAATTTAATTGAATCAATAAAATTCTTAATTGAAAATATTAATTGGTGAATACTTTTTTCTGTGTATATCTGAGAACTTCGTTATTTTTTATAAAATTAATTACTAAATTATCTTTTTGATTATTTTATTTATTGAATAGGCCCACAATATATAAAATCCATCAATAATGATTTTTTTTTGCTTTTTTTTAATACATGTGGATATATGAGTACGGTATTGCCATAAATTTTTTTCTTTAATTGTTGCTGTTGTTGTTTAGTTAATTTTTGATTCGTTTTTAAATAATAACGAAATAAATTATCAATTAATTATATATACACAAGTTTACAGTAGAGGTGGAAAACTATCGATAGTGTCAATATCGAAAGTTGTTGATAGTCTATAAAAATTTTCGATATATCGATTCAAGACTATCGAAAGTTACAACGATACTACCAATATATTTTTAAGCAAAACCAAGTAAACAAAAAATATAATTTTATTTGTCAGTTCAATAAATAACAAAACTAAAATAATTGCATGAAAAATAAATGAGATGAGTGGAAGAAATTTTCGGTCATGCAGTTATTTTTGTTTATGAAAAGTAACATATTTTAATTTTTTTTTTTTGGATTAGGCGGTATATCATTTACTATCGATAGTGTTTAGAAAACATCGATTGTTTTCAAGTATTAATCGATTGCAGAATTAAAACCCCGATAGTCACAAAAAAATTAATTATCGATAGTATCGATAATGCCATCGATAGTTTTCCACCCCTGGTAAGTAATTATTTTTCAGTGTAAAATAAATAAGTAGACAAATTTGAAATGTATATAATTTATTTAAAATAACTACATATTTTGGAAATATTTTCAAGTCATGTCTTAAAACCCAAAGATATTCAATTCAACTTCTGCTTCCTATTTTTAAAAAACTACGTAATTTAATTTGTAGGCAATCAAAAAAGTAAGTCATTATATAGTAAGTACTTCAGATGGTAATGTCTATTTATTTACTGGGTTGTTTTTTATGGGACTTGTTAAAATTTAAGTTTAAATTTTTTTTAAACGCACTAATAATCCCAAATTAATATTTAACTTATTAAGTAAAATATTTTTTTTAATTAAAAATACATTGAAAATGATTATTGAGGGGTTAAGCTGGATCCTATGAACAAGACAATCTGTTATTTTTTTTTTCAAAACACTTCAAAGTGTTTCCATTATGTTTTTCTGTGTGTTTTGGGTATACGAATTTCCGAAACCATTTTGATTTTATTTTCAATGCAACAAAGCTTATTATTTAAATTAATCAGTTATTCACCCAATAAGGCGGTTTGATCATTTGCTTTAAGAATTGAATATTTGCCATCAGTGTTGCATTGACGAAATTCATCATGTTCTGGAGGAAAACAACATACTTTAGGTGTTTTGCTCATATGAAAAATTTGTGGGAAAAAAGGTAGCAAAACAAGGTTTTTGCTCCAAGACACGTACTTATATGGAAATGCACTACACAAATTCTTAAAAAAAAAGTTTTAAGATTTTTGACATGAATTAACCCATTACTGGCCAGTAATCCTACTAATATTATGAATGTGAAAGTTTGTATGTTTGTGAGATTAGTTATGTGTTCCACATCTAAATTTTGATAAAATTTGATTAACGAATAACATATGATTAGAGTTTGGGATTTCCCGTACTTTTGCACTTCCCGGGAAACGGGCATGAAAAAATCTTGTTTCCGGGAATTCCCCGGATCCCGGCAAAAACTAATTTTCTAAATTAAGTACATTTATTAAATGAAAGTTGGCGAAATTTCGATAGTTTTATTAATGTAAGCATTCTTTTTAAATACAAGTTAATACAAAAACAGTTCTAAGACAAATTTTTAACTGACTTCAAGCAAACAGAATATAGTTTATTCTTAGTAATTAGTAAGAAATCATATAAAGACTAAGTGACGACTGTTACCGCAATTAGCAAATAATTTTTTAATTAGACTTCGAAATCATTTTATTTAAAATTTGCTTTGTTTGCCTTTTATTCTTTTTGAAAAATTTCCAGGAGGATTCTTATCGTTAAGTACACGCAAGTTACGTTACTATATTCAGCTGCGCCAAATTTTACATAGCCTGAGCCACAGTCTGTATAAATTTCTTTCATTCATTACTTCAAGTTCGCTTAACATCGAATAATTATTTACCTTAGGAAACAATTATATCATTGCAATCATTGATATTTATACAATGTATTCCAATTTCTCATGTTATAGTGATTAAACGACAGTCATTAAGGCTGTTTCAGACTATATTACAATTATTAATACTTTTGACTAAAATGCCCCGCTGATCTAATTTCAGTTTCAAAAATTTCAAAAACAATTACAAGTCTGCATGTCAGAGTTTCATTTTCCATAAAAATATTAATAATTGTAATATACGAGTAGTTTGAAATGGCCTTTACGAAATGCGTCGCGGATGTAGCCTTCGAGTTAAGCTATAATTTTTCTAGTATGACTTAAATTTATGGAATGTTTATGAAATTTCCGTATAGATTTTAACAGCTCATATTTCTATTTTTTATTAAAAAACAAATTTATGGATATTTAACTACTTGTTTCTCGTTGTCCAAGGAATTCTTTCTTGGAACGAAAATAAAATTTTAGAATTTGTTTTTGTTTTAAATAAAATTGTTAGAATGAAAAAATTCCTTTGAACGGCGTATTCGTATTGAAACAGACGATGAAAAACGTATCAACTTTAAAAGAGAACTTAATCGATTTCATCGTGTAAATTTAGTCATACCATCACTCAAATGACCTTTAGTAATATATGTATATATAAAAAAAACACTGAAAATTTTGATATTAAAGTAAAACAGGATTATGAATGAAAATAAATGAAACTTTATAAATATGTGTGCAAAAAAATTATATATATTTATGAAATAACATGTGCTTTTAATTTCCCGTTTTCCCGGGAAAATCTCAAAAATTTCCTAAGAATATTAGGTAGTCATTTCCCGGGATTTCCCACCCGTAAATTCACGTTTCCGAAACCCTAAAAATGATCCATATTAACCCTAGACACATAACCTTCGTCGAAACGACGAACACCGGACGAAAAATTAGCTATTTCTTTTTAACACGTGCACCGATCGCCGCTAAATTTCTTGCCAACTTAGTTTTCGCTGAGCTTTTGCAGGAGACAACCAAATTCGGCGCGTGAGCACGTAATTATTGAGATATGATAAACTTGTTCGTCGCTTTCACGAGTGTTGGCGAGCATAAAGTTGATTTCTGCACACAATGCGCTTCAAAAAATTAATTTTATATATTTTTTTAAATGACAATAGTGTTATAGTTAAGTTTTGCCAAAGAGAAAAAGGCTTTTTTGTTTTGTTCGTTTATATAAATTTTATAACAATGTGATCTCAAAAAAAAAAATGATTTTTGGAAAAATGGATTATAATAAATATCCTTGTAACAGAATAGAAATATATAGTTGTATTTACTAAAAAAGTACTTGCTAAAGGTATGTATGTGTTGCAAGTACAAAAATATATATGTTTAGAACCGATATTATACGCCCCAAAAAGTGCTCGTCGAAACGACGAATGGTTAGGTTTAGAGGGATACGTTCGAAGGTTATGTGTGCAGGGTTAAAATAAGGGATACTCTTAAGGGCGTAAAACACGTAAAAGTAGTATTTTTGGTAAATTTTCTGTTTGTGCTTAACTTGGTATAAATACAGTTTATAGAACAATTTTCGTTTCATCTTTACTAATATTCGTATTGCTCCTTTATTGCAACAAAGGCATAACTCAAAAATTATAGTTCTTTAGAAAATGGGTTTAATGTGTTATTAAATATAAACTATTTTTTCGCGAGAGCAGCGCGTACAAGCCTTTTATATGAAATTTTTACACAAGATAATATATGATATAATGATTCTTTCTGCATTGTTTACTCCATTATCGAACTTTTTGAGATATGCTTATGCTGCCATAAATGAGCGATATTTATGTCGTTGTGAAAAATAAAAATATTTATAGTTTATGGTTTGATAAATGACAAGTGAGCTATTAGAGACAGTGGTCTCCAAAATTTCAATTCTCTTAAGCGAATCCTTCGACTTTTTCTTCCAGTACTTGTGGCTGATATCAATACCTCCACTGATCATTAACTTCTTGGTTCTTAGTAAAATAAAATCATATATGTATGTATGTGTACTTGTGTTTAAGCCAATTTTGTACTTTCAGCACTATTTACGATTAAAACAATATCTCACGCCCCGATTATGACATTTAGTTTTAGTTCTGCCAAATTATGAACGGACTTAAGCATCAACGAAATTCACGCATATACATAAATTGGTTTAACTTACGCAAAATAAATTATACATCTGATATTCCTTAGGTATTTATAAAATTGACAAAAAAAATTCTGAAAAATTAAGTTTAAAAGTATAAAAGAGAATATAAGGCCAAGATTTCCATCCTAAAATCGATCTGAATAAAATAACTGCGATTAAAATAAGCTCCAAGCGCTTCCTTGGTACAATTCCTATTACTACAATTTCGTAAAAAAAAGTTTCCTAGATAATTAGTCCCAGTTAGCACTATGCAAGTGTTATTGCTAAGCTGATTAGTTTGTAAGGTGGAAAGACGAGAGGAAAATAAACGAGTACTCAGCTGCATGTGCTGTCAATCAGGGCTGTCAGATATGGCGATTTCTCGCCAAACGTGGCGATTTTTCATCTTGTTTGGCGTCCAAATTTTTGGTTTGGCGACATGGCGATTTTTATGGCGAGGCGATTTTTCTGGCGATAAATAACTTTGTTGGCGATTATTATGGCTATTTTTTAAACAAAATTGAACTTTAAAATTTGTCTAATTCAGGAAAATTAGTTTATTTGAAGGAGTAGTTTCAGAAATAAATCCTACCAAAACCCGTTTGCAAAAAGTTAAAACAATTTTTCTTATATTAATTATAGTCATTGAATTTGAATGTGAAAACTTTACAAGAAATATTTTTGGCGATTTTATTTTTAATTTTGGCGATTTTCTGATAAATTTTGGTACGATCATTTCATATAAATTTATATTAAAAAAGTGTTATATAAAAACAAATTTATTATCAAATATTTACTAAGAAAAACTACATAAAACTGATTTTTGGCGACTTTTGGCGATTTTTAAAATCAATTTGGCGAAATAGGTCAGAAAAAATCTGATAACCCTGCTGTCAATACGTTTTGCTCTCTCATTCGTAATGTTAAAAAAAGCATACATGCATATACAAAATTATACATAAAAAATATTTGCTCAAAAACAAGACTTTCATTGTAAGGACGCCGATGAATGTTCAAAGAAGAAAAAGTGATAAGCTGAGGTGTAAGACTTGCGTAGTGTGTACTGGGACTTACCATTATGCCATATGATTTTTACTCTTACAAATATTCTCTTTTTCTTACAAATATCATGTTCCATGTTGTACATATGTACAATCAGCGATGCCAATTTGGTGCTTTTGGCACTATATTTAGTGCTTTTTGAAGACTCAAAACGCCAAATTTTGAGCGTTAGTGCCAAACTAAGAAAAAGCACTAAGTAGTGCTTTTAAGAAATTTGCGTATTTCTTAAAATTACTTTGATAAAAACTTGGTGTATTTATTTGTTTAGGGTAAAGCATATTTTTTTCGTCTGATATAGTTAATTAAAGATATTGATAATATTGCCGAAATAGAGAATAGCTTAGAAAACATTTTGTAATCTCACTCGTTTTTCACGTTGGTGCTTTTTACGCTTTGTAGATTTCAAAATTACGCTTTTTAGTGCTTTTTTAAAATTCTGATGTGCTTTTAGAGCCAAAAAAGTTGGCATCACTGCGCACAATACACATATCGCTCATCTACTCAAAGAATGTCATAATACAAAAAACTATTTTGTCCGAAGACGAGTTTAAGGTTTTAAATTTACACACAACTTAATAACTTAATAAAAAAATGAAATTGAATTTTTCTCTCAAGAACTGACCAACCAAGATATTTGTATGAAATTTTTACACAATATAACGATCGATATGATAATTAATTAAGCACCATTAACTCAAAAAATTCCATTTTTTGAGTTATGACGTTCTTTGAGTAAATGAGCGATATATATTAATCTCGTAAAGAATGTTGTCCGTTGAACATGATCTTTAGATATCAAGAGGTCGTGAAAGTAAATTTATAGGAAACTATATTATAAGGTATTGTATGTATCAAGCTTTATTTCGGTTCTTATTTAGATCTCAATTCTATTATTGGTCAAAGTTTTTATATACCAACACGTTAATGTTTTTGAACGAAATTTTTAATAACACTTCTCATGCTAAGTAAACTATTTTTGCTGTCGTCCTGTTGTTATTTTCCTTAAAAACGGAATTTGCCTTTGAAAGTTTATTTAAATCCAAACATTTTTTCCTTCAAGAGTTACAGTAGTTGTAGAATTAAATATTAGGAATAGCACTTTTTTGTAATTTATTATTTTGAAGATTATTTTATCGCAGTGACTTATTTTTTTAAAATACTTAGATCGAAAAAGGAAACAAATTTCACTTTAAAATTGTATAATGTTCTTAATTTCACCAATTGATGGGAATCTGTGAGACATGGCAATAATTAGACACCCAGTTAGCATTTTATGAAATTAGTGATCATATTCGAGTCTTTTTCTACTCCTCCGCGCGATTAAACTAAGCACTTATGCGCTCGTTTTCGATACAAAAATGAGCACACTACAAAGTTTGCGAACGAGAACAAGATGTACAGACAAAAGGAAATAAACAAACCAGGTTCCTTTTCAAATTTGAAGAAAAAATATGAATATTAACTTCAAATATCTTCCTTCGTACATTATTTCTTATTCTTTTAAATTTCTTCTTTTTCGTTTTGACAATGGCAACTAGAGTTAACCAGACCTCTAATCATATATCTTTTAAAGTGTTACTAGTAGAGAAACAAATTGACTAAGCCTTTTTATTTAGAACACAGAGACAAAAACTTTTACATTAAAAAAAAATTATAAAAACAAAAAAAGTAATTTATTTTTCCCAAAATTTTCGATTTCGTTCATTACAAAAAAAAAAAAAATTATTCGTAATAGGAATAGCTAGCTAGCTAATTTCGTCAAAATTAAGATTTACTGCACATTATTATTATGCTTTAGTATTATGAAATGTATGGAAATGTTTATAAAAATATACTTTTTTAGAAATGATTTATTGAGTGTTCATTTTTTAAGAAATCTTTACAAGAAACAATTACTCTTCTTTTATTTTTAAATAAGAGAGAAGATATACCACCGAAATACAAAACCGAGATTTCTGTTTGATTTTCCATGCCTAATTTATAAAAATGCTTAAAAAGTATTATGCAATAACGCATTGCTGATGGTACGAATGGTAAAATTTAATACATCCTTGAAAAAATCTTTTAGATGATGTACTTTTTTAAATAAGTTGTCTTGGGACAAAATGCGAAAATATGCACAAAAAAAACTTTAATATAGAACTGTTTTTTAGACACACTCCAGCTCATGAAAGATCAACGCTAGATCCCTCAAATGCTTTGGGAGTTCCCATTAAAAATATCAATATTTGCGAAATATAAACGAAGCATTGCTAAATATCGACGAAAAATTGCTAAACATCGAAGAATAACAAAATCAACATATAGAAAATGCGGATACAGAAGAAAAATCTTGCAAGTGTTAGAATCAAATATCACACTAGCAGAAAACCAAGAAAACTATAATAACGACTTCTTGAAAAAGTGGTTGAAGAAACGCAAAAGCTCCTGAATACTAAACAAGTAAGAGTGCTATATTCGGCTGTGCCGAATCTTATATACCCTTTACCAAAGTGCTTTTATGTAGTATCGAGATACATACATAAGCACATACATAAAGTATAAACAAAAAGAAAAAAATAATTTGACCTAGTTACTTTTATGTACAAAAAATTATTAATTTTCAAACCCTAAAATTAACATTTCAGATTTTTCTGATTCCTTATTTAGTAGTAGATTAAAATCTAGTAGTTCTTAAAAAAATATAGAAAGTGTGTTAAGTGAAAAAAGAAAATTCAAAAAAAAAATGTTTTATTTATTTACTTTAATATCCACAAAAAAAAGTTCAAAGTTTCCAGCTCTGGAGCTGTGGTTTTTATTTGTATAGTTTTCTACAAAAAACTTATATTTCCAAAACGTAAAAGATATATAATTTTTAAAGGCAAATATAAAAATTAATTAGACTTAGTTACTTTTATATATGACAAAAAGTGTAACTTTTCTAACCCTGAAATCATCCTTTTTGATTTTTCTGATTAATTGCACCAATATTTTTCTTTTAAGAATATAAGATATGTTTAATTTATAAAGAAAGGGAAAAATTTGTTTTAGTAAGTTACTTTTGTTAAAAAAAAAATAAAGTTTTCCAACCCTGGAATCGTATTTTTAATTTTTTAAAAGCTTTTTTTTATTTTATAAAATAAGTTAATTTTATAAAAAATAAATAAAAATTAGTTTTCGGTAGCTAATTTTTTATATCACAAAAAGTGTGGGGTTTCCAACACTGAAATCATCCTTTTTGATTTTTCTGATTTCTTACACCAATCTTTTTCTTTTAAGAATATAAGATATGTTTAATTTATAAAGAAAGGGAAAAATTTATTTTAGTAAGTTATTTTGTATAAGAAAGAAAGTTAAAGTTTTCCAACCCTGGAAACGTCTGTTTAATTTTTTTAATTTTTTTTAATTAGAAATACTAATTTTATTCATACCGAAGTATAAAATGAGTTTATTTAATAAAAAAATAATAATTACTTTTCGGTAGTTATTTCGCATGGCAAAATGAAGTTTAAGCTTCCCAGCTCTGAAACTGCCTGGTTGATTTCGCTGATTTTCAATACCAATTACTTAGACGATTTCTAACTCACCAGTCCAAGAACGAAGACTCTAGCTTCCCTGGGAGCTTCGGAAACCCGATTTAACGTACAGACAAACGGACAGACGGACATCGCTTATTCGTCTTCCCTATGCATAAGGATCCAGAATATATATACTTTATGGATCGCTTATTAATATTCTAGAAATTACAAACGGAATAACAAACCTGTATATACCCTTCTACCATTTTTCGGTAAAGGGTATAAAAAATAAAATTGAAGTAAATCAGTCACATCTACAAACATTTCTTAACAGTGAAATCTTAAAAAGATTTAATACCAAATCAATGGATGTAGTCACTGAGTTACAATCACTAACTCCGAAAGTTCAAATCGAAAACTCAAGCAGACTAAAGATATCGGCCGTATCCATATACCAATTGTAAAAACACTAAGAACTGAAAAACTTTCTACAGTTACAAAAGTATTCGAATCAAGTGCAGATGGTATGACGGTTATCGGCATCCCAAAGTTTAACGGCAAGCCGTCACCAGCGTTTCTAAATTATGATAAACCAGCAAAAAACCAGTTAGATCCGCATAAAATAGTGAATGATTTACACTTTGTAATGCAGCACACACAACTTACTTGGGAGGAAAGAAAGAAAGAAATGTGATCATTACTATATGTGCTGATGAGAGCGAAATGTATCGGCAAAGGAAAAGGAAACGACTATTTTTTAATGCCCTGCAGTTGAAGTAAAAAAAAAATATGTATATATATATATATTGGTGATTTATTTGCTCTTTGAATTTGTCACAATTATTCCACATTTGCTACAAATCTCCATAATTTTTCTTCATATATAATTATGCTGGCCGACACTTAAGCTCTTTATTTCCCGTAATTCATATCAAATTATCATTGATTTAGTCAAAAATTATTTGGTAAGTTATCATCGATGCCATTTAGTAGTGGAAATTGGTATGTTAAATACAAGTTCTTAATCGTTTGTAATCCCTGAACTAATTCATCACGGTTGTGTGATTTGCGTATGATTATGGCCTGCAACATGGCACTGCCTGCTTCCAAATATGCCACTACATTGGAAAAAAGATTTTCAGTTTGCAAAACCGTACTGCTGAGGTGAACAATGGAGTATGAGACACTTTTGGGACTTTTACTGTACTGCACCAAAAGCCAAGGAGTTTCTTTTATGTCTTTTCTATCATCGCGGTCTATGAAAGCCTGAAAACAAAAGATTGTATTTAATTAAATGCAAACCAGTTTACGATCAGTTTATTAAAATACTAAATTTACCGCTTAAAAAGAGTTTTCTTTCAGTATCTTAAATTGCCTTTGCATCAAATCATCTGAATCACTCTCACGCATCACAGTTGCCATTACAAAGACTTTGTCATGTCGTACAACTATTTCTGCAGCATTTGCTTTTGCAAAACAATTTTGCGGCCAGGCAGTGTCATTTTCTTCTACAATTACATGCACTACAGTATTGGCATCCTTATTGTACTGAATCAGTATTTGTCTTTCTGAGCTTTGACTAAAAATGTCCTCTTCATGTTTTGCTGTCTCAAGATGTGGAGATCCTTCTTTAAAGACTCACGATCATCAGAAGCAAACTGAATTTCTCCTTCTATAACAAAATGTCTCCAATTAAAACTTATTTTCTGATTCACCAACATATATTCAGAGTCCTCATCAATAATATCAACTGAATGTACGATATCATAAGTTATGCATCCATTACTTTTGCCACCTTTCGACGGGCCCTCATCCATTTTGACTAGATACCAAGACATACGGCAATATTCAGTAGGTTTTTCATTACAAGTCATTGTTTTAATTTAATTTAATTTTATTTTTGAGCTTATTACTTTCTATCTTCACACTTTTGCTTTTAAAATCAAATAAAATTAAACATTAAATTCAGATACTTATAAATATTTTCATACATGAAATACTGAAGTATATTTATTTGACATAATGTCTTTATTTAATTTCAAAAAATTGGCTTGTTTTTATGGTTAAGCAATTGTCTATATGCATTTCGTACCCGCTTGTAGAACTCGTCAGTAGACTTCAACCCAAAAAAGTTTTGAATTCACTTAACAAACTCCGTATGTTTATAGTAAGACTCTTAATACTATATTGAGAATCACAATATACAAACATAATAAGTTTGAAAACCGCAAACAAAAATCTTTACAAAACAAACATCTTTATTCAACTGTGCTTGTTTTGTAAAGATTTTTGTTTGCGGTTTTCAAACTTATTATGTTTGTATATTGTGATTCTCAATATAATATTAAGAGTCTTACTATAAACATACGGAGTTTGTTAACTGAATTCAAAACTTTTTTGGGTTGAAGTCTACTGACGAGTTCCACAAGCGGGAACAAAATGCATATAGACAATTGCTTAACCATAAAAACAAGCCAATTTTTTTTTTTATAAATATTTTCTCCAAAAATTTCAGTTTTCCTTCATTTCTAACAGATCACCTTATTTACCTGCTATCTCAAAACCTAAACATAATTATTTTCTAATTAGTGCCATAAAAAAAAGTAGTAAGCTCAAAAATGAAATTAAATTAAATTAAAACAATGACTTGTAATGAAAAACCTAAAGAATATTGCCGTATGTCTTGGTATCTAGTCAAAATGGATGAGGGCCAGTCGAATGGTGGCAAAAGTAATGGATGCATAACTTATGATATCGTACAATCAGTTGATGTTATTAATGAGGACTCTGAATATATGTTGGTGAATCAGAAAATAAGTTTTAATTGGAGACATTTTGTTATAGAAGGAGAAATTCAGTTTGCTTCTGATGATCGTGAGTCTTTAAAGAAGGATCTCCACATCTTGAGACAGCAAAACATGAAGAGGACATTTTTAGTCAAAGTTCAGAAAGACAAATACTGATTCAGTACAATAAGGATGCCAATACTGTAGTGCATGTAATTGTAGAAGAAAATAACACTGCCTGGCCGCAAAATTGTTTTGCAAAAGCAAATGCTGCAGAAATAGTTGTACGAAATGACAAAGTCTTTGTAATGGCAACTGTGATGCGTGAGAGTGATTCAGATGATTTGATGCAAAGGCAATTTAAGATACTGAAAGAAACCTCTTTTTAAGCGGTAAATTTAGTATTTTAATAAACTGATCGTAAACTGGTTTGCATTTAATTAAATACAATCTTTTGTTTTCAGGCTTTCATAGACCCCGATGATAGAAAATACATAAAAGAAACTCCTTGGCTTTTGGTGCAGTACAGTAAAAGTCCCAGAAGTGTCTCATACTCCATTGTTCACCTCAGCAGTACGGTTTTGCAAACTGAAAATCTTTTTTCCAATGTAGTGGCATATTTGGAAGCAGGCAGTGCCATGTTGCAGGCCATAATCATACGCAAATCACACAACCGTGATGAATTAGTTCAGGGATTACAAACGATTAAGAACTTGTATTTAACATACCAATTTCCACTACTAAATGGCATCGATGATAACTTACCAAATAATTTTTGACTAAATCAATGATAATTTGATATGAATTACGGGAAATAAAGAGCTTAAGTGTCGGCCAGCATAATTATATATGAAGAAAAATTATGGAGATTTGTAGCAAATGTGGAATAATTGTGACAAATTCAAAGAGCAAATAAATCACCAATATATATATATTATATATATATATATATATATATATATACAATGAAGTCACCTACAAATTCAACGACTACAAAGAATTGCCAAAAAAAAACGACTTTGTGTTTCAGTTGTCAGAAACACACACAAACATGAACTAAAGTGTATGGTGCAAACAGCTTTTGACAGTTAAAACACGAAAACACAGAATATCATCAGGACGATTGCGTTAACCTGATAAATAGGCCCTGATATCAAGAAAGCATTGCTAAATATCGACGAAACATTGCTAAACATCGAAGAAGAGAATAGAAATAGAAAATTCGGAAACAGAAGAAGAAACTTTGCAAGTGTTAGAATTGAAAATTACACTAGCAGAAAACCGAGAAAACCATAACAACGACTACTTGAAAAAAGTGGTTGAAGAAACGCAAAAACTCCAGAATAAAGCAAATATATTATCAGAAGGTTCTGATTTTATATTAAAAAAATAAAATTGAAGTAAATCAGTCACATCTACAAACATTATTTAACAGTGAAATATTTAAAAGATTTGATACGAAATCAATAGATGTAGTCACGGAGTGACAATCACTAACTTCGAAAGTTCAAATCGAAAACTCAAGCAGACTAAAGTTATCAGCTATATCCACACCAATTGCAAAAATACTAAAAACTGAAAAACTTTCTAAATTTACAAAAGTATTCGAATCAAGTGCAGATGGTATGACGGTTATCGGCATCCCATAGTTTAACGGGCAAGCCATCACCAGCATTTCTAAATTGTGATAAACCAGCAAAAAACCAATTAGATCCGCATAAAATGGTGAATGTGTTACACTTTGTCATGCAGAACACACAACTAAGTGAGAAGGAAATAAAAAATGTTATCATTACTAAATGTGCTGACGAGAGCAAAATGTATCGGCAAAGGGAAAGGAAACTACTACTTTTTAATGCCCTGCAGTTGCAGTAAAAATCATTTACATTTTTGGTGAAGGGTATAACAAAAACAAAACAAAATGGGGGATCTAAAGCACAAGTGGTTCAAGAGCTAAAAAATAAATTTTGGGCCTTACAAGTTTTTGTGCCCATGCATTCATTTCACACTTAAATTTTGGCTTTGCAATGATTACGGTCATTAATGCAGTCATGGATTTTTGTACAGTGATTGATATTAGTATTAAAGCTGTGTTCGGATGGTTACTAGTTTGCCGCAATAATAATAAATGGCAAACCAGTAGCCACCCGACGATATGTATTTGCCTTATATTATATATCACTTTTTTATACACATGACATTTTCGGTTTAAGTCAAAATCTGGGTTTTACATACGGTTTATAATTTTTGTGTTCACACGTTGGTATGTTTAGTACACACGATAACCTATAAAATAAACCAATGCTTACTTTTGTGAATGCCTTAAAAATTTTTTCTTTAAATTTTAAAATTTTAATTTTATTTATTTATTTCATTTTTAATGCCACAAGCACTTGCTTTATTTAAAACCATTTCGATTTTTACTTCAACTCAGGGCATTAAAAAATAGTCGTGTCCTTTCCGTTTGCCGATACATTTTGCTCTCATCAGCACATTTAGTAATGATGACATTTCTTACTTCCTTCTCAGTTAGTTGTGTGTGCTGCATTACAAAGTGTAACACATTCACTATTTTATGCGGATCTAACTGGTTTTTTGCTGGCTTATCACAATTTAGAAAGGCTGGTGATGGCTTGCCGTTAAACTATGGGATGCCGATAACCGTCATACCATCTGCACTTGATTCGAATACTTATGTAACTTTAGAAAGTTTTTCAGTTTTTAGTATTTTTGCAATTGGTGTGGATGTAGCTGATAACTTTAGTCTGCTTGAGTTTTCGATTTGAACTTTCAAAGTTAGTGATTGTCATTCAGTGACTACATCCATTGATTTGGTATCAAATCTTTTTAATATTTCACTGTTAAGTAATGTTTGTAGATGTGACTGATTTATTTCAATTTTATTTTTTTAATATAAAATCAGGACCTTCTGATAATATATTTGCCTCATTCTGGAGTTTTTGCATTTCTTCCGCCACTTTTTTCAAGTAGTCGGTATTATAGTTTTCTCGGTTTTCTGCTAGGATAATTTTCGATTCTAACACTTGCAAAGTTTCTTCTTCTGTTTTCGCATTTTCTATTTGTTGACTTTGTTCTTCTGCTATGTTTAGCAATATTTCGTCGATCTGGAAATATTTCTTCTCTTCCTTCTGTTTGTCTGACTTTTGTTTACAGAGCCTCTAGCAGATGTATTTTTCTTGAGTGCTTAAAAAAGGAATACAAAAATTAATTATCTTCCATAATTTCGATAAATAAATAAATTTATCACATTTATGACGGATTGTTTAATTTTATTAACGCTGACAATTTGTTGTTGACTGGCCGGTAGTTGTTTAAGGAATGAGTGTTTTGTCTGATTTGGTCGTTGGTTTTATACTTGAAGAATTTTTTTTTAACAAAAACAACCCGGCGTAGCAATTAGCTTGTCTGCGGGAAATAGCCAGGATCTATGGCAGGAATCAAATCACGACCCCTGGACAGACAGGCTAGCATCGCTACAAAAAAAAAAAAAAAACAAACAGCGAGCTCGTGTAGTAAAATCAAAAATTATAAAGTGTTGGTGAATCTATGTATGTATATAAAAATTTAAAACAAAAAAAAAAACTGATTGTAAATGCTCGTAATACCACAAACTGTCTCGAAAGTGAATCGAAATTGATCAGAAACGCGAGTCTTTTAGAAGACACTCGGCTAGGGTACCATATTCTCCCGAATGAGCAGTCATTTTAGAATCTAGGACGAGCACATAAATGCTTATTTAAGTCGAGCGAATGAGTCGAAAAGACTCGAATATGATCACTAATTTCATAAAATGCTGACTGGTTGTCTAATTATTCCCATATCTCACAGATTCCCATCAATTGGTGAAATTAACAACATTATAAAATTTTAAAGAAAAATTTGTTTCCTTTTTCAATCTGAATATTTGAAAAAAAAATTGTCACTGCGTTAAAATAATGTTTAAAATAATATATTAAAAAAAAGTGCTATTCCTAATATTTAATGCTACAAACAAATACTGCAACTCTTGAAGGAATAAATGTTTGGATGTTTGGCAATTTCCGTTTCTAAGGCAAATAACAACAGGACGACATCATTTTCTACATGTTGAATAAAGGATCTGCATGTATTGTTAAACACCTCTTTAGTGTAAAAAATTAATTAACATTACAGATTTATAATTTATTTGATAATTTGGCAAAAATAAGTTAGTTAGCATGAGAAGTATCATTAAAAATTTCGTTCAAAAACATTAACGTGTTGGTATATAAAAACTTTGACCAATAAAAGAATTGAGATCTAAATAAGAACCGAAATGAAGCTTGATACAATACCTTATAATATAGTGTCCCATAAATTTATTTTCACGACCTCTTGATATCTAAAGATCATGTTTAACGGGCAACATTCTTTACGAGATTAATATATAATCGCTCATTTACTTAAAGAACGTCATTACTAAAATTATGCTTAATTAATTATCATATCGATAGTTATATTGTGTAAAAATTTCATACAAATATCCTGTTTAGACAGTTCTTGAGAGAAAAATTCAATTTCATTTTTTTTATTAAATTCTAAAGTTGTGTGTAAATTGAAAACTTTAAACTCGTTTTCGGGCAAACTAGTTTTTTTAGTTATGACATCCTTTGGGTAAATCAGCGATATGTGCATTGTGCATATGTATATACATGGAATAGAATATTTTTAAATAAGAGAAAGAGATAATAATTAAAAATCATATGGCATAATGTTAAGTCCCAGTACACACTACGCAAGTCTTATTGCTCAGCTTATCACTTTTTCTTCTTTGAACTTTCATCGGCGTCCTCAAAATGCAAGTCTTGTTTTTGAGCAAATATTTTTTATGTATAGTTTAGTATATGCATGTATGCTTTTTTTAAAATTACGAATGAGAGAGCAAAACGTATTGACTGCACATGCAGCTGAGTACTAGTTTCTTTTCCTCTCGTCTTTTCACTTTACAAACCAATCAGCTTGGCATTAACACTTACATAAAGCGAACTGGAACTAATTATCTAGGAAGCTTTTTTTACAAAATTATAGTAATAGGAATTGTACCAAGGAAGCGCTTTGAGCTTATTTTAATCGCCGGTTATTTTATTCAGATCGATTTTAGGATGGAAATCTTGGCCTTATGTTCTCTTTTATACTTTTGACCTTAATTTTGAGAATTTTTTAGTTGATTTTATAAATACTTAAGGAATAACAGATGTATATTTTATTTTGCGTAAGTTAAACCAATTTATATGCGTAACTTGGCAGAACAAAAACCATAAATGTCAAAATCCGGGCGTGAGATATTGTTTTTTAATCGTACTAGTAAATTGTGCTGAAACTTTACATATTATTATCGGTTAAAACTAGGACGTCTGCGCAACCTTAGAATAAAAACCAAGTGCAGATGTAATTGTTTTAAATACATACATACATACATACATACATACATACATACATGATTTAATTTTACTAATTTACTAAGAACCACGAAGTTAATGATAACTGGAGGTATTGATATCTTCTGCAAGTACTTGGAGAAAAAGTCGAAGGATTCGCTTAAGAGAATTGAAATTTTGGAGACCACTGTCTGTAATAGCTCATTTGTCATTTATCAAACCATAAACTTTAAATATTTTTAGGTTTCACAACGACATACATATCTCTTATTTATGGCAACATAAGCATACCTCAAAAAGTTCGATAATGGAGAAAGAATCATTATATCATATACATATAAACTTGTGTAAAAGTTTCATATAAACGACGCGAAAGAAAAATTTTTTGTACTCGTATCTTCATTGATTTGTATGTTAATTGAAAACTTAAAACCCATTTTCTACAAAACTATAATTTTTTAGTTACGCTTCTGATTCAATAAAGGAGCGATACGAAGATTAGTAAAGATGAAACGAAAATTGTTCAATATACTGTATTTATACCAAGTAAAGCACAAACAGAAGTATTACTAAAAGTACTAATTTTACGTGTTTTACCACCTTAAGAGCATCCCTTATATTAATATGGATCATATTGTTAATCGTTCATCAAATTTTATCACATAACTAATCAAACACAAACTCTCACAGTCATAATATTAGTAGGATTACTGACCTGTAATGGGTTAATTCATGTCAACAATCTTAAAGCTCTATTTTAAGAATTTGTATAGTGCTGGCCAAACTAGTTGGACAGAATTAAGTATACATTTAAAACCTTTCATATTTTATATTAATTTTTTATATATATTTAAAATAATTTTATATTTATAATTTTCATTTCCTCAATGAATTATAAAGTGGCAACACTAAAACATCTTGCGCTACAAAAATATACATTTAGCTTTTCCTTGAATCGGTTATTAAAACCCGAAGTTAACTACCAAAAAAAAAATATACTTACTTTTGTTGATCCTTTTGAATTGTTACTTACTTACTTACCTTTTTACCATCGAAGTGTAAACTACAATTACCTACCAAAAACTCAATTGTAAATTATATATGTACATATACTTACCAAAGTGTGAAATTAAACTTAAAGGAAAAAACTGAAATACCTACGTTTGTATTCATTTCGCACAATAATAAAAGTGAGCATACAATCTCATCCAAACCCTTTAAGATAAAATAAAAGTTACTAATTGTTTCTTTTATTTTCCCATAACCCCAATAATTATGATCACGACTCTCGGAGTGATTATAATTAAAATCTCCTTTTCAGTTTGGTCAGTGAAGATATAAAATTATTTCCCCCGCTACCCTCTACAAACTCATAAAAGGAGATTCATAAGAAATAATCTCAAGATTATTCAGGTGCATTTTCATATATGTATGTATGGACGTCTCTTGGAGCAAAAAACTTGTTTTACTGCTTGTTTGTAGTGTTTTCACAGTGAAAGTTAAAACCTGGTTTTAACGTTAAAATCATAAACAGCTGATTTTGCTTTCACACTGCAAGTTTTTTAAATTCAGGTTTTAACTCACAGGCTGTCTAATAACTTTGCGCAAAATAAAATAAATCCCTTGCAGAAATGCATTGTTGTTGCATTTTTTCTGCTTTTTAATAGCACTTGTTGGACAAACTGTACAACAATATTAATAATATGAAAAACTGAGATATTCCAAAATGCGCTCTAAAATGGAAATTATTTTATATTTTGTTAATAAATTTTTTTTTTAATTATAGAACTTCTTATACAGAATGAAGAAGTGCTTGGAAATAAATTTATTATATATAAAAATGCGCAAATACATTATGAGATAAACCTTTTTTATAGGCATTCATATCGTCTTTTTTCACTTTCCAGAGTTCAATGAAAATATTTTCTTTGTTTAATAATAATTTTAATTTTTAATAATAATTTTTTTATTATTGTTGCTGCTGCTTCCAGTTTTAAGTTGAAAATCTTTCAATCTTTCCTTCTTGTTATTCACTGGCATAAACATTATCATCTGCTGTCGGTCATTTCAACTTGGCAGCACTGAATTTATCACAGCGAAAACAAGGTTGCATTTCATAAAACCAACTTAAAACCAATTTAAAAATGGTTTTAATTTGGTTTTAACAAAAACAATTTGTGTGGTAAAACCAGCTTTTAGGAGTTGGTTTTAACGTTAAAACCAATTTTTATTAAAACCATGTCAATGTGAAAACACTATTACCCTCAAATTTTTCATATCAGCAAAATACTTCAAGTAAGTTGTTTTCCTCCAAAACATGACGAATTCCGTCAATGCAACACTGATGGCAAATATTCAATTGTTTAAGCAATTGTTCAAATCGCATTAGTTGTATTTATAAATACTTTATTGGGGCGTCCTAAGTGTCATAAAGTCATATAGTCCTAACATTTTAAACCAGTTTAAAACTATTTTTATTTTCTTTCATATAAAAGGAGTACTATATTAATACAATTCTTCACTCTATGTTTTTGTTACTGTCATAACTAATTATTTTGCTTTTTACTTTTCTTTTTCGACAAAATGTCTATTTACGTTTAAATACGTGGCGTTTTTCTTAAGCAAATTTCTACTCAAATCATTATATATTGCAAAAAATATAAAAATTCGCAAGGGGTTAAAATAATGGAAACAATATCCCAAAGCTAATTATATAGACCGCAAAAAAAAAGTAATAACTCGAGTATAGACTTACAGCATATATGTAAATCGCGAAAACTTGCCAAAATGCGAATATCTTCTAAACATTTCCAAAGCCTCAAAAACTGTAAACGAGCAAACTCAGTAGATTTTATGAATCAAAAATTATCTTACGTGCAAAAAATTTGCAAAAATTCGCGAATAATTTTTTAATTGAAAAAAACTTAAAATTTATTTAAAAAAATGCTTAAATTGTAAGGAATGCAGAAAACTTTTAAAAATCCGCAATTACGAAAATTCGCAAAAACTTGGTGACATCAAAAATAATTATATTAAAGTATGACACTTAATAAAAAAAAAGTTTAAAACTGTTAAAAAAAAATAAAGAATTGGGAACAATCACTTTTATTGCAAAATTTTGCAAAAAATTGCAAAAATTGCAAACAAGCTCCAAAATTACTTAGAAATACCTAAAGATCTAAGAAATTCCAAAATTCGCAGAAAATTGGCAAAATTATGAAAATTCGCACAAATAGATAGATGTATTAAAAATCGGTAAAATGGTAAAAATGCAAGCCCCAAAATAAGACATAAATACTTAAAGATGTAAGAAATTCCAAAAAATCGGAAAAATTCGCGAAAATGAAAATTTGCAAAAACTTCATCAAAAATTACCTGATCGCAAAACTTAAGAAAATTTGCAAATAAATTCCAAAGCCTTAAAATTTTAAAAAGTCAAATGCTCGAAAAAATTTTGTTTTACATATTGCAAAAACTCGCAAATAATTATCGGAAACAGATAGAAGCCGTTAAATAATTTTCTCATAATATTGCATATTCGTACCAAATATTATTTAATTTTTGTAATATTTTTTCTCATTTGTTTTGTATCATATTGTTTATGTTTCAACTAACACACTAAAATATGAAGGGTTGCTCACAGCAGTCGCATTTTAAACTAGTTTAAAAGTTTAGAACATTATGACGTTATGACTTTAACACTACCGTGTGAATACCCCATATATGTAATTGGGAGAAAAACTGATTTATTTAAATAGAAAGGTTTGTTGCCTGATAATAAAATAAAAATGGTTTCGAAAAATCGTATACCCAAAACACACGAAAAGACTTGCTAGTTTTGTTCATAGTGTAATTGTCGTATTACATTCCGCTAGTTATTTTTATTTTAAAATCTAATAGTACGTTTCCACTATGAGCAAAACATGTTGTTTTTCTCAGAACACTTGGAAGTGTTTCCATT
The DNA here is from genome assembly GCA_949987645.1 of Tachina grossa. Lineage (NCBI taxonomy): Eukaryota > Metazoa > Arthropoda > Insecta > Diptera > Tachinidae > Tachina > Tachina grossa. The sequence continues at coordinate 64,894,602 of OX465275.1, read as the reverse complement.
ATGCTTTTTTGTGTTTTGGTTAAACGAGTTTTGGAAATCAATTTGATTTTATTATCAAGGCCGGAGAACCTTATTATTTAGATTAGTAAATTTTCCACTAATTTACATATAAACAGCATATAAATACAACTGATTTGGTTTGTGCAATTGCTTAAAAAATTTAATATTCTGTATTAGTGCCATTTTTTGTCAGAATATTGCGGCTTGTTTTTGAAGTTTCAGACAGTAACGCAGTGTTGCACTAACAAATTTGTTCATGTTTTGGAGGAAAACATCTTATTTAAGGTGTTTTGCTGATATGAAAAATGTATGGGAAAACATGTAGCAAAACATTGGTTTTTGAGCAAAACAAGTTTTCTGCTCCAAAACACGTATATGGAAACGCACTATAAGTTCGTTACAATAAACAAAGTAATGTTTAAATTTGACAATTAAATTATTATATTCATAAAAAGTGTGAAATGGTTAGAGTTTAACGATATAGTTTTGTTAAAAATTTATGACTAAAACATGATTTGTATTATTATCTAAAAATAATATAATGTAAATAACAATATAATGTTATCCAAAACCATACTTTATTAAGTTGAAAAACAAAATTCAGGAACGTCTTCTGTCAGTTCAGTGTTTCGTTTGTCAGCTACCGAAGGTGGACGCGTAGTGTTAAATGAATAATTAAATAAATAAAGTACAAAGAAAAGGGCAGATCAACAAAAATATATATACATATATCTCTTTATACAGACGTGTCTGTATATACATAAATATGTAAGTACACATGTACAAATATACAATTTATTTCAACAATATTAATATATTCTTATTTCGGATTTGACGCACAGCTGTTTTAAACCAAAGATCTACTAATAAATATATAATTAGAAAACAAAATATTATTGTATATTAAAATAATACTGTGGTCGTATTTAACAACATTATTATAATATTTGAACATGGTATGGCAATTCTCAATTATTGTTTTTGTAAATCATATTATTATTAAGTCAGATAATAATATTATTTAAACTTTGGCTTTCTATTGACAATAATATGATTTGAATGCAACCATATAATTCGATCTTAGTATGTTTCTGTTTGATTATGGTTACCTCAACTATTTTTTTCCTTTGCGTGTGGATATTATCAGCCTTATTTATAAAATTAAAAATGTTTTTATAAAGGGTTTTAAAACAAATTTTCATAAAATTTTTTTCTTAAAAAGCCTTTATAAAGCCTTTTTAATTTTTATAAATAAGGCTGTATAAATGTAGTTTTATTATCTTACTGGCGAGTAATGGGTTAATTTATGTCAAAACCCTTGGGCTGAGTTTACATCTGACATTTCATGTGTGTCTCGTGCCCAAAAAAGCGCAACCGCTATTTACTAATGAAAAACTGTTGGATTCACACACGTATTTATTAAGAGAAACAGACTCATATATAACTAATAGATAATTATATAAAATTGAACATGATTGAAAACTGTTAAAATCAATAAATACATGTATGAATCAAACAGACACGCAGATGTTAACCCTAAGCCGGGTTTTCCTAATAAAAATTTATGATAATATTCTTTGTATGTATGTATGTATATAGAATAGAATATGTATATAGAATGCCTAGAGCCGATTTTTTATATTTTCTAATTATTTATGCCAATCACGCTAATGGAGTTGCGCGCGTTTCTGTCTGACTCTCTAAGTTTTGTGGGAGCTTCAGAAAACGCATTTCAAGCACTCCATACAACAATTAATACAAAAATCCATTCAGACAGAAGGTTATCTCTTTCTTCACTCTCATAGTTATAAGAAACGAGAATATCTTTCGTTGTTATCAAGTAGAAAAGTCATACTTCAAACAATTGTAACTTTACAGGAGAAGGTAAAAAAATAGTAGAAAGTTCAATACTATTCGTATTCTGTTTTTCCGTTTTTTCATTTTTTGTTTAACTAATGGGTCCGCCATCTAACGTTTTTTTTCAACTAGTGCTTATTACGTGAATGGTAACACTTAGCTCATGTCTGATTTGACAGATAATTAATTTTATTCTTCCGCTGAACGAGCCAACTGACCATCCAATGCGTTTTCTCTTCGCTAAGTGGGCCTGCGATGCCGATTTTGCCAAAAAAAAATCATCTATTCAGATGAAGCTCATTTTGATCTTGGCGGGTATGTAAACAAGCAAAATTGTCGCATTTGGGGTACAGAAACCCGCACGCATACATTGAAAAGCCGACGCACCCAAAACGAGTCACTGTTTGGTGCGGATTTTGGTCCAGAGGCATAATTGGGCCATTGAACAAGGAGTGGCCGTTACAGTCAATGGCGACCGTTATCGGGCCATGTTGAACGAATTTGTGTTCACAAAAATTGAAGAGGAGGATATTGGCAACATTTGGTTTCAACAGGACGGCGCTACGTGCCACACAGCCGGAGCTTCAGTAGTTTTTTTTATAGCATTTTCAAAAAAAAAAGTTATCTGTCGGACCCTTTATTATTTTTCATAATCGTAAAACGTCATATTAATTATTTCTACTAATTCGATGTACTATCGGTACATACTTACATGTAATGGGTGTTTTTTATTGAGGTATAGAACTTTAAGTTGGCATCACTTTTTTAACTGGCGGCCATTTTGTCAGCTGTTAAGTGATTAAAATCAAGTTTGGTTTGCCATTTCATCATGAACAGGTTGACAAAAGAACAACGCTTGCAAATCGTGCAAATTTATTTCGAAAATAATGGTTCAGTTCGCGAAGTTTACCGCAAGCTCCGTCCATTTTATGGTCGACATAATCGTCCATCAGAGCAATTAATTCGGTTAACCATGGATCGTTTTCGCACTACGTTTACTCTATGTGATAATATGCATCCGCAGAGACGTCGAACAGTGCGCACCGAAGAAACAATTGCCGTTGTAGAGCAAAGTGTTGAAGAGGACCCGAATGAATCGATTCGCCACCGTGCACAGCAATTGGAGCTTTGTCCATCAACTTTATGGAAGATTTTGCGCAAAGATCTTGGCTTGCGACCTTACAAGATCTAGCTTGTGCAAGAATTAAAGCCGCGAGACCATGCAATGCGTCGTGATTTTGGTGTATGGGCCGAAAATGAGATTGATCTCGATGCTGATTTTCATCGCAAAATTTTGTTCAGTGATGAGGCTCATTTTTGGTTGAATGGCTACCTCAACAAGCAAAATTGCCGCATTTGGAGTGAAGAAAATCCACATGAGACCCTTGAGACGCCATTACATCCACAAAAACTGACTGTTTGGTGTGCTCTATGGGCTGGTGGAGTCATTGGGCCATACTTCTTCCGAAATAATGCTGGAGAGTCAGTTACCGTTAATGGAGACCGGTATAGAGCCATGATAACCGACTATTTTGTTCCCGAATTGGATGGCATGAATGTGGATGAGTTGTGGTTCCAACAAAACGGCGCTACATGCCACACAGCGCACGTCACAATCGATTTATTGAAGGAAACATTCGATGAGCGCATAATTTCGCGGAATGGACCTGTCAATTGGCCACCAAGATCGTGTGATTTGACACCATTGGATTATTTTCTTTGGGGATATGTGAAGTCGCTTGTCGACGTCAACAAACCAGAAACGTTAGGGGACTTGGAAGCCAACATTCGTGGCGTTATTGCCAACATACGGCCCCATATGCTCGAAAAAGTGGTTGAAAATTGGACCTGTAGAATTGGCTTTATTCGAGCCAGCCGCGGCGGCCACATGCCCAAAATCATATTTAAACAATAATGGCATAAAATTATCCTTCCAATAAAGCCAAATTAATGGACATTAAAACGATTTTATTGTGTTTTATTTCAATTCGAAGTTTTATACCTCTAAAAAAAACATCCGTTATGTAAGTATTTTTGTATTGGATATTATCTTACATTGTTTTTGCTTTCTACAGTTGGCTTTACTTTCAGTATATTAACCCTTAACTACCCAGTATGCTTTTGTAACGTAACTGTCCAGTAGTGTCCAATGGACTCATTAAAGAAATTAGTGACATTTAAAGGACAACAAAGACGGTATACTCGTAGATTAGAAAAATGTTTTAATAATATTATTTACTTAGGAAGTTATTTATTTAGTTCATTACACTTTAATTCTTATAAAATAATGTTTTTACAGAGTTTGTTTGGAAGTTCAGGGATAACGAATCTCGTCTTCGTATATGAGGCATTGCCAACTCAATTGCTACTTATCGTAACAATATCTACTAAATTTTAAAAAAAAAAAATTCGACAGACCATCAATTTTTTTGTTGCGTTGAACTGTATACCATGAACCATTTTATCATGTATAATTTCAATGTTATTTTACCGAAATCGGGACTTTGGATTATTTAAACTTGGGTTGTTATCCATCCTCTTTTTTCCGGACACTGTCCTCTTTTTGGGAATCACTGTCCTCGGAAAAAATTGGCGTCCGGGAAAGTCCTACTTTTTCACCTTTAAATTGCTTTACAAATGGTAGAAAGGGAAATACTTAGTATTGGATATATAGCTTATCTTATAAATAACACTGCTCATGAGGGTTGTTGTGGTATGTTATTTTAAGACATAGCATTATTAACATGTGTCTAAAATATCGATGGAGTTACGTAATCAACGTCAAAATAATATAGCAAAGCTTCAAGCAAGAGTTCAAAATCTTTATTACATGAACAAATAAGACATTTAGCCAAACAATAAAAGTTTATTTAAGGTCAGTAGCCTTAACGTAGATATATTTGATGTGCACTTTTTAATGAATTCTTGTACTATAAAACTTTTTTTGAGAAGTATAAACACAAAAAATATAAGTTTTAAAAAAGTTTGCAACATTTTAAACGATATTTGAAGTGCTATTTCTGTGCATTTATGTACGCAAATATTCTCAATATGCAACATTCTATGTAAAATGGTGCGAGTTTGACCCTTTTCATGCAACACCATTCATATGTATTTAAGATTTTATTGGTAGTAATAATATTGGAAAAACTCTATTTCGTTTTATTTTCAAGTCCTACTTTTTTAAGCAAATGTCCCGGACATTTTTCCCCCTGCTGTCCTCTTTTTTTAAATCAAGCGATAACAACCCTATTTAAACTGATGTATTTAACTGAAATAAAAGACATATCCAATTAAAAGGATAACAGTAGACAAGAAAGCCTGAACGCAAATAATTTTTCAGCACATAAGACTCTGAAAAAAATTTATTGTTTTTCTCTATAAGAACTAGTATTCCAGCTATTGAAATGTTAAGGAAATGGGAATAGAGTCGATTTTAATTCTTATTGTAACTAATAGTTACATACAGCGCACTTACACATTTGCAATAATCTTATATTGAATTAAACAGTGATAGTCAATTTCCTTGTCATTTGATCGGTAGTGGTGAGGTAAACATTTATCAATTATAGTTGTTCCACTAAAACATTGTGTTCATATGCCAAAACCTTAAAAAAATCGAGTTTTATTGTAAGATATACAATTCATTCGGTTTGTGAGAATTAAAATTTATAAAAGTGTTAAAAAGGATAATTAAAAAAATTTGCAAAGGTTAATTTAATATAGATTTTAACTGCCTTGTTCATAGAAAATATTTCTTTTTAATAAGAGGTTTATGAAACAAATTTTCTATGGAAATTTGATTATAAAACTTTTATAAAATCAAAATATTTTTTATGAATTATAAAAAAAAAATATATATAAAGTTTTAAGATATTTGAAAAAAAGGTGCGTTGGAGGTGAAAAGGTATTAAGACGCCTAGATAGATACCGCCTAGATTATTTTGTGTTTTGGTTATTTGTGCTTCTCGCTGATTAATATTTTATTTACTTGTATATTTTTAAGTCACTTTTTATTATAAAAACACAATTTAAATAATATAAAAATATGTTTATTACCAGAGTGTTAATCATGTATGATTGCTCGTTTGTGGGGGATTGATTATTTTAAGTTCATAGGTATATCCATCAATTATGATCGGTCAAATTTGACAAATATGTAAGCTATCATTAATTCGTAAAAAGCAGTAGAGGGTGCAGTTTGAATATAGGTATGATATATATATACGACGGAATTCATTAGTTAGAGAAAGATGCGCAACATGATACTTGCACAAATCACATTTTTCATTTTGTCGTTAATAACGTCTTATAATTTTGTTCTACGCAATGATGAATATATTCTGCATGAGTACTGATCAAATGACCGGTAAATTGACTGACACTGTTCTTGTAGAGACTTTTTTCATTGTTTATCACCGTTAGGGAGATTTTTAAATACTTTATTCATGCTAATGTAATTTTAGCACCTATTTTTGTAAACAAAAATTTCTTGCAAATACGACAGTAAATAGTTCATAACTCTAGAAATGGAATATGATTTTAATTTGAACATCTTGCAATTTCTGTACCTTAACTTATAGTACTAAATCAGGAAATTATGAAATTAAAATCATCTGTTTATATGTATGTTAGCATGCGAGGCATTTGATTTTCATTGTTCTATCAAGGATTAATATTATATGCTTGCCTAAAAGAAGAAACAAGTAAAGTAAATCCTCAATTGATACGAGCATTTATGAGTGCCATAAATATGATTTACCTGATATGAAACTTATAGTTTCATATGTTTAAAATTGGTTTTAGTTTAATCTTAACATCAATTGGTAGCCGCTACATCCTTATACAAGTTCAAGTTCTACATGTTGAACATTTCCAAAAGGTTTGTTTTATTCAATTTAGTTGCGAGGATAATATAGAATTAACGTTCTACGGCATACAAACCATTATACAGACATCCATAAATACATATTTATAATAAAATGAGTTTCTAAATTTGTTGAAGCAATAAAGTAAATCGCTTGATATGGACATTCCAAGGACAAATATAATTTGTCCCCTTCAAACTTTTTAATGAAAACGTGTATTTAAGATTGTATAAGGGATTATAAATTTAAACAAGATTTTGTTCAATGTATACTTTAATCTTGAAGAAATACTGCAATACCCATGACAGTTGTAAGCATTATATCCTCTTGCAAAATTTTCCACGAATTCAAATTTTTAATCCTCGTCTGCGAATAAAATAAACTTTCATCAAATTCAAGAATACATACATATGTATTCATGCATGTTTACAATTTGGTCATAAACTTTAACGGCAAAAATTTATTCAAGTCTGTTTTACAAGTGGAAGGTCAGTTACCTGGACTCAGTAACTTTTTGAGAACCGAAAATCGTCATATTTATCAAAATACTTGTGCATATGTTTGCAGTAACGACAACATCGTTCTGTTATCGCTTGTTTACGATAGTGTTCACTAGGGTTTGCACAGCGATTATAATCGTAATTGTAATCGCGATTAATCGCACCTTTTATAAAAATAAATTTCTTAAATGCAAAGTTTAGATTTTATTTTTCATTTAGCCTTATAAATGCTTTTAGTGTTATCCAATGGATTTCCAATTGTATAATTGTAAAGTCTACTGATAACTTGGATAAGTACCAATGAAATATATAGAAAATTGTATTATATTCTGCCCATTTTATTTCAAAAACGTAATATCTCAAAAATTTCTTTACACTTGATACAAAAATAAATTTTTATTATGGTTGTAGATACTTAGGCTTCGGTATGAAAAATGCTCTTTTTATATGAACTTGTTCATTAATTATGATATAAATTCATTAAGTGTAGATACAAAATTGAATAGAAAATAAATTAAGAAAATAGAAATATTCTTCGTCCTAGAAAAATTTTCCTATCAAAAGATTGACTTTGACAATTTGTATTGTTTTTGATACTCATAAGTTCTGATTTACGAACTTCGTTTTACATGCTTTAAAATTTTCTCCAAATATATATATATATATATATAATTTTATTGAAAAATTCAACTAAAACACGAACTCAAGACAAAATAATTAAATTTCTTTGGCTAAACCCATACAGTTCGAATAAAACTTATGGCGCAATTTATTTTGGTTTTAGAAAATATTATAATATGATTAATCGCGTTTAATCGTATATTTCGTAATCGTAATCGCGATTATGAAAATCTGCGGTTATGTGCAAACCCTAGTGTTCTCATTTAATTTAATTTGCGACATCTCTGCACATAAAATGTCAAAATAAGCGAAAAACACAAAGAAAAATTAGAAAAAAATATGATTTTTTTTACTACAACCGACAGCAAATGTCGTTAAAATATGGTACTGGGTAGCAAAATCGATAAGTGTTCGTTATATTTGCTTATTATAGCAATATGATCATTGTAATAAAAGTTACTGAATTCAGCTACAGATGTCAATTGCATATTCAATTGCTTTTTAGTTTAGCATTAATTTTGATTGACCGTGGCGAATTTATTTTATTTCATTTTTGATTAAGTCTATACTGAGTTTTATGACTTTATTAACAATGCAGTGTGGTGCAGTTATGTAATTATATTTAAATTAATGGCTCGATTATGGTTACGTTGCTAGTTGCCGAAATGGTATTACGGATGGCAACTGGCAACTAACAGCTGGTAATTTCAGTTTCCATATTCGCAACCAAAAACTTGTAGTTGCTGCATATTTTAAAAGCAAAAAAAATTTAAAAATTAAACAGTAATTCAAATATTATTTTATTTTTAAATTTCTTTTATGAATATTTAAGGAAAATATGCTTTACAGCTAAAACAGAGATTGTTAAAACTTATTTTATACAACAACATTTACTCACAGTAGATGCGGTAATTCTAAAGAGTCATCTAATAGATTCAACTTTTGTACTTCCTTCTCTTCACCACTAATTCCACTTAACTAATAATTTTTATGATCAGTAATGTTTTTAAGCACTTTTACTCAATAATATTTTTTTAGCACATGTATTTCTTATATTTTAACCCCCATATTCATAAAATTTTAAACGAATTGGAAATGTATTTTATTTCAAATTTTCCATACAAAATTTTCCTAAAATGAATTTCAAATTCGTTTTATTTTTTTATGAATATGGAGGTAAATATTTGTTTATATTATTTTCAGTTGCCAATCTGTCATAATCGTATTTTCGATAACTTTATGGCAACTGGAGGAAGTTGCCATACATAATACAAATTTTAACTTCAGTTGCGTTGCTAGTTAACTCGGCAACTGAAGTTCGGTCGCCATCCATAATCGAACCATAATTGAGAAGTAAGGGCAATTTACCTTGTTACTTATGAATTTATTTCAGTGAGCCGACGAAAATTGGTACATTCGTGTGAACCAAGCTTAAGAAAGCACAGCACAGTACTTTTTTAAAAAATATAGATATATACATTTATACATACAAATGTGCATTAGTGTGTCCCAAAAAATGTTTTTTCTATTGGCCCAGAACATTTTGAAAGCTTATAGGGTACAGTATTTTTGTGATTTTTTTCAGATTTTTCGGAAGAGGTTAATAAGTCGCTAAAATCGATTTCAACCCAAAAGTCGGGTTTTCTCGAATTTTTTTAATTTTGTTCATTACGCGAACCATTAGCACGATTGTTTTTGTTACTAAGTAAATTTTTTTAAAGAAATCTGTTCAAACTTTACTTTTCTGTGCATCGGATTGGTTTTAATGTTAGATATTTAGATATTAGATATTCTATCTGTACAAAAAGTTTTCTTCAGAGTTATAACAAATCGCGTTAATATTTATAAATATCTTATAAATCTGCACCACTTTTGAACTGTTTAGTATAAATTACTGTTTATATGAAATTTTTACACAAGATAATATATGATATAATGATTCTTTCTGCATTGTTTACTCCATTAACGAACTTTTTGAAGTATGGTTATGTTGCCAGAAAGCAACGATATGCATGTCGTTGTGAAAATAATTGAAGTTTTTAGTTTGATAAATGACAAATGAGCCATTACAGACAGTAGTCTCCCAAATTTCAATTCTCTTATACGAATCATTCGACAGTTTCTTCCAGTACTTGCGGCGGATATCAATACCTCCAGTGATCATTAACTTCTTGGTTCTTAGTAAAATAAAATCATGTACGTATGCATTTACGCCAATAACATATGCATGTACTTCGTTTTGATTTTAAGGTTTCGGCAGACGTTCTAGTTTTAACGAATATTATTATGTAAAGTTTCAGCACAATTTACTCGTACGATAAAAAAAAAAACAATATCCCACGCGCTGATTTTGTCATTTAGTATTTTAGTTCTGCCAAATTACAAATGAATTAAGCATTAACAAAATTCATGGATATAAATTTGATGAACTTACGCAAAATAAAATATACATCTGTAATTCCTTAAGTATTTATAAAATCGACTAAAATATTTTTTGAAAAATGCAGGTCTAGAGTATAAATGAGGCCAAGTTTTTTATCCGAAAACCGATCTCAATAAAATAACTCAGATTAAAATAAGGTCCAAGCTCTTCCTTGGTATAATTCCTATTACTATAATTTCTTAAAAATATTCTTTGACGAAAAAAAAATTCTTCAAGTATATACCCAATAATCAAATCAGACGCAGCGCTCATTCCTTAAACAACTATCGGCCAGTCAACAACAAATTGTCAGCGTTAATAAAATTACACAATCCGTGGTAAGTGTGATAAATCTATTTATCTATTGAAATTATATAAGATATGTAATTAATTTTTCTATTGCTTTTTAGCACCTAAAAAAGGACGTCTCCTAGAGTATCTGCAAACAGATTCCAAACAAATGGAAAGAATATAAGAAACAATTCCAGATTATAAAAAGCAACAGCTGTGTGCACTGAAATATATTGAAGACCATCCTGTATTGGGCACAGGAGATACTAGCTGGGATCAATCTAGTGAAAAATTGTCTCAATTCCATTTTGTAGAAACTAAACCTTATAAAGAGGCAACAAGTGAACATTAGGTGACAAAAGAAAATAACACAACACAAATATTGTCAAGAGAAATTGTAACAATAAGTCAATTTCTGCTGCAACATATAAAAAAAGGTCCTTGGTGTTCCAGACTATGTCCAGGAGAATGGAATTCAGTAAAAGAAGAAAAACTAAAAAATGTTGCGACAAATATAAATTACCTGTAGGAGAAGTAGAAGCCAAACACGAAACAGATGAAGAAGCAATAAAATTTATTGAAGAGTTTTTTAAAAAAAAATTGATGAAGATGACTTAACAGTAGACGAACTAAGGGAACATTTGCTTTTAATTGATAAGATGCTCGCCTTTGCCACATGCAAAGATACTGAAACTTACGAAAATGAAATAGATAGGGAGCTAAAAGTAGAGCTATTAACCTATCAGATATTAGAAAACAAAGTTAAAGCCCTCGAAACATTTGAGATTAATATAAAATGTGAAATTGTGCAAGAATTGATCGACAAAATTGAAAAGTTGCAAAATCTTTCAGAAGCATTATACGACAATTCTCTAAGCACTTCTACGGTTAGCTGCGCCAAAAGATCGAGTACAAAGGCAGTCGACAAAACTAATGCGCTACAATATCCTATTTCCAAACTTCAAGAACCTCTGGCACAGGGAATAGTCATATCTTCTTCTTACACGTCCGTCACCCAAAAACAAAAAGAGTTTAAGCCGAAAATGTTGCTGCAACCCAGAGCAAACCAAGATGGTATGGTGGTAATAGGACCTAATGGCACGGCCGTTGACAAAATAGCCTTAGAGAGCATTAACTGGTCCTTATCGGGAGCAGCAATAACACGCAAGCTTTTAGTAGAAAATTTTGGCCGAGAAGCATTAGCCTTCCACAATTTGACCGGTAAGCTTCGTCAGCTTTTATTGATTGTGAAAGGCCAACGAAAAGCCAATTAAATCCACTAAAAGTAGCCGATATTATGCACTTGATAATGAAATTCGCGTGTGTAACGGCAAAGGAGGTGCGACATGCCATCACTACAAAGTGCGCGGACGAGAACAAGATGTTTCGACAAAAGAAAATGAAAAGCCCAAGTTCTGCTTCAATTTTTCAGAAAAAAGATGAATATTAACTTAAAATAACTTCCTTCGTACATTATTTCTTATTCTTTTAAATTTCTTCTTCTTCGTTTGGACAATGGCAAATAGAGTTAAGCAGATCTCTAATGATATATCTTTTAAAGTGTAATTGGTAAAGAAACAAATTGACTAAGCCTTTTTATTTACAAAAACTTTTACATTAAAAAAAATTATAATAACAAAAAAAGTAATTAGCTATTTATTCCCATAATTTTTGATTTCGTTCATTACAAAAAAAAAAATTATTCGTAATAGGAATAGCTAGCTAACTACTTTCATAAAAATTAAGATTTACTGTATATTATTATTATGCTGTAGTATTATGAAATGTATGGAAATGTTTATAAAAATATACTTTTTTAGAAATGATTTACTGACTGTTCGTTTTTTATGAAATTCTTAAAAAGCAACAATTACTCTTCTCTTATTTTTAAATAAGAGAGAAGATATACCACCTAATTTATACCATACCATGCCTAATTTATAAAAATGCTTAAAAAGTATTACGCAATAACGCATTGCTGATGGTACGAATGGTAAAGTTTAATAATCCCATGGAAGCGCCTTGAAAAAATCTTTTAGATGATCTACTTTTTTAAATATGTTGTCTTGGGACAAAATGCGAAAATATGCAAAAAAAAAACTTCAATATAGAACTGTTTTTTAGACATAGTCCAGTTCATCAAAGTTCCCATTAAATATAATCTTTGCAAAATATCAACGAAGCATTGCTAAATATCGACGAAACATTGCTAACCATAGAAGAAGAACAAAATCAACAAATAGAAAATGCGAAAACAGAAGAAGAAACTTTGGAAGTGTTAGAATCGAAAATTAAACTAGCAGAAAACCGAGAAAACTATAATAACGAATACTTGAAAAAAGTGGTTGAAGAAATGCAAAAACTGCAGAATAAGGCAAATATATTATCAGAAGGTTCTGAGTTTATATTAAAAAAATAAAATTGAAGTAAATCAGTCACATCTACAAACATTATTTAACAGTGAAATATTAAAAAGATTTGATACGAAATCAATGGATGTAGTCACTGAGTGACAATCACTAACTTCGAAAGTTCAAATCGATAACTCAAGCAGACTAAAGTTATCAGCTATATCCACACCAATTGCAAAAATACTAAAAACTGAAAAACTTTCTAAATTTACAAAAGTATTCGAATCAAGTGCAGATGGTATGACGGTTATCGGCATCCCATAGTTTAACGGGCATGACCAGCATTTCTTAATTGTGATTAACCAGCAAAAACCCAGTTAGATCCGCATAAAATAGTGAATGATTTACACTTTGTAATGCAGCACACACAACTAAGTGAGAAGGAAGTAAGAAATGTCATCATTACTAAATGTGCTGATGACAACAAAATGTATCGGCAAAGGGAAAGGACACGACTATTTTTTAATGCCCTGCAGTTGAATAAAAATTGAAATGGTTTTAAATAAAGCAAGTGCTTGTGCCATTAAAAATAAGGTAAAAGTGTAAGATAAATTAAATTAAAATTTTAAAACTTAAATAAAAAATGGATAACACATACACCGAAAATGTCATGAGTACAAAAAAGTGATATATAATATAAGGCAAATACATATCGTCGGGTGGCTACTGGTTTGCCACTAATTATTATTGCGGCAAACTAGTAACCACCCGAACACAGCTTTAATACTAATATCAATCACTATACAAAAATCCATGACTGCATTAATGGCCGTAATCATGGCAAAGCCAAACTTTAAGTGTGAAATGAATGTATGGGAACAAAAACTTTCAGGCTCAAAATTTTATTTTTAGTTCTTGAACCACTTGTGCTTTAGATCCCCCATTTTGTTTTCATTTTTATTATACCCTTTACCAAAAATTTATATAAAAACGGAAGTTTTAAAGTAATTTTTTTCCGATTTTTACTACAACTGCAGGGCATTACAAAATAATCGTTTCCTTTCCCTTTGCCGATACATTTTGCTCTCGTCAGCACATTTAGTAATGATAACATTTTTTATTTCCTTCTCACTTAGTTGTGTGTTCTGCATGACAAAGTGTAACACATTCACCATTTTATGCGGATCTAATTGGTTTTTTGCTGGTTAATCACAATTTAGAAATGCTGGTGATGGCTTGCCTGTTAAACTATGGGATGCCGATAACCGTCATACCATCTGAACTTGATTCGAATACTTTTGTAAATTTAGAAAGTTTTTCAGTTTTTAGTGTTTTTGCAATTGGTGTGGATATAGCTGATAACTTTAGTCTGCTTGAGTTATCGATTTGAACTTTCGGAGTTAGTGATTGTCACTCAGTGACTACATCCATTGATTTGGTATCAAATCTTTTTAATATTTCACTGTTAAGAAATGCTTGTAGATGTGACTGATTTACTTCAATTTTATTTTTTTAATATAAACTCAGAACCTTCTGATAATATATTTGACTTATTCTGGAGTTTTTGCATTTCTTCCGCCACTTTTTTCAAGTAGTCGTTATTATAGTTTTCTCGGTTTTCTGCTAGTGTAATTTTCGATTCTAACACTTCCAAAGTTTATTCTTCTGTTTTCGCATTTTCGATTTGTTGATTTTGTTCTTCTTCTATGGTTAGCAATGTTTCGTCGATATTTAGCAATGCTTCGTTGATATTTTGCAAAGATTATATTTAATGGGAACTTTGATGAACTGGACTATGTCTAAAAAACAGTTCTATATTGAAGTTTTTTTTTTGCATATTTTCGCATTTTGTCCCAAGACAACATATTTAAAAAAGTAGATCATCTAAAAGATTTTTTCAAGGCGCTTCCATGGGATTATTAAACTTTACCATTCGTACCATCAGCAATGCGTTATTGCGTAATACTTTTTAAGCATTTTTATAAATTAGGCATGGTATGGTATAAATTAGGTGGTATATCTTCTCTCTTATTTAAAAATAAGAGAAGAGTAATTGTTGCTTTTTAAGAATTTCATAAAAAACGAACAGTCAGTAAATCATTTCTAAAAAAGTATATTTTTATAAACATTTCCATACATTTCATAATACTACAGCATAATAATAATATACAGTAAATCTTAATTTTTATGAAAGTAGTTAGCTAGCTATTCCTATTACGAATAATTTTTTTTTTTGTAATGAACGAAATCAAAAATTATGGGAATAAATAGCTAATTACTTTTTTTGTTATTATAATTTTTTTTAATGTAAAAGTTTTTGTAAATAAAAAGGCTTAGTCAATTTGTTTCTTTACCAATTACACTTTAAAAGATATATCATTAGAGATCTGCTTAACTCTATTTGCCATTGTCCAAACGAAGAAGAAGAAATTTAAAAGAATAAGAAATAATGTACGAAGGAAGTTATTTTAAGTTAATATTCATCTTTTTTCTGAAAAATTGAAGCAGAACTTGGGCTTTTCATTTTCTTTTGTCGAAACATCTTGTTCTCGTCCGCGCACTTTGTAGTGATGGCATGTCGCACCTCCTTTGCCGTTACACACGCGAATTTCATTATCAAGTGCATAATATCGGCTACTTTTAGTGGATTTAATTGGCTTTTCGTTGGCCTTTCACAATCAATAAAAGCTGACGAAGCTTACCGGTCAAATTGTGGAAGGCTAATGCTTCTCGGCCAAAATTTTCTACTAAAAGCTTGCGTGTTATTGCTGCTCCCGATAAGGACCAGTTAATGCTCTCTAAGGCTATTTTGTCAACGGCCGTGCCATTAGGTCCTATTACCACCATACCATCTTGGTTTGCTCTGAGTTGCAGCAATATTTTCGGCTTAAACTCTTTTTGTTTTTGGGTGACGGACGTGGAAGAAGAAGATATGACTATTCTCTGTGCCAGAGGTTCTTGAAGTTTGGAAATAGGATATTGTAGCGCATTAGTTTTGTCGACTGCCTTTGTACTCGATCTTTTGGCGCAGCTAACCGTAGAAGTGCTTGGAGAGTTGTCGTATAATGCTTCTGAAAGATTATGCAACTTTTCAATTTTGTCGATCAATTCTTGCACAATTTCACATTTTATATTAATCTCAAATGTTTCCAGGGCTTTAACTTTGTTTTCTAATATCTGATAGGTTAATAGCTCTGCCTCTAGTTCCCTATCGATTTCATTTTCGTATGTTTCAGTATCTTTGCCAGTGGCAAAGGCAAGCATCTTGTCAATTAAAAGCAAATGTTCCTTTAGTTCGTCTATTGTTAAGTCATCTTCATCAATTTTTTTTAAAAAACTCCTCAATAAATTCTATTGCTTCTTCTTCTGTTTCGTGTTTGGCTTCTACTTCTTCTACAGGTGATTTAGTTTTGTCGCAACATTACCTAGTGGTCTGTGCTGCAGTGTGTTTTTCGTCTTTTACTGAATTCCATTCTCCTGGACATAGTCTGGAACACGAAGGATCTTTTTTTTTATATGTTGCAGCAGAAATTGACTTGTTGTTACAATTTCGCTTGGCAATATTTGTGTTGTGTTATTTTCTTTTGTCACCTCATGTTCACTTTTTGCCTCTTTACAAGGTTTAGTTTGTACAAAATTGACTTGAGACGACTTTTCACTAGATTTATCCCGATTTCTATCTCCTGTGCCCAACACAGGATCGTCTTCAATATATTTCAGTGCACACAGCTGTTGCTTTTTGTAATCTGGAAATGTGTCTTCTGTATGTCTGACATCTGTTTACAGAGCTTCTAGGAGATGTCTTCCATAATTTCGAGAAATAAATAAATTTATCACCCTTACCACGGATTGTATTATATTATTAAAGCTGAAAATTTGTTGTTGACTGGTCTGTATATCGGTATATCGACTTTCGGCTTAGAATCAACTGAAATTTTACTGTTTAAAGGGCATTTGCACTTGTACAAAATCTAGCATATTTTAATTAAAATCTTTACAAAAATCTATACCGTTTACACCATGTTTTTTTTACATTTATCATGCCTTTTTTTAACTAAAACAAAACCCATTAACCGAAAAATTTCCAAAACTACAACTAAATAATTGCAATATAGCCAATTCACACACCTTTTAAAGTAGTATATATGTAGCCAATTCAATCATTTTTTTATACATTGAGACAGGGTAGTAAAAATAAAAAAAAATATTAGATTTTGAGTAGATTGCCTTCAAATCTACTCATAAACTAGATTTTGTTTTGTATGGGAAATCAAGTAAAAAGCAGTAAGATTAGCTCGAAATCCCGTAAGTACTAGATTTTGAGATAATGTAAATGCATTATTAACGTCATCGCCAAAAATGTTTAATTTTGTATTTGTTCAGTCTTTCAGCGATCGAATTTTTTTTAAGCTTTAGCGAGTTACTAAAAACGAGCCCAAGTAATATGCTGGTCTTATTGTAAATATATCCTGCATTGCCTATCAATTGACGTACATGCTCAGACTATTTGAGCTCCTGATTCTCTAAAAGATAAGTTTTTTCTGGCCAAAAAGCTAAATGTTGTGTGTTTTGTGTTTGTGTTCCATATAAGCTCTTAAATGAAAATAATTCTTCATTATGAACTGAAGCCAAGAGTAGCTCAATACCATTATAAATGCGGACATATTTTTTTCGTTGAGTTCTAAATCATTAAACTTGTTGCCAATCAATAAATGTTTGTCTGCCCAGTCAGCATGTGGAAGATTGTTTCACCAAACTGAGTATTTTTCAATTGCTTTAGATGATCAAAAACTGATTAATCAGTTATGCGCTTAAAATAAGACTCGAAAATGATTTCCAGAAATACGCAAAAACGTATTCGTTTAAAAAACAAAAACAACCAGCAAGCTCGTGTAGTAAAATCAAAATATATAAAGTGGGAGTGAATCTATGTATATAAAAATTTAAAACAAAAAACTGATTGTAAATGCTCGTAATACCACAAACTGTCTCGAAAATGAATCGAAATTGATCAGAAACGTGAGTCATAAAATACTCTTTTAGAAGACTCGCGGCTAGAGTACAATTTTCTCCCGAATGAACAGTCATTTTCGACTCGAAAACGAGCGCACAAGTGCTTATTTTAATCACGCGGAGAAGTCGAATTAGACTCGAATATGATCATTAATTTCACAAAATGTTGACTGGCTGTCTAATTATTCTCAATTCTCACACATCCCCATACACACAGAAACACGCTTTCATATATATCCATGTCTCTCAATTGGTGAAATTAAGAACATTATATAATTTTAAAGTGAAATATGTTTCCTTTTTCGATCTGAGTATTTTAAGAAAATAAGTCACTGCGATAAAATAAACTTTAAAATAATAAATAACAAAAAAAATATTTTAAGTTGAATGTTATTCCTTATATTTAATTCTACTAATACTGCAACTCTTTAAGGAACAAATGTTTGGATTTAAATAAACTTTCAATAACAATTTCCCTTTCTTAGAAAATAAATGTAGGACGACATCATTTTCTGCATGTTGAATAGAGGATCGTTTAGTGTAAAAAATTAATTAACATTACGGATATATAATTTATTTGATAATTTGGCAAAAATAAATTAGTTAGCATGAGAAGTATCATTAAAAATTTCGTTCAAAAACATTAACGTGTTGGTATTTAAAAACTTTGCCCAATAAAAGAATTGAGA
This sequence comes from Tachina grossa, assembly GCA_949987645.1. Classification (NCBI taxonomy): domain Eukaryota; kingdom Metazoa; phylum Arthropoda; class Insecta; order Diptera; family Tachinidae; genus Tachina; species Tachina grossa. Next base: position 64,875,990 of record OX465275.1, on the reverse strand, counting down.
TCTAAATAAGAACCGAAATGAAGCTTGATATAATACCTTATAATATAGTTTCCTATAAATTTACTTTTAGACCTCTTGATATCTAAAGATCATGTTTAACGGAAAATATTCTTTACGAAATTAATATATATCGCTCATTTACTCAAAGAACGCCATAACTCAAAAAATTTCATATTTTTGAGTTAATTATGCTTAAGTAGATATCATACTGTTCGTCATATTGTGTAAAAATTTCATAAAAATATATCTTGTTTAGTCAGTTACTGAGAGAAAAATTCAATTTCATTTTTTATTAAATTATAAAGTTGTGTGTAAATTGAAAACTTTAAACTCGTTTTCGGGCAAACTAATTTTTTGAATTCTGACATTCTTTGAGTAAATAAGCGATATGTGTGTTGTACATATGTATGTATATACATGGAACAGAATATTTGTAAGAGAAAGAGAAAATAAGTAAAAATCAGATGACAGAATGATAAGTCCCAGTTCATACTACGCAAGTCTTATTGCTCAGCTTATCACTTTTTCTTCTTTGAACTTTCATCGGCGTCCTTACGATGCAAGTCTTGTTTTTGAGCACATATTTTTATACCCTCTACCAAAAAATGGTAAAAGGGTATATATAGGTTTGTCATTCCGTTTGTAATTTCCAAAATTTTAATAAGCGAGCCATAAAGTATATATTATATTCAGAATCCGTATGCATATGGAACACGAATAAGCGATGTCCGTCTGTCTGTAAGTGAAAGCGATTTCCAAAGCTCCCATAAAAGCTAGGGACTTCGGTCTTGGACTGGTGTGTCAGAAATAGTCTGAACAAGTAAGAGTGCTATATTCGGCTGTGCTGCATCTTATATACCCTTCACCAAAGTGCGTTTATAAAGTATAGAGATACATTCATAAGCACATCCATACATGTGCATATTTTTTGTGAAAAAAAAGTTTATAATTTGTTGCTCTAGTGCAATTTTTATTAAGTGACCTCTCGATATTTTAAGATTAAATATTTTTTTTCGATATTAGCAGTAAGTTGAATATTTTATTTTTTTTTTATTTTATTTACTCTCCCCCATATTCATAAAATTTTAAATGAATTTGAAATGTATTTTATTTCAAATTTTTCTTACAAAACGGATTTCAAGTCATTTTATTTTTTTATGAATATGGGGGTTTGTAATTAAGAAATATTTTACATTAACACTTATTCCAGTTGTCAAAAACCACGTCACGTCATACAATATCAAAAAATCAAATGTAAAAAATTGTTTTATTTAGTAACTTTAATATGCAGAAAAAAAGTTAAAATTTTTATAATTTTCTACACCAAACTTTTCTTTCCAAAACGTAATATATATATAATTCATAAAGAAAAAGAAAAAAATTAATTAGACCTAGTTATATAGTATATGAAATACCACAAAAAGTGTAAGTTTCCCAAGCCTGGAATCATCCATTTTGATTTTTCTGATTTCTTACACTAATCTCTTTTTTTAAGAATATAAGATATATTTGATTTATATAAAAAAGGAAAAATATGTTTTAGTAAGTTAATTTTGTATAATTTTGTATAAAAAAATTTAAAATTTTCAAACCCTGGAAACGTCTTTTTAATTTTTTTTAACTGTTTTTTTTTTTGTAATTTGAAATATCAATTTAATTTGTACTGAAGCATAAAATAAGTTTATATAATAAAAAAATAAAAATTAGTTTTTGGTAGTTAATTTTTTATATCACAAAAAGTGTAAGTTTTCCAATCCTGAAATCATCCTTTTTGATTTTTCTGATTTCTTACAGCAATCTCTTTCTTCTAAGAGTATAAGATATGTTTAATTTATAGAGAAAAAGAAAAAATTTGTTTTAGTAAATTACTTGTGTATAAAAAAAGTTAAAGTGTTCCAACCCAGGAAACGTCTTTTTAATTTTTTTAACTTTTTTTTTTATTTTTAAATATCAATTTAATTTGTACTGAAGTATAAAATACGTTAATTTAATAAAAAAAAATAAAAATTAGTTTTCGGTAGTTAATTTTTTATATTAAAAAAAATTTAAGTTTTCCAACCCTGGAATCATCCTTTTAGATTTTTCTGATTTCTTACACTAATCTCTTTCTTTTAAGAGTATAAGATATGTTTAATTTATAGAGAAAAAGAAAACGTTGTTTTAGTATGTTAATTTTGTATAATTTTGTATTAAAAAAAAATTAAAATTTTCCAATACTGGAAATGTCTTTTTAATTTTTTTTAATTTATTTATTAGAAATACGAATTTTATTTAAACTGAAATATAAAATAAGTTCATTTAATAAAAAAAAAATAATCAAAATTAGTTTAAGGTAGTTACTTTAGTATGGCTATGTAAAATTTGAGTTTTCCAGCTCTGAAATCGTCCGCTCGAAGACCCGAAGTCTCTAGCTCTAGTTTCTGGGAGCTTCGGAAAACCGACTTCACGTACAGACAGACTGACAGACGGACATCTCTTATTCGTCTTCCCTATGCATAAGGATCCAGAATATAGTATACATATATTTTATGGCTCGCTTATTAATATTGTGGAAATTACAAACGGAATGACAAACCTATATATACCCTTTTACCAATTTTTGGTAAAGGGTATAAAAATTGCCGATAATGAATATCCCAGAAGCATTCAAGTTGTTGAGTAGTAAGAAAAGTGATATTAATACCAGGAATGGAATCGAATTACATTATTTTCCATCAAAAATTGAAGCTATACAACATATCAATCCTTCACAACAACATTGACGTGATTCATAAATTTAACTTTTAGAGTTAGTAAAGCAGAAAAATCGTTATCATATCATATATAGAGTTATATCTGTGTTGCAAATAATGTGTAGTTTCCATAATGCAAGCAAGTGAATTGTCTACAAAATTTTTATGGGAATCACTCAAAAATTTGAGTGCTTTTCATATATTTTTTCTAGACAATCCGCTTGCTTGCATTGTGGAAACTACACATATGTGTACAAAAAAAAGCGTTTTTTTCGATTTTTATACATAGGTACCCCAGCATAGGTATCTGTACAGAGAAGTTAAGTTTGAACAGTTTGCTTTAAAAAAAAATTTACTTAGTAACAAATAAGTTCGTGCTAGTGGTTCGCGTAATGAACGAAATTAAAAAAATTCGAGAAAACCCGATTTTCGGGTTAAAATTGATTTTAGCGACCGCTAAACCTCTTCCGAAAAATCTGAAAAAAATCACAAAATTAAGGTACAGGGTACAGTACCCTATAAGCTTTCAAAAAATACTGCGGCTAAAGAAAAAATTTTTTTTTTGGACACACTAATTAATGTACATATGTATAAATATACATATCTATATATGTTGACAAAGTACTGTGCTGTGCTGTGCTGTGCTGTGCTGTGCTGTGCTGTGCTGTGCTTCCTTAAGCTAGGATCACACGTATGTACCAATTTTCGTCGGCTCAATGAAATAAATTCTTACTTCTCAATTAATTGAAATAATGGGTGTTTTTTATTGAGGTATAGAACCTTAAGTTCGCATCACTTTTTTAACTGGCGGCCATTTTGCCAGCTGTCAAGTGATTAATATTTAATTTGGTTTGCCATTTCATCATGAACAGGTTGACAAAAGAACAACGCTTGCAAATCGTGCAAATTTATTTCGAAAATAATGGTTCAGTTCGCGAAGTTTACCGCAAGCTCCGTCCATTTTATGGTCGACATAATCGTCCATCAGAGCAATTAATTCGGTTAACCATGGAGCGTTTTCGCACTACGTTTACTCTATGTGATAATACGCATCCGCAGAGACGTCGAACAGTGCGCACCGAAGAAACAATTGCCGTTGTAGAGCAAAGTGTTGAAGAGGACCCGAATGAATCGATTCGCCACCGTGCACAGCAATTGGAGCTTTGTCCATCAACTTCATGGAAGATTTTGCGCAAAGATCTTGGCTTGCGACCTTACAAGATCCAGCTTGTGCAAGAATTAAAGCCGCGAGACCATGCAATGCGTCGTGATTTTGGTGTATGTGCCGAAAATGAGATTGATCTCGATGCTGATTTTCATCGCAAAATTTTGTTCAGTGATGAGGCTAATTTTTGGTTGAATGGCTACGTCAACAAGCAAAATTGCCGCATTTGGAGTGAAGAGAATCCACATGAGACCCTTGAGACGCCATTACATCTACAAAAACTGACTGTTTGGTGTGCTCTATGGGCTGGTGGAGTCATTGGGCCATACTTCTTCCGAAATAATGGAGAGTCAGTTACCGTTAATGGAGACCGGTATAGAGCCATGATAACCGACTATTTTGTTCCCGAATTGGATGGCATGAATGTGGATGAGTTGTGGTTCCAACAAGACGGCGCTACATGCCACACAGCGCACGTCACAATCGATTTATTGAAGGAAACATTCGATGAGCGCATAATTTCGCGGAATGGACCTGTCAATTGGCCACCAAGATCGTGTGATTTGACACCATTGGACTATTTTCTTTGGGGATATGTAAAGTCGCTCATCTACGCCAACAAACCAGAAACGTTAGGGGACTTGGAAGCCAACATTCGTGGCGTTATTGCCAACATACGGCCCCATATGCTCGAAAAAGTGGTTCAAAATTGGACCTGTAGAATTGGCTTTATTCGAGCCAGCCGCGGCGGCCACATGCCCGAAATCATATTTAAACATTAATGGCATAAAATTATCCTTCCAATAAAGCCAAATTGATGGACATTAAAACGATTTTCTTGTGTTTTATTTCAATTCAAAGTTCTATACCTCTAAAAAAACACCCGTTATAATTACATAACTGCACCACACTGCATTGTTTATAAAGTCATATAGACTTATTCAAAAATAAAATAAAATAGTTTCGCCACGGTCAATCAAAATTAATGCTAAACTAAAAAGCAATTGAATATGCAATTGACATCTGTAGCTGAATTCAGTAACTTTTATTAGAATGATCATATTGCTATAATAAACAAATATAACGAACACTTATCGATTTTGCTACCCAGTACCATATTTTAACGACATTTGCTGTCGGTTGTAGTAAATAAAATCATATTTTTTCCAATTTTTCTTTGTGTTTTTCGCTTATTTTGACATTTTATGTGCAGAGATGTCGCAAATTAAATTAAATGAGAACACTAAGGTTTGCATATAACCGCAGATTTTCATAATCACGATTACGATTAAAAAATATGCGATTGATCAAGAAAATATACAATTATAATATTTTCTAAAACCAAAGTAAATTGCGCCATGAGTTTTAGTCGAACTTTACACCAAAAAAAAAAAAAAAGTTTTAAAATCAAGAAAAAACAATTTGATTTTAAGAACTTAACCTTTATGAAATAGAACCTAGTTTTTTTCTGCTATTTTAAAAATTTTTACTCTTGTTTTAAAAGTGAAAAATATTTTGAAATCAAAAAAGAATAGTTTTTGTTTGAAAAAAACAGCAACCTTGATATAAAGTTGAACATACTCAAATTAAAGGATTATGTTTTTGAGTTAAGAATGAAATATTTTTGGAGTAATTAATAATGAAGCATTTTTTATTTTAAAACTTATTATTTTTATATCAAAAATGAAGCGTTTGAATTAATAATGAAGAATTATTAAGTTAAGAATGAAAAGTCTTAAATCTTAATGAAGCGTTTTTGAATTAAGAATGAAACGTCCTAAATAATAATGGAGAGTTTCTATATTAAGAATGAAACGTTTTAAAATAATAATATAGAACTTTCGTTTTACAATTAAAAATATTAATTTTTATTGAAATCAAAATGCCCTTTTTATGAACAATTTTCGATCTTCAACTATAGTCCAAACCGCTAATGGAACGAATTTTCATTTGGGTTATGACGATTTTTTTGTGCTCCATGATCATACAGGGTAATGGACATTAATATACACTTGGTCATAACAATAAATTAATTCTCTTTTTTTAACACGACACAAATATAAAATATTACTCGGTGAAAAATATAATTTCCTTCATTTTAAAAAATTTAAATTCTTGATATAATAATAAAATATTTTTGTTTTTAAATTTTTTAAAAATACATTTTCTTTTTCATTATGATTTCAAAAATTAAAATTTTTATTTTAATAAGAAAACATTATTGTTTTTGAAATTTTTAAAATGAAAGCGCTTATTTTTGTGTTAAAATTGCTTCGTTATAAAAATAAGAATTTTTAATTTAACAATTATTTTTAAAAATGCTGCATTTTTAAAACGAAAACGCAAAATTCTTGTTTTAAAAGTGCTGTTTTGGTTCAGTGTATGGGTTTAGCCAAAGAAATTTAGTTATTTTGTCTTAAGTTCGTGTTTTAGTTGAATTTTTCAATTAAATTATATTTATATTTGGAGAAAATTTTAAAGCATGTAAAACGATGTTCGTAAATCAGAACGTATGAGTATCAAAAACAATACAAATTGTCAAAGTCAATCTTTTGATAGGAAAGTTTTTCTAGGACGAAGAATATTTCTATTTTCTTAATTTATTTTTTATTCAATTTTGTATCTACACTTAATGAATTTATATCATAATGAATGAACAAGTTCATATAAGAATAGCATTTTTCATACTGTTTTTTATACGGAGAAGCCTACGTATCTACAACCCTAATAAAAATTTATTTTTGTATCAAATGTAAAGAAATTTTTGAGATATTACGTTTTTGAAATAAAATGGGCAGAATATAATACACTTTTCTATATATTTCATTGATGCTTATCCAAGTCATCAGTAGACTTTAACCACATATTTTGCATAGTCACAAACCTCTTTCTTATCTTATGCAAATACTTTCTCAAAAACTGTTTGAGAATTCACAAATAATAATATATTTGAAAATCACAAAATAAGCGTAGTAGACCTAGAAACTTTAAGAAACTCCAGAAAATAATTTATATTCGATATGATTCTATTTTGTACACCTTTATACAATTAGAAATCCATTGGATAACACTAAAAGCATTTATAAGGCTAAATGAAAAATAAAATATAAGCTTTACATTTAAGAAATTTATTATTTAACATAAAAGGTGCGATTAATCGCGATTGCGATTTTACAAGATGGCATTGCAGTACTCCTTTAAGATTAAAGTATATATTGAACAAAATCTTGTTTAGACTTTATAATCCCTTATGAATTCTTAAATACACGTGTTTGAAGGGGACAGATTATATTTGTCCTTGGAATGTCCATATCAAGCGATTTACTTTATTGCTTCAACAAATTTAGAAACTCATTTTATTATAAATATGTATTTATGGATGTCTGTATAATGGTTTGTATGCCATAGAACGTTAATTCTATATTATGCTCGCAACTAAATTGAATAAAACAAACCTTTTGGAAATGTTCAACATGTAGAACTTGAACTTGTATAAGGATGTAGCGGCTACCAATTGATGTTACGATTAAACTAAAACCAATTTTTAAAATTTGAAACTGACTGTAAGTATTATAAGTTCAGGTAAATCATGTTTATGGCACCCATAAATGCTCGTATCAATTGAGGATTTACTTTACTTGTTACTTGTTTCTTCTTTTAGGCAAGCATATAATATTAATCCTTGATAGAACAATGAAAATCCAAATGCCTCGCATGCTAACATACATATAAACAGATGATTTTAATTTCATAATTTCCTGATTTAGTACTATAAGTTAAGGTACAGAAATTGCAAGATGTTCAAATTAAAATTATATTCCATTTCTAGAGTTATAAACTATTTACTGTCGTATTTGCAAGAAATTTTTTTTTACAAAAAGAGGTTCTCAAAATAAATTTCGCATGAAGAAAAAACAAAAAACATTTTTTTACTAGTATGAATAACGTATTTAAAAATCTCCCTTAAGATGATAAACAATAAAAAAAAGTCCCTACAAAAACAGTGTCAATCAATTTACCGATAATTTATCAGTAGTCATGCAAAATATATTCGTCATTGCGAATAACAAAGTTCTAAAATATTATTAAGGACAAAATGAAAAATGTGATTTGTGTAAGTGTCATGTTGTGCACCTTTCTCTAACTAATGAATCCCGTCTAATACATATAAAACATATATTCAAACTGCACCCTCTACTGCTTTTTACAAGTTAATAATATCATATATATTTGTCAAATTTGACTGATCAAAATTGATGAATATACCTATCCAACTAATCAATCTCCCACACGCAGGGAAAAGATTTGGTTGTAGCATGGTTAAGAAAACAATATTATGTTCTCTGAAACAAATGTGTGGTCGTTGAAAACTAGTTATTGTTATTTAAAAAATTTATTTCGCTACGGTAAACACAGTTATGTTTGAATTTAATAATTACGTTATTACATTCATAAAGAAGTGTGATACGGTTAGATTTTAACAACATAGTTTTGTTAAAAGTTTATAACTACAACAAAATTTTTAGTATAATGTAAAAATAATATAATGTAAATAACAATATCCTCACAAAAATATCAATGTGAAAAAAGGCCAAGTTCCTATCAAAAATTTCTGCCATCAAAAGCAGTGAGATATAAATTTTGACCAAGTTCTTGTTTCGAACAACACCTTTCACTGACATATGCTATGCGTTATATACATTTGTAATCGTAAGGGTGTCATATAATTTTTAGATAAGATATAGATATAATTTTTAGATACACTCTGGAAAGTTTAAGAATACAGGAACGAATCAATAAAACGATGAACAACAAAGAAGACAAAGACAACATTAAATTACAATATTCAATTGCAATACATCTGATTAATCTGTGATAGAAAACCGAACTGTGATAATTTGTGTTTGTGCCGTGATTATATTTTTATTTATACAATTTAATTATATCAATTATTTTTCAAATGTTGTGATGTCCAGTTTTAATTTTATTAAATGACAATTTTTATATTATGTCCGTGATGTCCAGTTTTATTTGCATATAAGTTTCAAACTAATATGTAAAAGATCATAAGCCTTGTAAGTTTCACATACACACACACACACACACACACATATATATATATATATATACATATTGTAATAAAATATTAATGTACAACTTATTTATCAGATTTAAATAAAGAAAGCTCCTGAAGAAGTTGGAAAAAAGCCAACGAAACGTCGAGCAAATAAAGATGTAAAAAACAACTATACTTTAGAAAGAAAATTGTTTTATTAAAAATCTAAAACAAAAACTGGACCAAAGATTAGCCTAGGGAAATCCCCACGAATATTTAAACAACACATTGGTCAAACAACAATATAAACACATAAAATTTAACTTAATTTTGAGTTTACAGTGCTTGTTCCCAATCCCTGATTGAAACTTCTGGTTTCTTAGATTTTTCTTAGTAACCTCTCATCTAGGATAATGTGTACTAAATTTCAGCTCTCTAGTGCGAATTGGAGTTTTAGCGGATAGAACTTCTTGGTTTGAAGATTTTCCCATTGGCTAACTCATCTACACTTGCTTGTGTATAAAATTTCAGCTCTCAAGCGTGAACTATACCTTATAATTTTATGAGCATTACCCTTCTCACTATTTTAAACTCACAATATTGCTCTGAGCAGCGCTTATAATTAATGCTAATTTTCTTCTAAAATATGCTAGACCGAAGTAGATTAAACACAAGGCTAAAACTTTATGGGAGTGATCACGCCCCACTTTTAAGATGATAGTTTAAAGTATTGTATACGTGTAACGTATATGCAAGGTTTCACTAAAATGGCTTAAGTTAAAACCTGTATATTAACAGCCTTATATATAAAACTTTTTAAGGCTTTATAAAGGGGTTTTAAGACAAATTTTCATAATAAATTTTTCTTAAAAAGCCTTAATAAGTTTTATAAATAAGGTTGTAAGTTTTCAGGTTCAAACAATAGTAGTGTGGCCCCGCACATTCTGGTAAAATTTTTTGGTTTTTCAGATTTTTCTAGTTGGTTTCTCACCTAGACCTACTTGTGTATCAAAATTCAGCTCATAAGCGCAATTTTTAATTTTTATGGGCGCAGACCCGCCCTTCTGACTAAAATATCTGGGTTTCCAGGTTTTTCTTGTTGTTTTCTCACCTACACCTAATCGTGTATCAAATTTCAGTTCCTTAGCGCAACTTTTTCTTTTTAATATTTATGGGTGTAACCATGCGCTCTTTTCCAAACTCAAGATTTTTTTCGGCCGGTGCTTATTATTTTTTTCAAGTTTCGTTGCAAACGGATAATAATACATGTGTTTTTTTTAGAGGTATAAAACTTTAAATTGAAATAAAACACAAGAAAATCGTTTTAATATCCATCAATTTGGCTTTATTGGAAGGATAATTTTATGCCATTAATGTTTAAATATAATTTCGGGCATGTGGCTGCCGCGGCTGGCTCGAATAAAGCCAATTCTACAGGTCCAATTTTCAACCACTTTTTCGAGCATATGGGGCCGTATGTTGGCAATAACGCCACGAATGTTGGCTTCCAAGTCCCCTAACGTTTCTGGTTTGTTGGCGTAGACGAGCGACTTCACATATCACCAAAGAAAATAATCCAATGGTGTCAAATCACACGATCTTGGTGGCCAATTGACAGGTCCATTCCCCGAAATTATGCGCTCATCGAATGTTTCCTTCAATAAATCGATTGTGACGTGCGCTGTGTGGCATGTAGCGCCGTCTTGTTGGAACCACAACTCATCCACATTCATGCCATCCAATTCGGGAACAAAATAGTCGGTTATCATGGCTCTATACCGGTCTCCATTAACGGTAACTGACTCTCCAGCATTATTTCGGAAGAAGTATGGCCCAATGACTCCACCAGCCCATAGAGCACACCAAACAGTCAGTTTTTGTGGATGTAATGGCGTCTCATGTGGATTTTCTTCACTCCAAATGCGGCAATTTTGCTTGTTGACGTAGCTATTCAACCAAAAATGAGCCTCATCACTGAACAAAATTTTGCGATGAAAATCAGCATCGAGATCAATCTCATTTTCGGCCCATACACCAAAATCACGACGCATTGCATGGTCTCGCGGCTTTAATTCTTGCACAAGCTGGATCTTGTAAGGTCGCAAGCCAAGATCTTTGCGCAAAATCTTCCATGAAGTTGATGGACAAAGTTCCAATTGCTGTGCACGGTTGCGAATCGATTCATTCGGGTCCTCTTCAACACTTTGCTCTACAGCGGCAATTGTTTCTTCGGTGCGCACTGTTCGACGTCTCTGCGGATGCGTATTATCACATAGAGTAAACGTAGTGCGAAAACGATCCATGGTTAACCGAATTAATTGCTCTGATGGACGATTATGTCGACCATAAAATGGACGGAGCTTGCGGTAAACTTCGCGAACTGAACCATTATTTTCGCAATAAATTTGCACGATTTGCAAGCGTTGTTCTTTTGTCAACCTGTTCATGATAAAATGGCAAACCAAACTTAATATTAATCACTTGACAGCTGACAAAATGGCCGCCAGTTAAAAAAGTGATGCCAACTTAAAGTTCTATACCTCAATAAAAAACACCCATTACATAAATAGTATATTTAAATATGCTGAGCCGTAGTACACGAACATGACGTTTAAATTGTATGGGCGTTTCAACGCCCACTTTTTTAATGAAAAAATTTTAGGCTTGCCCTATCGCAGTATGTATGCCAAATTTCAATAAAATAGCTTCCATTAAGCGCCTTAGATTTGCTTTTTTAATTCTAGCCTTTATGGGCGTAGCCCCGCCCTCCTGGCCAAAATTTTAGAAGTTTTAGATTTTTTTAGCTTATTTTTCACCTAGACCTAGTCTTGTAGCAAATTTCAGCTCACTAGCACAAATTTTAATTTTTATGGGCGAAGCCCCGCCTCCTGGTTAAAATTTCCGTATTTTCAGATTTTGTTTTGGTTCATTGCTCACCTAGATCTACTAGTGTACCAAATTTTAGCTCTCTAGCAATAGCGGAAGTGCTTCATCAATTTGATGAGTGTGTCAGTGGTCAGTGGTCAGTGATCAGTGAGTATGTCTTAAAATATGCACTTTTTGCAACTCCATATCTCCGGAACCTTTCATTGTAAAATGAATTTATTCTAATTATGATTTAAATTTCATAATTTTGCAGTCGCGGGGAACAAAGTTATGCGTGCATTGGCCGGAACTTGGCCTGACGCACTGCCGTTCGCCTAGATAATGTTATCTCATTGACAATCTCTTACTAATCTCCAAGGCTTTGTAAATAAATGGAGCATGTCAATAGTAATCAATTGTTATAGACGGAGAGTAAGTAGACAAGTGACATATTTTAGTGTCGTCGTAATGTGACGTCGACGACGCCATTCACATTAAGGGGTATTATAATAATAGAACATGGTATGGTAACTCTCAATTATGTTTTAGTCACATTTACAATACTAAGATTATATCTGTGGCAATAAATAATAATGGCTTAAGTTGACATAAGTGCTTTTTCATTTTATTACATATTCTTATTCTCTTCTTCAAGATCTATCACTCAACTAAATTTCAATTCAAAAATGTCATTATTAAGAAAACTATACCCATTTATATTTTAACTTAAGTCTTCTTGGAAAATTATACGTAAGCCCAAACATCTTACCTCAACTTAATATTTTTTTATCTGTAGCTACATCAATATTAAAATATAATAAAATAAAAAAATTATATTTAACTAAGATTTTAAAAAATTATCTTATTTCAGGTTTTCCGCATTTTTCAATTTAACCTAAAGCAGTTATCTCAACTTACCATCAATAAAACTTATTTTGCCTTTCAATATAATAGCTTAAGTGCACTTAAGTTTTTATTTTTTCAACAATGGATTTTTTCATAACATCTTAACTAAAAAACAGCGAATATTAACTAATAAAACGTTTTCTTTTTTTATAAAATTAACAGTTTTGTTCTTAATAAATGTGCACCTTTTTCGGAGGCTAAAAATTTTATATAAAAACCAAACACAATTAATTTTAGACAAAACCCTTAATATATCAAAACATGATATTTCGACTTAAGCCATTATTATCTATTGGCACAGATATATAACAAAGTTAATTGTTTTTGTAGATAATATTATTATTAACTCTGATAATAATATTATTAAAACATTTCTTTTCTACTGAAAATAATATGATTTGGTTGCAACCATATAATTCAATCATAGTATTTAGCTGTTCGATTATGATTACCTCAACCATTTTTTTTCTTTGCATGCTCAAACGAGTAATCATAGATGATTAATATTCTGATAATAAATTTATTTTTATATTATTTTAATTATGATTTTATTATATGGAGTTACTTAAAAATATACAAGTAAATAAAATATTACAAACGAAAAATACAAATACCCAAAACCACAAAAGAACATAGGAGGTATCTAAACTTATTAACATCTTTCACCTTGTTTTTTAAGAATATCTAAAAATTTTAAGAGAAATATATATTATATTAAATTAAACTTTTTAAATTTGTTTACTTATCTTTTTTAACACTTTTATAAATATTAATTTTCACACACCGAATGAATTGTATATCTTACAATAAAACTGGATTTTTTTTAAGGTTTTGGCATATGAACACAATGTTTTAGTGGAACAATTATAATTGATAAATGTTTATCTCATCACTACCGATCAAATGACCAATATAAGATTGCTGCAAATGTGTTATTGATTAATGTACTTATTAGTTACAATAAGAATTAAGATTGACTCTTTTTCAAATTTTCTTAACATTTCATTAGTTGTAATACTAGTTTTTATTGAATTCAAGTTCCCAGAAATTTATTTTTGAGAAAAACAATAAAATCTTTTCAGAGTCTTATGTGCTGAAAAATGCTTTGCCTTCAGTTTTTTTCTTCTGTGGCTATGTTTACAGACATTTTGGCTTAAGTTCAATATTTTCAATTCTTATTGAATGAAATATTTTTATTAATTAATGCGATTTTCTAAAGAAGAGAAGACAAATCAAACTAGACTTTTACTTGGGGCAAATGCCGAAATTTGTCTGTGAATATGTGCAGCCACACATTTTATCAGCCCGATTAAAAAATTATAACTGATTAAAAGTCATTCCAGTTCAAATAAATTGAATCTAGGCGCACGGTAGTGCGCCAGGCCAAGTTCCGGCCAATGCACGCAGTGTGTATATTTACAGGAAGCCATTCGAGCTGTTTTTACCCCCTCATAACTTTGTTCCCCGCGACCGTAAAATTATTAAATTTAAATTATAATTAGAATGAATTCATGTTACCTCATATGCAAAGTTTCAAAGTTACAATAAAAACTTTTGGAGATATGGAGGTGCAAAAAGTGCATATTTTAAGACATACTCACTGACTCACTGACTCACTGATCACTCATCAAATTGATGAAGCACTTCCGATATAGGTAGAGAGCGAAGATTTGGTACACGAGTAGATCTAAGCGAGCAACGAACCAGAAAAATCTGAAAACCCGAAAGTTTCAAGCAAGGGGGCGGGGCTACGCCCATAAAAATTAATATGTATCTAAGTGAGAAACCAACTAGAAAAATCTGAAAAACCAAAAAATTTTACTAGAATGGACAGGGCCGCTCTACTATTATTTGAACCTGAAAATTTACAGCCTATTTATAAAACTTATTATGGCTTTTTAAGAAAAAATTTTTATGAAAATTTGTCTTAAAACCCCTCTATAAAGACTTATTAAGTTAGTGAAACCTTGCATATACGTTACACGTATACAATACTTTGAACTATAACCTAAAAAAGTGGTCGTGATCACTCCCACAAAATTTTATCCTTGTGTTTAATCTACTTCGGTCTAGCATATTTTAGAAGAAAATTAGCATGAATTATAAGCGCTGCTCTCAACATTGTGAGTTTAAAATAGTGGGAGGGGTAATGCCAATGTTGCCAATGTTATCCAGTTAGCAGATTATCCAAAAATTATATGACACCCTTACGATTACAAATGTATATAACGCATAGCATATGTCAGTGAAAGGTGTTGTTCGAAACAAGAACTTGTTCAAAATTTATATCTCACTGCTTTTGATGGCCGAAATTTTTAATAGGAACTTGGCCTTTTTTTACATTTATGTTTTTGTGAGGATATGTATCACTTCAATTATGAGAACGTGACAAATATATGTTCACTGGGCAATCTTACTGAAAGTAACCCCCTGTTTGTGTAAAACGTTTGAGTTAAAAATCTTGGCGTTTTTGTAGTAGACTAAAGGAAACTTGTTCAACTTTTCTTTAATCTATTACAGAAACGCCAAGATTTCTAATTCAAACGTCTTACACAAACAGGGGGTAAAACCAACTGTAGAAAGCAAAAACAATGTAACATAATATCCACTACAACAATACTTACATGTATGTAAGTACATATGTATGTATCGATAGTACATGGAATGAGTAGAAATAATTAATGTGATGTTTTACGATCATAAACAACAATAGTTAAACAAAAAATTAACAAGCGCAACAACAGAAAACCAATAGTTACTTACAAATCGATGGTCACAAGTAAAAAGGCCCTAATTCGTATTTTGTGAGAAATTAAGTTTTTCAGTGATTCCAATATATTTCAGAGAAATATACATCGTCACAAAAATTTATTGCAATAATGTTAAAAATAACGTTTTTACAAGCAGTTGTACAATAAAAGTTACATATTGAATATTACAGTTTCTTTTATGTTTTTACCTTCTCCTGTAAACCTTGCAATTATTTGAGTTAGGGCCTTTCTACTTGATGCCAACGAAATTCATTTACAGAAAAACATTTACTGCAAAACATTTTTAAAGTCTCCTTTCGTGTCCACAGAGTGAAGTTTTTGTTTTATTGTTTAATAAATTTTCTCATACATATATTTCTCATAAGAATGATATTAGAATGACTTAAATCAATAATTAATTGTATACACAATAAAATCATTTATTATATTCTGTTTTATGAAAAGTGCACAGCAAAATGCCGATTAAAACATAGCTGTTAAGTAATGATTAGTAATCGTAATGATTACTAATTTGATTACTTTTTCTTAAAGGTGAAGTAATGATTAAATTACGATTATATTCAGTTTCATACTTAGTAATTGTGATTACGATTACTAATAATGGAAAGGTAATCTGAATTACTTAAAATTACTACAAAATAATCAAAAAGAATCAAAAGTATTAAAAAAATAATTCAATTACTTCTAAGAATTACTTTTAATTCTTTTTGATTATTTATTAAGTTTATTGCATTTCACTTATATTAAAATTTAAAATATTTAATAATTTGACAAATGTGCAAAATTTTGAGGAAAGCTTGAAAGATATCTGTTGATACATTTTTATAGTCTTTAAAAAAATTGGAGTGTATATGGTTTTTTTCTTTTGTGATTTTCAAAAATATTTTTTGTGAATTCTCAAATCATTTCTTTAATGTCTGTGAATAAGATAAGAAGTTTGTGGCTGTTCAAATTGTGTGGTTTGAAGTCTACTGACATTTTGTAGAAGCGACTATGATATGCATACAGACAATGCTTAACCACCAGCAAAAAATTTCACTTTATGTTTTTCTTTATATTTTTTTTTTTCAAATTGATATTATTAATGTTGTTATAAAAAAAACATCTAATTATATAAATTTCCGTAGAACTTTTTCAAAGTAAAGTAATCTTAATTCAGAATGTTTGAAAATAATCAAAAAGAATCGAAAGTAATCTTTGAAAGTAATCGGATTACTTTTTTAATTTTGATTCTTTTAGATTATTTTGTAGTAATTTCAAGTAATTCAGATTACTTTTCGATTTTAGTAATCGTAATCAATTATTTATCAGCAATTGTTTTAAAGGCAATTATATAATCATTACAAGATTTCTAAAATGTAATCTAATTGATTACTAATCGTAATCGTAATTTAACAGCTCTGAGCTAAAGTCTGGTTTAATTTTTCTCATCTTCTCTAAAAATCACATTAATTTATTAAAATATTTCATCCAATAAGAATTATAAATACTGAACTTAAGCCCGATTAAGAAATTATTTCTGAAATTTTGTAGTCACACAGAAAAAAATATTTCTGCAATAAACAACTCTAATAGAAATTAAAACCAAAAATTAATTATAAATGTATTTAAGTCAATTAGAGTTTTGTTTATATATAAAATATTCCTACAAGAAACTATTTTAATAGAAATTAAAACTAAAAGTTAATTAAATATGTAATTGAGGCAATTAAACTTTGTAATTAATTAAAAAAAAAAATAATTGACTTAAAAACATTTTTAATTGATTTTTGGTTTTATTTTCAATTATAGTTGTTTATTGTTTTTTTATTATTTTTAAACAAAAGCTTAATTGACTCAACTACATTTTTAATTGATTTTTGGTCTTATTTTCAAATAAAGTTGCTTATTGCAAGGATATTTTTTTCTGTGCAAGTAGGGCTAGGTGAGAAACTAACTTAAAAAAACTTACCAGTGCGGGTGAGGCTACACTACATTAAGCGCGGAATTAAAAACTGAACTTAAAACTTTTAAACATATAATAATAGACTAATTTTTCGATTTTTTACTTTTATTGTTATTTCACTTTGTTAAGCTTATTTAAAGCTTTTAATTCAAGCGATTTTATTTAAACTAGCATACATTTATTTAATTTTATTATTAGAAGTGTTTTAATATAAGTTGGAGTACGAAAACTGTTGGAAGTAAATGATGAAATGAAAAGAACATAATCCACAGCTGCATTACACTAAAATAGACCAACAACTTTTTGCGGATTTAGTCATAAGATCAAAATTGTATACAATAGATTTATATTTTTTTAACTCGTACATCTTTAAAATGTGAAACCAAATGGCAATCCCCTATTGTTTAATTAATTATTATGTTACAAAATTTTAGTTTTTAAAGGTCCCACCTCTCACCTCACCTTAACAAATTCTGTTAACTGTTTTGGTTCAGTGTAGCTTACTAAAAATACCTTACGATTTTCAATTTCGTAATTGCAATAACCAAAAATACATTGCTTGTCAAACTGAAGTTTGTGTTTCTTTTGCTTTCGAATAATAAATAATAATATTGAAATTAATGAAAACAGTATAATTGGGGAAAAAAATTAAATTTGTGCAATATCCAGGAAAATATTAGCAAATATTGCTGAAAATAATGCTAAGAAAATTCTTCACGTAATGCATACAAAATTTAACAGTTCCAGATCCGGATCGAAGGTCACAACAAACAAAACGTTTTCAAATTCAGACTCATTGAAGGTATTAAAGTGAGTATAGAAAGAAATTATTACTATTCTTATTTCATTCTCATGAGGAATATACATATGAGCAAATGTACAAAGCTGCAAAACCAAAAATTCACAGTGTGGATATGAATGCAGTTTCAAACGAGAATTTAAAAATGTTTCGCAGCAAATATTTCACAGTACGGATGGGAACTAAACGGTATAAACATGATGAAATAATATATATTATATTATATATTATTGTATCATGATGCATTAGACTCTGAACCCAATGTAACGAGAATTCATTGCGGTGCGATTTTTCATACGATTTTGAAATAAAAACCAGCAGTGCGGAACGGCATATATTTAAAATATATTTTATTTTCATTGCGGACTTTCTTATTCTCTCAATTTTTGACTCTCTTTCGCTTTATGATGTTGCTATAGTTTTTGAATAATTGGCGGTGTTCAGAACAAAAAACATGATTTGAAGTTAAAAAATGTTTGTCATAAAATATAAAAGCTTAAAAAATGTATCAAATATTTATTTATCTATTATACATATTATACAAAGTAAATTTGCATAATATGGTGTTGCATAAATATGGGCGGGGTAACTAGACCATATGCCCAAGATGGTATTAAAAGTATTTTAAAAGGTTTTGTGACTGACTGTACACGACCTATGCGAATGTATAAAATTTTTGAAAATTTTTTGTTTTTAGCTACTGCCATTACAAAATATTTAACAGAAAGACTAACCCCCTTATGCAAAAAAAAATATTTTGCTTTAGCTTTAAAGTTCATAGTAGTTGATAAGCACTTTAGGGCTAACATAGCTTTATTAAAAAATCATATGCAAAAGACAACTTTAAATATTTTGTGATTTAATAATAAATACTGGTAACACCACCGTGTTCAACAACCACTTCACTCACAGCTTATGATGTACAAAATTGAATACAATTTCAATCGGATATTCAAATATTTTTTTTATTTTATTAAATAAATTTTTATTATCTTGAAGTAAAGCAACCTAATTTAAAAAATATGAGCTTTTGACTTAATAGGAAAACAGATAAACACAACCATGAAGTAAAAGTAAAAAAATGTGAAAAATTATCACAATTTGTTTTATTCGAATGAAACGAGTATTTAAATATCCAGCTTTTTTCGATTTGTTTTGATTGTATGTACATCACTAAAACATTTTTGTATAATTGTATTTATTTTAATATTTTTTTTATGGATTTTGCTATGTATTTCGAAGCAGTTGGATAATTTGGTGATGTTTCCCATTACATGACAGAAATAATAAATTTAAGATAAGAGCAGGCACTTCTAGCTTCATTTTCAGATGTAACATGAATCAGTATGTGCTATATTAGTAAAAATATTTGAGGTACAAAATACACATATTGGAAGTATCAACTTAAAGTAGTCTTAACAAACGTGGGTGTCTACTTTAGAATTTTTATACAATAATTTTTTTAGAAAACAACTTTACTTAACATTGCTTGGCAAAGCTTTATTAAGTTTTTTTGCATAAGACCCTAAATTTTTTATAAAAATGTATGCACAAAAAAATTAATAAAAATTTAAACAAACAATGACAAGTATTGCCTTCTTCCGTTGTATTATGTTTATTTTTCTCTCCTGCAACGAGAAATCGCACCGCACCACAAACATTGTGTTTAGACTCTTAAACACATTCACCACAGCAAGCTACCGACTACCAAATGTCAAGGATAGAATACACATGTTTATATGAGAATAATTATTTTGAAGACAGCAAGGCAACACGGCGAAAAGTTTTGTCTATGCTGATTTTGTCGTTGTAGTCCAATTAAACTAATTTCTATTTCTTTGGCTAAAATGAGAAAATTCAGTGTTGCCAGTATAATACAAAATGTTGAATTAATGATTTTGTACAATTATTTCATATTATTGAACAGAAATAATAACCAAAAATTGATGTAAGGAATAAATTGATTCATTTTTGTACTTTTGCGTGAAATAAGTATATTTTAAAAGAGTAATTTAATTTTTATAAATGCGAAATATTTGAAGCTAGTAATACTGAACTATGTATTCATACATACATAAATATGAGGTGCAGATGGTGCTGTTGCCGTCTTCACAATAATTAAGTAGCCGGCTACGAGGCGACAAATGCTGCTAGCGACATTTGAAGTCGTGTATTCGTATAGCCTGCTGTGGTGAATGTGTTTAATGCTTGAGTATAAATAAACAGCCCTATATACAAGAAAAAACTGGCATGAAGTTACCATAAGTGACGAAATTGAACTACATAATGTAGTATTGACCCACTGTTAAATCCTAGCGTGATTTTTAATATATAATGAAATTTTTCCATTATAGGATATAGCTGAAAGTATACAAACTTTGTATTAATACGTTTTGCCAGTCAGCCTTACTTAACAAACCAAACATGATGCTGCTAATTAACTAGACTTGGGTCAAACTCATTCAGTCGGTCATTTTCGATACAAACCTACGATCAGACCCATTTAAATTACATAGGTTTGATCAGATTTTTTTTATGCATTTGAAACATTTTAATGTAGTCAACTTCAAGCTAGACTTGTATCTAATTCCTTCAGTAGCTCATTTTAGACTGGACTTGTATCGAACTATTTCAGTAGCTCATTTTTGACGCAAACCAATGCTTGATCGTTGATTATTTAAATTATATGGGTTTGATGATTGGTTTTTGTCCAAAACGAGCTACCTGAAACATTTAGACACAAACCCTTAATTAAAACCACGTAATCAAAATTTTCAGTAAGTGATTACTAAACAACGTCCAGAAAATTAATTTAAAAAGTTATTTTTTGATTTTTTTAGGCGAATGATATCAATGTTATTAAGTTTGTATTTTGATTTATGTATAAAAAAATAGAGTCCAACCTAAATTAGAGCGTCAAGCGTTGCGTTGGCGACAGATTACGTATTTTCAGTACATTCAAATAATATTTTATACGTAAAAATGTACTGAAAATTGCGTAATCTGCCGCTAACGCAACGCTTGACTCTCTAATTTAAGGCTCAGTTAGCCGACTGTAATGTAACTGCAACAGTAAGAAACAGCTGATCGATTTTGTTATGTGAAAAGTAATGAAAATGGTTATAGAAATGTAATGTAACGTAACCTACTTTTCATATAAAAATATCAATCAGCTGTTTTCTGCGTTACAGTTACATTACATTACAGTCGGCTAACTGAGCCTTTAGGTTGCACTCTATTTTAAAAGACATTTTTACAAAGAGAGATTTATAAAAATAAAATAAAATATTTAATTATTATTGTTCGAACTTCATTTGTTACTTTATTTTATGATTTGAACAGGCTAAAATTCGTATCGCTTTGTAAGCCAAATTTCATGTGATAATTATTAATGAACAAATAAGATCAAATAACTGTTGTAAATTTAGAGATGGTAAAATTGAGCTTTCATTACAAAAAATCTTTCAGCAAATTGAAATAAGATGAATCAAAACAATTTACATATTCGATTTGCAATAATGGCTAGTCTTGTGTAGTTCATGAACGAACTAGTTCAAATGAACTTTTCAGTACTTTGAACTAAGTGAACTAGTTCAATTGTTTTACGGTTTCTAGTTAAATTTTTGAACTAGTTCATTTTTTTGAACTAAGAACTAATACACAAAATGAACTAACACAGAGGCTGTGAACTAAATGTTTTCAATGTTTTGCTT
Source organism: Tachina grossa (assembly GCA_949987645.1). Lineage (NCBI taxonomy): Eukaryota > Metazoa > Arthropoda > Insecta > Diptera > Tachinidae > Tachina > Tachina grossa. The sequence continues at coordinate 64,854,038 of OX465275.1, read as the reverse complement.
TAATTTTTTTTCATCGCTGGCTACTACCAAAAGTACAATAAACAAGAAAATACAAGTAAACACTTTATACTACCCTATTCATAAAAAATATTTTGGATTTATGAGATTTTTTTATAAATCAAATTTATTTATTAATTAATTAATTTTAGTTTTCATAAAGTATTTTAAGCACAGAATTTGTGTTCTTAATATTGTCAAAGACCACAACACTCATACTTACATATGTATGTAGAATTGTAGATGTAAAATCATTGAACTAAAAAGACCTAACTAGTTCATTGAACTAAAAAGAGCGATTGAACTAAATGAACGAACTAGTTCATTTACAAATAATGAACTAAAATGACCGGTCACTGAAATGAACTAAATGGCACAAGTCGAATAATGGCTAAGTTATCCCGATGTTACCTCAAGGTACCAACCAACAATATTAAAAATTGCGTTAAACGATTATTGTAAAGTACTCTTGCTATGGTCTATAAACTGTTTGCTGATGCAAACGCTGCATTTTGCGCTTATCGCTACTTAAAAATAACATTATTTGAAACTTGTGTGTCGACCTCACCAAAAAAAAAAAAAAAATAGTGTGCATTGCAATATATAAAAACTTTTTCTGTTGTAAAATACGTTGCAGGTGTTGAAAAAAATTATTCACGTTTTCATTAGAGTGTGTAAACAAAGTTGTGAGCAGGGATCGCAAGTAACAATTATTTTCCAAATTTAAACTGAAAAAATCGCACTAATAGAGAAATGCTACGCGCAAATTATTTTTATTAAAAAACTCAACTTTGGGCCTGTGCCAAACGGTAGCAAAGTACTAGTGTGAATAAATTTTTGACACTTCTGAGGTGAATAAGATTTCACTAGCCCTGGGGGCTAGTAGAATTTTTGACACAACAGATAAAGTTTTGACAAGCAGTAAATAAGAAGCATGGTATCATTAAATTTAAAAACACCGTCGTCGGTTCGAGCCGTCGACCAACAAATAGATTTTTACGTCTTTGAAATATAATTAGAGTGTGAAAAAAATCATTGTTTGCTTTAATTTGCGAAAAATGTTGCATCATATACATATATAAGCCCAATTCACAATCTTGTGCAAATGGCCTTGCATTGTAGCATGTGAAAAACTGTATAGTATATTGATACTCACCACTAAGAATTGTTAAGCGGTGAGTATCAATATACTAACCATTTTGCAAATGCTACGATGCAAGACCATTTGCACAAGTTTGTGAACTGGGCTATAATATTATATAATTTTTTGCTACAAGTATATTATTTTATATAAAAATGTCCTTTTAAAAATTTGTTGGTAGCTGGCGGCTTGTTGTCAAATATTTAGCTTCGCCGCCGCAGCAATTGTTTCATCAGCTTCTTTCTATGCTAAAGCGAATTTGTCAAAATTTTACATTGTCAAAAAAGATATCACTTGGCACAGCAGAAAAATGAAATTTTTCTACACAGGCAAATATTTTTTTACCATAGTACTTTTCTACCGTTTGGCACACGCCTTTTACCGATTATTTCTTGAGTTTCATTTATTCCTAAGGGGGAAAACAGATTCGTTGAGACAACCGAAATTGTTGCCAATCGTATTTTGGCGGTTGCACTAACTATCATAGAATTCTGGCATAACGACTTCAATTTTCTTGTGGCACCACTACATTTTAATTATAACCCCTAACCCATTAATTGCAGCAACAAAAAAAATTGGTTAACAGTATGGAATTTGAAAAAAAAAATGCAAAACGTTATAACCCTAGTTTGATATTTAAATAGAATTACTGAAACTGGCCCTTAAATTCTTACAGATTTAGGCCGGGTTTCCATCTGTGTGCCATGTGCCACACAAGCGTAAAAAAAAGCGTAACCACTAATTACTAATGAAAAACAGTTTGATTCAGACACATATTTATTAAGTTAAACAGTTTCATACATAACTAATAGAAAATTTTATAGAATCCAACATGGTTGGAAACTGTTTAAATCAATAAATATATGCCTGAATCAGACAGTTTTTCATTAGTAATTAGTTGGTTACGTTTTTTTAGGAAAATGATGCACAAGAAATGCCAGATGTAAACTCAGCCTTATTTATAAAAATTATTAACATCCTGTTGTGTAAGATGTTGACGTTAGAAATATTGACGTTTTTGTAATAGTTTAGAGGAAATTTGTCAAAGCTTTCTTTAAGCTATTACAGAAACGTCAAGTTTCCCATCGCAACGTCTTACACAAACAGGCTGTAAGGCTTTATAAAGGCTTTTTAAGAAAAAAATTTTTATGAAAATTAGTTTTAAAAAACCCTAATAAGTTTTATAAATAAGGATGTTAAAATATATTTTAAATTTCAATATATGTATAGGGTGTTTTTTTATTGAGGTATAGAACTTTAAGTTGGCATCACTTTTTTAACTGGCGGCCATTTTGTCAGCTGTCAAGTGATTAATATTTAGTTTGGTTTGCCATTTTATCATGAACAGGTTGACAAAAGAACAACGCTTGCAAATAGTGCAAATTTATTTCGAAAATAATGGTTCAGTTCGCGAAGTTTACCTCAAGCTCCGTCCATTTTATGGTCGACATAATCGTCTATCAGAGCAATTAATTCGGTTAACCATGGATCGTTTTCGCACTACGTTTACTCTATGTGATAATACGCATCCGCAGAGACGTCGAACAGTGCGCACCGAAGAAACAATTGCCGCTGTAGAGCAAAGTGTTGAAGAGGACCCGAATGAATCGATTCGCCACCGTGCACAGCAATTGGAGCCGACTAACCGACTATTTTGTTCCCGAATTGGATGGCATGAATGTGGATGATTTGTGGTTCCAACAAGACGGCGCTACATGCCACACAGCGCACGTCACAATCGATTTATTGAAGGAAACATTCGATGAGCGCATAATTTCGCGGAATGGACCTGTCAATTGGCCACCAAGATCGTGTGATTTGACACCATTGGATTATTTTCTTTGGGGATATGTGAAGTCGCTCGTCTACGCCAACAAACCAGAAACGTTAGGGGACTTGGAAGCCAACATTCGTGGCGTTATTGCCAACATACGGCCCCATATGCTCGAAAATGTGGTTGAAAATTGGACCTGTAGAATTGGCTTTATTTGAGCCAGCCGCGGCGGCCACATGCCCGAAATCATATTTAAACATTAATGGCATAAAATTATCCTTCCAATAAAGCCAAATTGATGGACATTAAAACGATTTTCTTGTGTTTTATTTCAATTCGAAGTTCTATACCTCTGAAAAAACACCCTATATGTATGTATGTGTTTTTATATTTATTAAGCTTGAGATCTTATTTTTTTATTATTATTTTTTATAAAAGAATTAAAAAAATTTTATTTACATTCCAATATTTCGTTGCCACAATGGGTAACTTCTTCTATGTTTGTATATATACAAACATATTTCTTCTATGTTTGTATATATACAAACATATTTCCCAGAAGAAGTTATCCATTGTGGCAACGAAATATTGGAATATAAATAAAATTTGTTAATTCTTTTATAAAAAATAATAATAAAAAAATAAGATCTCAAGCTTAATAATAATAAAAACACATTAAAAAGAAAAAGATCGAAGAAATTTAAGCAAATATGTATGTATGTATAATGATAATTTGTAATGTTATTTTTTTATAAAAATTATATATTTCGAATATAATGAAACTACAGAGGATCTCTTTTAAATTTGAAAATTTAATTTACTCTCAGAAATTTCCTTTATTTTTAAAATTTACTTTGTATACATATTTTGCAAATTGTTATCAGTCCAATTGCATTTAATTTACAAGAAGCCTGTCAGGCATTTATTGAATGATGTATTTTTCTTCCCACAGGGCTGAAGCACATTTCCTTTTGAGAGCTGCTATGGATATCTTTATATAGGAAGTAGGAGTTTCCAAAATGCGTTCCTATATTTTTTGTGATTTCCACCAGTATAAATATTTTTAAAAACGTTTCCATTTGATAAGCGATGCAGTTAGTTGAGTTAACAATTAGCACATGCGCAGTGATGGATTTACATTTGGGCCCGGACCTTGGGCGGAATGATTTTAGGGGCGGCAAAATTTTCAGAACCATAAGAATTAGAGCCGTGAAATATTAGAATAATTTGAAATTTATAATTTTTGTGGACTACTTTCACTTTATAAAAATCAAAAATGTAGAATATAATTCTGACTTTACCCGTTAATATATCGATCGGGTCAATGCATTTTTTTTTTAGATTTATATGATAGTATTCTTAAACACTTTAAGTAGACTATTGTACATTGCTGAGATTTAAGGACAGTAAAGTGTATTTTATGGCCACGTAACATATAAAAAATGATTTGTGTAATTGCTTTTGCTTCTGCTTCTTAAAATACAAACAGTTGCAGTAAAAGCGAATACAATAATCGAAAAATTATACACAGCGCAGAACTTCTGCAGTAGAGATGTTTGAACAGGGGGTCTACTCTGTAATTCGAAATGAAAGAAAATGCTTTCGAATTTACATGTTATAAGCATACAAATTCGAAAGCACTTTCTTTCGTTTCGAATTACAGATTAGACCCCCCGTTTTCGGTTTGACTCACTCCGGTTTTAAATAAATTCGGAAGTTAAATTTTCATTAGACTACATAAATACATTTTTGCATTTTTATTCACTTTCTTTTTTATTGTTGTATTTCTTGTTTTGCAAGATTTAGTATTTACTATTTTAAGTTATGCTTAAAAAACTATAAAATATTCCGTCCTCGATTTTTTGAAATATAAATTTTTTTTTTGGCACAAAGTGTTAAGGAAAACCAACAAAGAAGCTTAAATTAATTATATGATTTTAAAAAAATGCATTTTTGAGCGCCGTAAAATTGTGATAAACAAAAATTGTTGAGGTATAAAGTGGTCTGTATGAGCTATTAGGGCGCCTAAACACGTTCAGATTATATTGATATGTTCCCAAAAGTTGTTCAGCTTTACACACAGTTTTCTTAAAATGATGGCACCCTCACGATGACAAAATAAAATTCATAGTATGTTATAGTGACAGTGTTTGTACCAAACAAGATCTTGGTCAAAATTTTGATCTCAGTACTTTTGACGCCCGAAATTTTTGGATAGGAGCTTGGCCTTTTTCACATATATGTTTTTGTATAGATAAATAGTATACTGTTCGCATTCTGAATCTCCCGCGTCTTCAGAAACCCTGATAATCAGTGCTTCTTTACTCTCAGTAACATCCTCAACGTTTCGACCTTCTACTTCATATTCTATATTTTCATCTAAGTCATTTAGGAGATTACTTGTGTTAATGGGAAGAACAATATTAGAATAGTATCCATTGTGCTGTTTTAAATAAGCCATAACCTTAAACACTTTATTGGCATCAACTAAATCTTGCCACATGATTTTAGTTTTCGTGGTAGAGTTTCGTACTAGAATGAAAAGTTTCTGATTTTTATTAATATGATATTCCGGATTTTGCAACCTTTTCAACGTATACTAGATCGGCAAGGGCAGATGATAACTTCGACCTTTGTTTTATTTATTCTTTGATTATAAGATATGTCCTTGTTACCACTTGGAAGGCTTTAGCATGCTGAATTAAAATTTTTTCAAATGAATTGAGCTCACTAATTTCAGAATGACACTGAAATTTAGACAGTTAAACACTCAGTTACTTGGAATGTTATTAGATCTTTTTTTCTTTTTCAATCAAGCATGACATTAAAAATGTCTTCAAGTATAATCCAAACGTCATTATGAATAGGTTTGTGAAGGTTTTAGATTTTTGACACCTCTCGTAAATATTTTAGTCGGTACCAAGATCGAAACTCGTTTTTGGGAGTGTCGTTACCTATTTTTAATAAATCCTTAAATGCAATCTTGAACTCAATTTTATCCACTTCGACATCAATAATCAGACCTTTCTTACTCAGCGAACCAGCCTAATTTTGCAATTTCTTTCCAGGTAAAATAAAAATAAGTTTTTGAATTGTACAGTTCAACTGGTATAATTGTCTAATAATTGTCCTAGGATAAGGTGGATGGTGCTTTAAAGAGTTAAATTGAAATGAAATGAGCATGGTGACATGTCAGTCTGTCTATACTAAAAGCAAATAGCAAATTTAGTAAAGAAGAACTATCCAGATGGCAATCCTCCGCAACTCCTTTGTCCAATTGACCTTGTATCGGTCTATAAGGCTGTCCCTCTTTTATAGTAAAGCAACCCTACTCACAGAACTTTAAACTTTTTCTGTAAAGTACTGTTATCAGAAAGGTTTTTAAGCTTTGCTACTCTGATAGTTATCTTATTTCTTAATAACTCATGTTAATGCAAATATTGTGTCATTACAATCCTTCGATTTTGTAGCAACCATTTAACTAATAATATAAAGATAAAATGAGTTTGTTAATTATAAAATTGACATAAAAGTTAAATAATTCTAGTTTTATTGTATCAGCTTTTTTTCTAGATTTTGTTTAATAATGATATCTTTATATGTTATGTTCACGAACTCTGTGAGTTGACTAACAATCAAATTCCCAAATTTTGACGAGATGGCAGGTACAAGTCTATACAATCATCGCTGTTGTTTACACGTTTTAGATACACGAATTGTCTGACCTCCACTTGATATTTTTACTCAGTTTGTTTACAGTATCGATTTGATGATCATACTCGTACTTTTTTTTTTAAATAGAAACGATCAATCGCATTTTATCGGACCTCTGGATGATTACAAAAATACTGTGATTGTACTTGTTGCTGCATCTTAGGATGACACGCAGAATATCTAGCTACAGCTTTTGGGTTCACCTCGGAGTGTGATGCAGAATATTGGGCCACAGCTTCTTGGTGGCAGAATATGTAGCCACAGCCTTTGATTCATTTAGGATGTGACTTGGAACACAACATTTTTGGTGCTCTTGAGTGTGGTGTAGAATATTTAACCAAAGTCGATTGGTTCACCTCAGCATATAACTTAGAATATTCGGCCACAGCCTGTTGGTGCATTTTAGGGCTTCAAGCACTATATTTTGCTACAGCCTTTTTATTGACAGCCGGATTTTATTATCTATACTTCTTGTTAACTTCTCACAATTGTTTTGCTCTAGTCTTGGTTGAGATCTTAGGTAGGCCTACTTTTACAATCTTTGAGCAGCCCCTTACCTTGACAACTGTGAAATCAGATTGGGTTACTTCTTCCTTCCCTACTACTTGATCTCTCATCTCTTCTATCTATCCTTTAGTCATGTGGTGAACTTTAAATTCTGCTTAATAGCCGATTGGTTTGCAGTGGGTGTAGAGTGGTAAGACGAGTAAGGCAAAGCATTGCAGTGGAATAAGCTCCTGGGAGGCCATAGCATATCAAACTGACCTCCATCCCTACCCCCGGATACTCGGTAACAATAACCAGTCATTCCTCTCATCTTACAACTGAACTGCTGTAACATGTTCTTGAAACAACGTCACCTTACACATATAGACGAGTTATATAGTCACCGATACTGCTCTTAAGTGGAATTCTCAGGTAACTCAGTAATATTAATGGCATTTGCATATTCCTGACAATTTTTGGCAACATGAGCTACAATATCCTTAGGAATTTTAAGCTAATGCTTATCTGTCCCATACATTGTCACACTTGGAGTATTAAACAAGCATGCACCATCTCATTTGATCTTTATCAGTCTAAAAGATTGCTGAGCTCCATCAATAATAAATGACTTCTCCAGGATCTCCTGTAAATTAATTATATGCAGAAATAAATCAAAGAAATTTAACAATAATAATAAAAATATTAATAATAATAATAATAATAACAATAATATTAGTCGTTAACTATATAACCTTAAAAAATATTTCATAACCGAAGTAACAAATATCCCAGCTGCATAGAGACATAATAAATTCGTATGACAATCTTACGCCTCTCAACCTAAAAAACAGTAATAACAACCAACCAACCACAATAGAAACCCTTATACAGAACTGGAAGTCAAAACCAATACACGGAAAGTATTCAAACATGATCACTCAACTGGCTCATGTACAGCAATATATTTGCTGAAACAGAAGGCTTTATTACAGCTATCCAGAACGGAGTAATACCCAGAAGAAATTACAGAAAATATATAATCCACGACGTAACGATAGCAAACTATAGTTGCGGTAGGTGTGATAACAGCCCAGAAACCAATCCACACCTGCCTAACAGCTGTCCAACATTTCTCCAAAGCCACTATAAGCAATGTTGGGAAAAAATGGTACAAATGAACGTAATAAAACAGCTACAGATCAACGAATTACTAACATATTACTTTAAATAGAACCTTAAACCAATTATAGAAAATAGCCACTACATCATCTATTGGAATAGATCAATTCTAGTCAATAATTCCATCGAAACGACTATAGCCAATAGACCAGATATGATAATCATAGACAAACAAAACAAAATGGCCCAAATAATAGATTTTACAATACCATACGATAATAACATACAGGAAATAATAGCCACAAAAAAATAAGTACTTAACATTAGCTCAATATATGAAAAACACACAAAATTTGGTTCAAATAAACATAATTCCAATTATAATAAGTTCAATAGGAACAATTCCTGAGGAAACAACCAATGCAATAAACAGTTTAAGTCCGGATTTGAAGGTACTCACGGAAATGCAAAAGGCAATATTTATTAACGCAGCAACTATAATGAGGGAAGCAACAGAATAATGGATATAAAACCTAGATTTTATTCCCACAGAGTGTAACCTTTGATCTATGACCAGTTACGTGAATTCTAGCTCAAGCTGAGAATGTACTTATATGTAATTCTACAATAATAATAATAATAAAAAATATAAATAAATAAATATAAAAATAATGATAATAATAACAAAAATTAAAAATTTTAAAAACCCCCGAATGTTTCTAGAAAATATGTGATATCTTCTAAGCAGCTGTACCGATTTTATTAAAACATAGCTCGATCAAGTCACCTTTCAAACAGAAAAAACTAAATCAAAATCGTCCCAGCCGTTTGGTCTGTACGTGTACTTGTGCAGACACACAGATACACATCCATACACTACAAACTTATAACACCCCTTTTCTTAGTCGGGGGTTAAAAATAATAATAGAAAGATAAAACGAATTTGTTAATTATAAAATTTAAAAAAAATAAATAAATGTTTTTCTCTATTTTATTTAATAATGATGTCTTTACATGTTATATTCACAAACTCTGTGAGTTGACTAACACTCAAATACTTTACGATTCTGAAAGAGATGTTATTGTAAACGTAGACCCGTGGTCGGCAACCCATACCATTACATTTAAAATTGTGTGTGTTTTACTCTTACCACGAGTTGGTGTTGCCAGTTAAATTTTCGTCTCATTTCCCTAACTTGAAATTTAAAATCTCCAAAACCAAACTTGATTTTATTATGATCAAAAGAAACACTCAAGTTTTGTTTATGAAGAAATACATCTTCTCTTGTTGTTACGCCAATGTAAAAATGAGTAAAGAGATAGTTTTATAGAAAATTTTCTTAAAATAATTTAAATATATGCTTGAAAATGTCTTTGCATGTCAAGTTTTTTCACGTATGACAACATACGTTGACAAACCAAATTTACTGGTTTGCCATAATAATTTTCGGAAAATAAAAAATTTAGTAAATTCTCATCACACATATTTTATTATTGTTGGGAAAAAATTGTTCCTTGGCAACGCTGATTCTTAAGAGTATCAGATACACACAAGTTATTCTCAGTAATGCGTGTGTACACATACGTAATAAAAGAGTATTAGAAAAGGCGCGGCGCCCTTAATTTGCCGACCACAGACGTAGACTGTGCAGCATGTACCCAGTGGGCATTTGAGTTAACTCTAAGCTATTGGATTATCAGCCAAAAAAAAGTCAGAGGTGATTAAAATTAACACTCATTCTGCATATTAAAAGTGATCAGATTTAGCATTGAGTGGCCGCAGGACGAGACTAACCATGAGTTAGCTCATTATGAGTTAGCTTGTGCCAAATAAAAAAATAAAAAGAAAGTGTTATTTTTAGTTAATTATGATTTAGCTTATTCTTTATTAACATTTTTTAGTCAGCTTAAAGTTTAAACAATTTTATATTATTTTTTAAGAAACGAGAACTGGTATCATACTTAACACTTTGCCATCACGCCATATAAAATATAAACGGCACATAATTATTATAAACATGACTTTTATGCTATAATCTTCTCTCTGAACTTTGACTGTATCAGTTTTGAGTTAGCTAAAAGTTAGCTCAAAACTTATCGGAGAAGTTAGTTGTACAAAAACAACTCACTAATCTCTGCATCAGTTTTGAGTTAGCTTAAAGTTAATTCAATACTTATCGGAAAGAAGACAGTTGTGCAAAAAACAACTGACTCACATCTGTATCATTTATGAATTAGTTCTGAAGCTAGTTGTAAATAAGTTATCAAAAAGTCACCCATGTTTTGAGCACCCAGCAAAAAATTAGACATTATCATCTGAACTACTTGCCATATAATGACTTACTTTCTTTATTGCCAAATTGAAGTACTCGCTTACAAAACACATTACGTAAAATTTTAAAAATAGGAATCAGAAGTTGAACATATTCTTTGGGTTTTAAAAGATGACATGAAAATTTTGCCAAAATAGGTAGTTATTTTAAATAAGTTATATTTATATCTAAGGGCCATTATTACAACTTAAAGATAGTTAAAAGTAGGACTTTATCGGACGTATAAAATGCTTTCCATTATTGCAAATTGGATTTAACTTACCAGGTAGGATAAACTTGCCTGTAATTTATCGCTCACTTTAGGTTAAAGTAAAATTTAGCCAATGATAAAGTTTTTATAGGTCCGACAAAATCCTACTTTTAGCTATCTTTACGTTGTAATAATGGCCCTAAATTGTCTACTTTTAAACTAAAAAATAAGTACTTACATTTTGGAAAATTATTATTAAAATATAAGTAGTTCCAAATAATTTTTTTAATTTTCGGTTTTAATAAAAGTTCATCAATCCAAACAATTGAAATTTTTCGAAATATAGTATTTATACATAAGTAACAATACAGGCACGGATATGAATAAAATATAACCCATTTCAATTGAAATTATAAAAGAAAGTTTACAAAAGTAAACAATCGTTTTTTTAATTTATTTATATTATTTTTAAAAAGTTATTATTTACTTAATCAAACTGAGATTTTAATCAAGATCTCCCATTTAATCAAACAACGGAATATTAAAAAAAAATATTTTTCGACTAAAAAAAGTAGTTTCACCAAGAAAAAAATAAGTATTTCCCAAAAGGAAAAAAATAACTAGTTCCTACAATAAAGAACATAACTACTTCTCAAGAATCGATTATTTTAGTCTCACGCCTTGTTAAAATCATTAAGTTGGTAATCCAGTAGGGAAGTGCTTCCACCAAAAATGCTTAATTCCAAACCCGATTACCTTTTTTGAAAATTTTTGCTGGGTAGCTAATAAAAATCCGACTGGGTATGTATGTATGTATGTAAGTATGTATGTATAATTTTCTTATCTCTTAAATTTGCTAAAATATGTTGTTAAGTCACAAAAAAAAAAACAAATTAATGTGAGTAACGGATTTAAAGCAAACCTTTTTTTTGTAAAGTTTTAGGACAATTTTGCTGACAACTACTCGTAACAAAAGAAAAAAATATGTAGTAACACTGAAGCCAATAACAAGCGGAATAAATCTACCACGACAAATATCTCCAAAGCCTGAAAATCAAACAATTAATATGAACGAAGTGCCTGTAGTTAAAGCAAAATTTATATTTGGTAAGTTGCATGAAATGAAAAATTTAATTGTTCAAGTGTGATATGTTAATTTTTTTGGTACGCTTCAGGACAAGTCGAATATCGAATATCTTCTCGACGGAAAAAGTTTACTTTGAAATATTTCGTTTAATGCTGTTATTAAATTTATTTTTCTTGATTCGAAATCCACTTGCTGGTGGTTCAGCGTTCTCTATATGCATTCCATTGTTGCTGTAACAAATCACCAGCAGACCCCAACCACACCTCTTATATTATGCAAAGACTTTCAAAAACTATTTGAGAATTCACAAATAATAATATTTTTGAAAATCACAAAAGAAAAATATGTAAGCATAGTATTCCTAGAAACTTATACAAAAACCCGCAAATAATTTATATTCGATATGAATCTATTTTATTTTTCTTGCTGAGATACAAAAAATTACAGTTTCTACTGTATAACAAATATACAATAAAATAAGACGAAAAAAAATTAATTTGCGGGTGCAAAATATTCTCATACCCTTTTCTACTTATCAAAAACTTTGCATAATAACCCAGCGAGAAAAGTTAATGAATAATTTTTCATTTCAGATTTCATTAGATACTGTAAACACAGAACATGTCCTAGCAAAGTAATGCATCATTTTAATGCTTTCGAGGAATGAATTCTATAATTAATTTTTTTAATGAAATGTATGTATAGTTATTTGTTATGAATTGCATTATATTACTCATGCATTCATAATTCAGTAAACCTATAAATAATTAATTATTTATTCATTAATTAATAGAATAATTTATATTATATTTTGCTATCAATCTTTTCCAATGCATAATTTTTAACTACGATTTTTGCAAAAGTTATGTATACGATTTTTACTTCTATTGAAGTTCACTGTCACGCTTTCAAATACTGACGCAAACATTAGAGTCTGCAGGCGTGAAAGCTTAAAGGTGCAATTAGACGTGACATAGCCATAATGTCATAGCCATAACCAAACCAAAATTCAATTGGTTTCTATGGTGAGAGTTATGGCGTTATGGCGAGTCATCTATAATCAAATACAGTGTTGCCCATTAGTTTGGTTCGAGCGGCTGTTTTCTATGGCTATGATTATGTTACGTCTGATTGAGCCTTAAGCTAGACGTACCATAACTATAACCATAACCATAAAAATAGAAAAGAGCTGTTCGAACCCAACTAATGGTCAAAACTGTATTTGATTATAGTTGACTTACCATAATACCATAGCCGATGTTATGGCAAATCTATATGGCACGTCTAATTAAAGCTTTAAAGCAGCAAGAAATAACGAAGTTCTTTTTTTAAACAAATTACAATGAAAACACAAACACATGCTACAAGCAAAAACAATACATTCCTTCTTCTGCAGATGTGATAATACACGTGGTAATCAATCTGTAATTATCGTGTCTTTTAAAATTACCCTCTCGCTTCCAAAGGAATGCATTGTTACGCTTTGGAAAATATTAAATTATTTCTCTCAATTGCCATTTTTACCGCTGGAAAACTTTTCCTGTCTGAAAATATCTTGACTTCACAGCATAAAAATAGTTGTACTGATGCTTTATCTTCCCTTCCTTTTGGAAAAGACACAATTTTCCAAGAATCGTCCTCAGCACAGTCGAACAGAAATCTGCCTATTGAGGACAAATCGTTTTGTAGTTTTTGATTACCTTTCCCGATTTCAGGAGGATATTTTTCGTAAAATCTTAAATGAAGATACAACAGATACAAACCTATTCCGAATATTATTTTTCACGCTTTCAAAATCTAAAAAATTGGAAACTTTTTTAGGCAAATCTTATTTTACATTAAGAAAAAGAGAAACAATGTAAAAAATTTAATAAACTATCTGGTTCATATTTAGAATTTCTTTGCAACATATACTACATACATACTTTCATATGTTAACATACATGTGAACATAACGTAGCGGAACTATACTTGCTGCTTATTATTGGAGCAGACCCGAATGCTCATCATGTGGTCTTGCGTATCTTGGACAGCCATACAAAAGATAAGTCTCTGTCTTCATTTCATTGTATTTTTCTTAACAAAAAGGTAGAAAATTCTAGCTAGGCATAACGCTAATAAGTTCTCGGCACTCAAATTATGTATTACGAATTTTTGGCAAAAGCTGGCGTCCTCAACTCCCATTCCAAAATGACAATTTTCTGCATAAAATTTATTGCAATAAAAAGTTGTTTTTGCCTTTGTTGAACATTTCATCAATAAGTCTTCGAATAAAATAACTAAATCTTATTTAAATTTATAATGTAAATTATATATAAATGTAATTAAATAATTTTATTGATTGAAAATTTGTTTTGAAGCAATATTTGTTTATTGATATTGCGTAAACTAGAAATACTCATAATTTTTTTTGCCATTGCAATAATATTGGTTGAATGAATTTGCAGAAAAGATATTTTAATAAAAAGTTTGTAAACTTTATTGATTGCTACAATCAAGAAAAAGCTGCAACTTTTAAATAAAGTACCCCATACACGAATCAATTCAATTTTCAATTGAGTCGGTTGTTGCTCAAATCAAAACGTGTATGGCTTTGTCAATTTATTAGTTTGGCAGTTGTCGAATTGGTTGACGAAAAATCAAAAGATTTTGATTTTTAAATGATCAAAAAAAACTCCGCGATAAAAACATTTTCCATACAAATTGACACAAAAAAGTAGCACTTGAAAGCAGTCGAGAAATAGAATATATTTTATTTTGACAACGTTTTTTCTTATCCTCTCACATATAAATAAATATTCTCTCAACAACGCTACCATACTTTCAATAAATTTTATACATTTTGAATTCAAAATTACAAAGAAAAATAAGCACAAAAGAAAATAAAACAAAAATTAGAGAGCATTTGAGTTACTGCCGTAGATTTTATTATGGGCTTTGTTAATTTGACAGCGATTTTTCCTGAAGTTACGGACTTATTCTGTTTGATCATTAATGTTGATTAGTAAGTCTTTCAATTCGATTGTGCTGTGTGTGTTCGAGTCTTTTGATTAGCTGTCAAAATTTATGTTTTTAGCTTTATTTTGTGTGGAAAAAATTATTTATTTATAAATTGTATTTAATTTCATTGAATTTTAAATAAAAAATATAAATTCAGTTTATGAAGTGTGTGGCCAAGAATCAATTCAATTGAAAGACTCAATTCACAATTGAATTCAAACGTGTATGGGGGGCTTAAGAATGCGTCATATTAATTCAATAAATTTCAATATAATAAAAAATATATTAAAATATTTTAAATAGATAATTTTCGATTTCGCGTTAATGTTGATTCGATTTAACTATGAAATTGCATTGAATCAATATTGTTTTAAAGTCTTAACATATTACTTTAAGTTTTTTATTTCTCAAAATTCTCAATTAAGTTAAAAATTTACCCCCATATTTATAAAAAAATAAAATAAATTTGAAATTCATTTTAGGAAAATTTTGTATGGAAAATTTTAAATAAAATACATTTCAAATTCGTTTAAAATTTTATGACTATGGAGGTTAAATTTCAAAATATTAAATTAATAAGAAACATTTGAAAATCTGAAGGACACTATTTTAAGTTAATGTGTAAGCCTTATCATATTAAAGGCGACAATATTCATCTATGAATCGAAAAATATTATTTCCGAGACACATTTATTTCCAGGTAATATCAGGATTACAAAAACAGTGAAAAAATACAACAATGAAAAAAACAATATGGTTTTTAGTTTATCCGAAATATCAAAAATATTGTTGTAGCACAATAATGATAAAAATTATTCACATAAAGTTGAAAAAATTTCTCCACGGCAGCTACCACTAGCAAAATTTGCAACGTTCACCACTTTTTACAATTTTTTAATAGTTTTTTCATATTTTTAAATTTTTTTCAAAATAATTTTTTAATAAAATATTTTTCACATTGAACATTTTTTAAATTTTTTTTTTTAATTTCTCTTTCGTAAACAATTTTTGAAGTTTCGGATGAACTTTAATTTGGAAAAAAATAGCTCAGCTGCATTTCTGCTACTAACTGGTAAATGTGCCTTGATTATTTCTATATTTAATTCCATATTAAAATTATCAAAATAAATTAATAATATATAATATTGAAATAAAAATTTTCATCATGACTAGACGTTCGTTAATGTTTTTATTGAATCAATGTGGTTTTTATTAATTTTAAATTATTTTTTCTCTGGGTGTATTGCGAACCTATTTTAATACTTCCATCTATGATTAAAACACTGATGCATACACTGGAAACTAACGGTAAAATCCACTTTGTATATGCAAAAATTAATAAAATGGGGACAAAAAATTAAAAGTTCTGACAAACGATAATAGAGTCTGCAATTTAAGAAAAATTTGGCTGTTGCAGTAGTTTAGGAGTTGCGTTAATTGAGGGTATCACAAAGCGAGGGCGTACTGTACATGGAAGACAATGAAAGTGAAATATATAAAATATGTACAATGTATAAACCCAATATACCGAATACCTTGAGAAAAACATTATAATGAGCTTACTAACACAAGCCTTAAAATTGCAAAAAAAAAATTTATCGCAACAAATTTACAAAATTAATAATGATAATATTACATGCATGATTACTATCTGCCTTATTTATAAAAAATATTTCTGTTTTATAAGGGGTTTATAAACCAAATTTTCTATTGAAATTTGATTAATAAACCTTTTTTGTTTTGTATAGAAAATCTTATTTTTATCAATATTTTTTAGAAGTTCTTTTATATAAATACTTCAAAAATGTTCAAAAGTCTCGCAAACTGTGCAATTGTGCATTTTTACAAATTCGTAAATAAAAAAGGTTTTCATTTCAGTTTTTTTTTGTTTGAAAAATGTAATTTTTAAAAATTCAAATTTTTTTGGAATTTTTTTTTCTGTGTTTGTTGTAAGAAAAATTTAATTTTTTTCATTTTTCCAACAAAAAAAAACTGAAATGAATATATTTAAAATATCAAAAATTGTATGGAAACTTATTTACACAATCCTGTTAAGTTTGCCCAACAATTTTGACTCGTAATCTTAAGCTAAGTCTAGACGATATGTTGAATCAGCATATTTATCATAAAAAATTTGTTACCAGTGCCAACATATCGTGTAGACACTAAATTTTTTCAACATACGTATGCTTAAGCACATATGAAGGGCATTTGTTAACGTTGTCAACAAACGTATTTTCAAGATTTTAGCATATCGTGTAGCCACCATATTTTTCCTTTGTAACAAATTTCCTATGTATGTCAGATATGTTATTTGTTGAAAAGCCTATGTAAGCTTTTCAGCATACGACAAATTTGATAGCATATAGAATTGATATTTTAACTCTGCTCAGGTATGAACAGTGTTTCCTAATTTGCCATTTAAAAAAAATAACGTAAATATTAATATAACAAAAAAAGTAGAACAAAAGCAAAAAAAAACACAAAAAATTCTACATTAAGCGAAAAATATACTGCAGAAATGATCATGGTAAATTAGGGTGAATAAAAAATAAGGGAAATTAAAATTTCATAAAAAAAAATTCAGCCGATTCTGAAGAAGACAATCAATCTTATTCCAGCAAACTTGGCAATAAAATCGACTTTTTGCATGATTTCAGCCTCCTAAAAGTTTTGCCGATTTTTAAAATATATTGGAATTCGTCAACATCCCGCTGTTAGTAACTTTTTGCGAATTCATGTAATTTAAATGTTGTAATTCATGTTGTTTAAAACTTTGCAACTTCTCGCGACTTTTTGTAGTTCGAGATAAAAGCGAATTTTTTGATGCTTTCAGCCTCTTAAAAATTTTGCCGATTTTTAAGAAATATTGGAATTTGTCATCATCCCGCTGTTAGTAACTTTTTGCGAATTCATGTAATTTTCGCGATTTTTGCCGAATTTTTTGCATTCCTTACAGTTTTAGCGGTTTTCAATCCATATTATGACTTGCTTAAAATTTTGCCAATTTTTTGCGATTTTTTGCAAAGTTAGCAATAAAGGCGGCTTTTCGCCTGGTTTTTTATAAGTTTCAAAAATTTTGAAGAGTTTAAAATATTATTAGACTTTGTCATCTTTCTGTTGTAGCTTTTTGCCAATTTCCGTCATTTGGCGAATTTCTTTTTATTTATATACATGTATAATTGCACTAATTTTTATTAACCAAAAATACAATTTTTTGCACTGAAAGCGATAATTTAGAAAAGAAAAAGAATTGTCAAAATTTATTTTATATCTAAGCAAATGCTCACATGACTCAACATATATATTAGAATACGAAATTCAACATATCATGTAGACACGAAAATTTTATGCTAATTAATATGTTGTATTATCATTTGCTGACATATGTTGACTTTAAAAAATGTGGTACTTTCAGCATACTGTGTAGACGGCAAACATATATATATATATATATATATATATATATATATATATATATGCTGACAGCAGGATTTGTTGTTATTTTAAAGCATATGAACACAAGCATACATTTGCTGATTCAACATATCGTCTAGACTTAGCTTTAAGCCGTGTGCAATTGTACATTTTGTAATCAACAACTTCTCGGTTTTTTTTTGGCTTCCTTTAGGCTTTTTTAGACAAATAAACATTTTTTTATTTTCATAGAAATATATAAATATGTATGTATTTAAATTAAAAGCTGCTTGCAATTTTCTTGTTTTATTTTTATTAAATTAATTTTTTGACTTTTCATTCAAATTGACTTAACTGGTGGAAACAAGTCTCGCATTTTTGCCCAATTCCACAAATGGCAATTTTAAGAGTCCTCGTGACATCCCTTAATATATTTTTACCGTTGAAAAATAAATATTTTAATTATTTACTTCAATTTCATTCAATTTTATTTATAATTATAATTTTGTGTTATAATTTAGTTCGCAGTTTGATGCGATTAATATACAAAATTACTCGCCCACTCACCTTGAAATTTGAAACTTTGAATTTGAAACACCCTTAATATTTACTAAATTTTCTAAGGCCGGGCTTACATCTGTGCGCCATGTGCGAAAAAAAGCGTAACCACTAATTACTAATGAAAAATTGTTTTATTCAAAAACGTCCCATATTTTTGATTTTGCGATTTTTTTGGGAATAGCCGGGAGCTCGAAACTAAATTCTATTTGTTCTTATTTTCAGTGTATTTATTGCTTCATTTCTCACCTAAACCATAATTTTCAGCCGATATTTAATTGATACAAATGGATCACGACGTGTAGGATAATTTTCAAACACATAAGAAAGCTTATAAAAAGCTCATATGTGATGTTTTGATCTTTATATACGCCTTTATCAATATTTTCGGCTCAAAATGCTCGTGTAGGTGGAAAATGATGCAATGAGGATTTATTTTATTTCCTCAGTTGTATGAATAATATAAAATATAATAAAAAGTAAGTACATTTTTCAGGGAAATTTGTGGGGCAAGAGAATTTTTTTAATACATAATTGCCAAACTGGAATTTCATAATGTGGACACTAATGCGATTTCAAAGCAAAATTTAAAAAATTGCAAGTCTTAACGGAGAGTTACAACTTAAAAAAAAATTGTGTATAATAAGATTTTCTCAAGCATTGGGTGCATTCATAAGATGTAGCTGTTGCGCAACCGTCGAGTGTTTGTCTTAGAAACACATAGTTGAGTAGTTCCGCTCCACTCATAAAATTTATTCGCTACCTATAGTCAACATGTTGTGCTAAGCTTTAACAGCTGACCGAATAGGGATATGCCTTTTATATGCTTTGTTAGGTGGCAGGAGCAAATATTTGTTAAATCTTACGTTACAAATGCGATGAAGTAACGAAATAAAGATATAAAATTAAATTATATCCATCAAGACGTTTTTAAGACGTAACTGTTGGGGCCAACAGTTGCCAACACTTTCACAACTGTTGAGCTCAACAGCTAGACACGTCTTATGAATGCGCCCATTGTTAAAAACTGCTTGTGAATTCACATTTTATAAATATTATTTTAAACGAAATTACGAAATGCTATTGAAATTTGATCATTATGTGGTGTATTGGGTATTCTCAAGTTTAATTAAACTTTGATTATTGTGTGGTATGTTGAGAACATCCGTTAAATAGAAAGAAAAAAATATGTATGTACATACATATGTAAAAAAAAAATAAGTACCGAAGTATGTATGTATGTACACCCAGAAAAAAGATTGGTTGGAAAACGGTTAGTCCAATAAAATATCATTTGCATTAACTATATTTTAGTTCACGCTATCAATTTTCTGTTAATCCAAAAAACAATCCATGTTCATTGCCATAAGGGCATAATTGTAACAAATATATGATTGTGCCAATACTTAAATTGATTGCATCAATCGAGCGTATGCTC
Organism: Tachina grossa; assembly: GCA_949987645.1. Classification (NCBI taxonomy): domain Eukaryota; kingdom Metazoa; phylum Arthropoda; class Insecta; order Diptera; family Tachinidae; genus Tachina; species Tachina grossa. Next base: position 64,833,784 of record OX465275.1, on the reverse strand, counting down.
GAATAAAATATTACGAATTAAATTTTACTACCAACTTTTGGTATTAGCAACTAAAAAATTGTCGTTCTATATTAAAATTAGAATAAAAACTTTCAATCAGTTGCTGCAACTAACTAGAGGTTGAGTTTACTATCATAGTTTATAGCAGCAAATTAAAAAATTAGCTTTTGTGACTGTGAAAGATATTATGATTTGTGAATTCTCAAATGGTTTTTGAAAGTGTGTGCATAAGATAACAGGTTTGTGGCCTTTCAAAATGTGTGGTTGAAGAAATGTATATAGACATGCCTCACCATAAGGAAATAAATGTCAATTAAAATAAACTTATGACAATATGTCAAATAATAAATTTCTTAAGTTGTGTATTTTTTATTTGCGTTTATTGTTTATTTTTATTTCAGCAAGGAATGCCAATTTTTCTTTTACAGGTACCATTTATGATATTGTTTTAATTATATTAACCAAATTTTCGGTAGCAAGAATAACATTTATTTCAAATTCCATACTGCCAACCAATTTTTTCTGTTGCTGCAACTATTGGTTTGAGGGTTATAATCAGTGTGACCAGATCTTAGAATAAAGTTAAGCTAAATCACGTTTCAAAAAGAGCCAAAATAAGCTAAAAATTTAAATTTTAAGCCATAAAATAAAGCTAGACTTTTTTCTACTTCTTCCACGTTGCAATAGTTTCTCATTGCTAAAATAACGTTAAATGTATACATAAACAAACATATTTTTCTATTGTTTGAAATTAAAAATATTGAATAATTTTTAATAAAATTATTTATTCATTATTATATTTGAGTTTTAAAGAAAAATAAAACAAAAACTTCCCAAAAATGTAAAAACATTTATTTATACCTTTTTTTAATTAATTAGTCTTATTAATAGAAAATCTATTTCTAATTTTTGTTTTAAGTGAAGTGAAGCTGCTGAATACAAGTTCAACTCAACTCAAAGAAAATCCTTAAAAGTCTTATAGGCAATTTTAATTTAGCTTTTGCCATTGTAACTCTAAAATTGCAATCAATGTCACCTATTTTTAAAGTTGCCATTTCTCTTATAAATGCGCAATTTACATTTTGTATTTTTAAATTATTTTCCAATGTTCTTAGCTATGAAGAAAATCGGTCCAGATGCTCAGAAGATATCACATCTTTTATAGATATATTTAGTTGAATCTGTGTGTCTTTGACGCCGTAGCTCCCAAAGGGCTAGACCGATTTTAATTTTGTTTTTGTCGGTTCAGCCATTTAGTCAGTACGTTAGGTGTTCTCCAATTTTTTAATTTTTGTTATTATAACTTTTTTATGTCCTTAGCACATATTTTGAGAACATGCAATTAAGATAAAAAACGGCTAAAAAAGTTCAATGAGTTTTTAAAAAAAGCTAAAAAATAAGCTAAGAGGTAAATGGAAATTTTGCAGCTAAATCCCAAAAAAATAAGCTAAATTTAGCCCAAAATAACCTAATATGGTCACGCTGGTTATAATTAAAATATAGTGGTACCACAAGAAAATTTCAGTCGCTATAGCAGAATTCTATGATAGTTGCTGCAACCGCCAAAATTCAATTGGCAACAAATTCGGTTGTCACAACGAATCTGTTTTCTCTGTGTACATATGTATGTATGTAAGATAAGATAAAGCATTAAACACATTCACCACAGCAAGCTACCGACTACCAAATGTCAAGGATAGCATACACATGTTTATATGAGAATGATTCTTTTGAAGACAGCAAGGCAACATGGCAACAGGTTGTTGTCTATGCTGATTTTGCCGTTGTAGAGTAATTAAACTAATTTCTATTTTGTTGGCTACAATGAGAAAATTCAGTATTGCCAGTATAATACAAAATATTGAATGAATGATTTTGTAAAATTATTTCATATTATTTAACAGAAACAATATCCAAAAATTGATGTAAAAAATAAATTGATTAATTTTTGTACTTTTACGTGAAATAAGTACATTTTAAAAGAGTAATTAATTTTTATAAATGCAAAATATATAAAAGTGGCAATACTGAACAATGTATTTGTACTTGAATGTCAGCTGCAGATGGTGCTGTTGCCGTCTCCAAAATAATTAAGTAGCCGGCTACGAGGCGACAAATGCTAGCGGTATTTGAAGTCGTGTGTTCGTGTAGCCTGCTGTGGTGAATGTGTTTAATGCTTAAGTGTTAAAATTGTCCCTTACACTGCGGCGCAAGCTTTACACTGCGGCGCAAGCTTCTCCTCACTTTCCGCCAACTAACACGCGCAGTGGTGCCAAAGACCCTCTTTCGGGAATCAGTTCACATCTTCGCAAATAAAACAGTGAAGTTCACTAAGTTTTTAATGTAACTCATAGAATAAACTGCAGTATAATCTGGTGTAAAATCATCTGGTGTAAAACCAGTTTTTCTTAACGAATTTGCAGGTGTTAGGTTTCCCCATGTCTCTTATTGCAATATGTTTGTTGTCAGGTGCTTCTTTCCGTCCCATTCTACAGTTTGTCCTTGTTAGTCCATTTTAGAATTTTGTTTGAAAATGTCAATTTTGTTCCCACGAGTGTGAGGGAAGGTAGACCACCCACGTCATAGGCCACATTAGCGTAAGGAGTGCAGTTGTCTACGTGCTGAGATAACCAGGTATCAGAAGGGCTCCATTATAAAACTGTCCTTTTCCGTTAGCTGCAAAAATACGATGTACACGTATCGCTTTCTAATCTGGATAATTGAGTTAGGTCTTTGATGAAAGGCTTTCACCGGATTCATACATCAGACTGAAGTCGTAGACCGCAGTTCATGCTTCAGATACCACATTTGATAATAAAAACCTAAAATATGCAGCCAATAGTCATATGAATCAATCATTGATATAGAAGTATATAAAATATTAAGATCAAATTTAATGGTTGTAACTCGAATAACTTTTTTTTTAACCCCCGACTAAAAAACGGGGTGTTATAAGTTTTTAGTGTGTGTCTCTGTGTCTGCCTGTGTCCACGTACAGGCTAAACGGCTGGACTGATTTTTATTTAGTTTTTTCTGTTTGAAAGATGACTTGATCGAGAGGGTTCTTAGCTATGGGTGAAGAAAATCGGTCCAGCCGCTTAAAAGATATAACATCTTTTCTGAAAAAAGTCGGGGGTTTTTAAAATTTTTAATTTTTATTATTTCAATATAAAATTGTGCAGTTGATTCAAAAATTTGTACACTCTTAATAAAACATCAAAAAATGTTTTCTTTAATAAATACATTTACCATTACATATTACTAAAACTTTTTTACAGATACAAAGGACATTGCAAAGACAGTCATATTAGAAAAAAATGAAGAAAAATCCGATAACAGCAAGTCTTTCTTAGAAGGTAAAAATTATGATATTTTTCGATTGAATGGAGCCTGGGAATTGAGATTTAAAAGATGCCGGAAAAAAGAAGACAAAAGTGAACGCCAGCTCAATGCTACAACTGAAAAAATGTAAGTGAAATATTTAAGTAAAGTGATAACACTGCAAAAAATTTCAAAAAGGTAATATTCTTGCAGTATTCTTGTCCCAAAATCCAAATGCGATAAACAGTAATAATGTATAATTATGTATAAAGTAAAATATTTTCAGTAAAGTGCGACTCTGACTCGCACACGAAGGGTTCCGTACGAACACTAGATATGTAATTTAATACAAACTTCATCCTATGTAATATACAGTTTTGGCATTTGTTTTCGTTTTTGTGGTCTTTTCAGTTTTTTTTCGGTTTTGACGATTTTTTTAAGTTTTGCCAATTTTTTTAGCTTTGACACTTTATTTTCTCGTTTTGGCGATTTTTTTCGGTTTTTGGCGTTTTTTCATTTTGGCGATTTTTTTTTTTTATTTTTGGCGATTTTTTTAATTTTTGCGATTTTTTTTATGTAAATTTTTTTTTAGTTTTGGCGACATTTTCGCGTTTTGGCGTTTTTTTTTCATTTTGGCGATTTTTTCGAATTTGGCGATTTTTTCGAATTTGGCGATTTATTTTAGTGTTAGAATTTTTTTTTTTAATTTTGGCGATTTTTTTCGTTTTGGCGATTTTTTTTTAATTTTTGGCGATTTTACCGTTTTTGAAAATTTCAAGTGTTTGCCTCTTACGGTTTCCAAGATATATAAAATTGTCAAAATTACATAGTCAAAATTGCATTAACTGATTGAATTCCTTTAATTTAAATTTTTTAAATTTTGGTGTTGTAGTCTGTATAAAAATACACTAATTTTACAAATTTCAAGTTTCAATATACCTATGTTCATACATGTATATTACATGGGATTTTAACATTTTTCGTTGCTCGTTTTGGAACACCCTTTAATTTTTAATTCTCATGTATTTGTTGTTGTAGCGGCCAAGGTTCTACATACTCTGTCCGAATTTCAGGTCCGTAGCTCTTACGGTTCCTGAGAAAATACCGTGTGACGGACAGATGGACAGCGTAGCGAAAGCAATAGGGTTCCTTTTCACCTTTGGTGTACGGAACCCTAAAAAGAGGTTTGTCGCTGAGGTATATCCGATATGAAAATTTTATAGAGCACAGGTCTCTGTGGAACACTGGCTTCTACAGTTCAAATACCTGATAGATCATTTCCTACTTTTACAACAAAAGAACGACTTTTAAAAATTCAGCCATCAGTTTGCAAATAGTACGTTCAAAGCCTAAATTTATCATTTTGTATATGATCCCGTTTTGTCAAGCAGTGTCGAAAGCCTTACAAAAGTCTAGGCTAACTGCTAGCATAGGACATCTATTGTTTAGGCCTCAAAATTAATGAAAACCATAAGGGCGTGCGAAGTCGAGTGACCATTCTTAAACCCCAAATGGCAGTTCCTACACAGAAAAATTTCAACTTAAAATCTATTAAAACAAGGTTGATCTAATATTTTTCGGCAATGATTTTGCTTCATATGTGTTTCATGTTAATTTAACATGATTTATAGTAATTGTTAAAGAAAAGTTTTTCTTTTGAAATAATTCTATTTCACGTTGAATTAACATTTACGTATCATGTTGAATCAAAGTTATTTCAAGTTAGATCAACATGAAATTAACTTAATGTAGTAACTGTATTTTATTAACTATTTAACTTACCTGTTGTTGACATAGACATCAAAAAAAATTTTGTATATAAATAAAATTGGCTTCCCCGGCCAAGATTTGAACTCGGAACTCATCGCGTGGTAGTCAACGTGCTTACCCCTGCAGCCACAACAACTTTAAATATTCTTAAGATACACACTAACTGCCTTATTCATAAAAAATATTTCAGGTTTATTAATCGCTTATTTGACATATTTCTATGGGAAATTTGTCAAATAAACCTGTAATAAACCTTAAATATTTTTTATGAATTAGACCGTAAATATGTACCATCTTGAATTTATTATAATTTATTATTATTTCTTATCATTTCACATACAATTTATTTGAAAAGTTTTAGTTTTAGTTAAAAAAAACAAAATGATTTGACTTGAAAAATTTCAGTTAAAAAAAAAATACAAAATACTTGACTCCAGGATTCGAACCTGCGATCCTCCAAATGTAAGACTAGTGCACTGCGTACCAGCCAGCAGGAGTTTGTCGGCTGTTTACAAACATAAAAAACAACAACAATACAAAAACAACCTACACATCTAAGCACAAAAGTGTATTTCAGCTATGAACAAAGCAAATAAACACCTACGCACTCAAAAAAATATATTAATTCTTGTAAAATTAATGTGATTTTAATGAAGTTGAATCAACCTTTTGGCATCGTGATTTTACATTGGTATTTTTTTCTGTGTGTAAGGATATTGCCATTGTCAAGTTTTCTTCGAGTTCTGGATAGGAAAAATCCTTCCATTAATTTTCTAAAGGAAGATAATAAAAAAATTTGTCAGTAGCTACCTGTTTTTCTAGAATCTGCGCCTTGTTTTGAAATAGGGACAACAAGTTCTTTCTTCCACCTAGTAGAGAAATACCCAATATTGAAGCACTGGTTACATAGATCTCTTGGTCTTTCTAGTTTTAAGAGCATGACCTATATCGCCGGGTGTAAAGATCTCACACTCAGATGATCTAGAGCCAATATCAATAATGGTGCCATCAGCCATAATCTATTTTCCAAAAACCGTTGAAGGTATATATATAATCTTGCAATGGTAAAATCTCCAGAGTTACAATATTTTCAAGTGGAGATAGACGTAAATTATTCCCATCTCTATCAATCTCATATAACTTATCAGCCAATAAATTAGCCTTACCGCTATGCTGCATGAGGAGTGTTCCTCCCGTCGACCTAACTCCTTCAATTAATACCGTTTTTTTAATTCCCGCTCCTCTTCTTATGTTACGATAAGTTTTGGGGTTTAGGCGAATACTTTGTAACAAATCTGTCCAATATATTTTCTCAAAAATAGCTACATATATATCCTTGAATAATTCGATCTAAATACCCAATCTCAGCCTTTAAAATTTAGTATCTAGTTGGATCAACAGTTAGCCATATAATTCTCTTTTTAGATATGAAGCTAGCTATTACGAGCAGGCTTCTTTGGGATAGCTTTGTACATGGCATTTCTAAACACCATAGTCATTGCATTAATTCAGCTATCAATTTCACTTGATGAAATATTACGGTCAATTGGGAGTTCAATGTTTATTACGTCACGAAATAATATTATTACGAAGATTTCTATCTTTACGATCGAAGTCAAAAATAGTGGATAAAGGGGGGGGGGGGGGGAGGAGCGAATTACGGCACTTGTTAGCGAACGAAATTACAAAATATTTCAGTATAGTTTATATGAAAATATTTTAAAATTTCGAACGTTATCGAATGCCGCAATTTGCCCCCAAGGTCTCTGTTGCATTATATCTATTTCTACAATAAATTCTACAGCAAAGTGATCAGATTCAAATTCCAAAGTTCTCAGTCCACTAGGGTCCATTGGAGCTAGTAGTATATCAATTGACGACATAACTTAGTTTAGATATGACGATGTCGTATCACACAATCGAGTAAGATCCGATGTATTTCAATGTCAGGACATGAAAGGAGAAACTCCCGAATTGTGCGCCCTTTTGCAAAGGTTTCCTCCCCAACAGTGTGTTTAACATTTAACTCTCCTCCAAATTTACATCTGCTTTATTTACCCTAACAGCAGTATTATTAATGGAACCTAGTTCACATATTATCCTCCTGCAGGCTATGCTGTATTTAACTAAAATAGCTGTGCTACCCCCTCGCCTGCCTTGTGGGTCCTGCCTAAAAGTATTGTAACCCATTAAGTCTAACTTTAAGACCAACTTGTGTCTGGGGGACAGTTTTTGTTCGGCGATTAAAAGTACATCCCGTCGATGTTCCCTAAGGAATAAATCGAGATAAAACCTTTTGTATTTTGACAACTATGCTTTAAGGTTTTTTAATATAATCTTAAGTGAATTTGCCAACATGTTGTAAAGAAATTAACATTCCCAGCAGAGCCTGTGACCTATTCCTATAATTAGTGAGCGCACTATATTCATGAGAAAAACTTTTTAGCTTGCCTAAGCAGATCAAAATATTGCCACCAAAGAGGCGCTTGCTTAGAGTCATTATCAATATTATAGAATTCAGCCCCAGCAGATGCTACAATCATACTATTGGAAATGTTTATTCCAGGAGCCTCAACCTGTGTGACTTACTGACCGCTGTCTGGGTAGCAGCAGCATTTTTTAAAATGAGTGAAAACCTCTCTATTGGCAACAAGAGTGTGTTCTTTGAGTTCTACCTTTGAACTAACATTTCTCGCCTTTCTGGAAAGGATTTCTAATCATTTTGGACATTTTTTTAGCTTGTGGTATGTTCTTTGCCGCATTTCACGCACTTAACAGGAAAGCCAAATTTCCTAACATCCTGTCCTGTTGTCGGATCTGTTACTAATACATCTGCAGTATTTTCTTTCTTTGAAGGAATGTTGCAATTTGTTGATCCATTGGACTCGCCACATTTAACATACCTAAAAGGCATGACCAAAACTTTTGGCACTTGTAACATTGAATCAAGTCTTTATTGATATTTTTCTCTACAGTAGAGAAATAACTTGATATTTGTGAACCCTTTAAGGTCAGAATTTTTGGCTAACTGAAATAGCCTTGTGTTACCACCAATTTTAAGCAGTCCCCAGATCTTGCAATTAATATGGAGACGCGCTTGGCTAGGTTCGAAAGCTTATACAACTCATTTCACTACAATAGAGAGAAGTCTTTATGTTTTTGGAGTATGAAACAGTCTCTAGTTTGCTGTAGATGTCTTTCACTACAATATTGTACGTAGTCACAACTGGTACATTCTTTACCTTAAGTTGTTTTTGTTCCGCTGATTCCTTGTAGCTTTTCTTCTTTGCTGAAACATCCTTCTTTTTTTTTTTTTTTTTGCTGTCCACTGCGTGGTAGTCTTAATACTAGTACTTGGTCCAGCTTCGGCAGCAGCTTGGTACTCCTCTTCATCGGCTCGTTGTAGGAAATAGATGCCTTCCACCGTTATATTTCCGGTATACGACTCATCTTCACTGAGTAAGGTGTCTTCTTCGGAGTCATCTCGTGTTTTATTTTCTTCATATTGGAAGGTATTTTTTTTAAACATATTTTTCATTATAAGCTGCGTTTTCGATGTAATACGTCAAGGCTTTTTTAGCTTGTCTTTTAGCTCTTCATTTTCATTAGTAAGTTCCTCAGTGCTAGCAGAAACTCTTGGATTTTTGCATGGATTGCAGCCTGCCATTACCGCCATTTTGGGTTATCGTGTTTTTTAATTTATTTTAAATTAAGGATTGCGCGCACTTAATTACTCCTTGGAATTTGTTATAGTTTTCAGGCTTTTCAGTTTGGCACAAAATTATTATTTTTATAGTTCTTTTAAATATAAAAAACACAATTATCCGTACACAACTTGTCGCAACAATGTTTCAATACCACATGTACTTGATATACAAGTACTGTCACCAGCTACTTCACCTTCAATGTAAACTCACTCTTAGAAATCTTCCATATTGCTAACTGCATATGCCACGATGTCGACAGAAATCGTCCGATTGAAAACAACAATATGTTAAATAAGATAATTTTTGATGTGTTAACATCTATACGCTAGGGGGTAAAAATTTTTGACTTTGATTTCTTTGCTGAGATTTGTTTGCTGAGATTTCATTGCTTTTCTGTCACAGCATTGTCAAATCTGTGTGAGCTATGTACGAGTGTATTAGTGTTTGAAAGAAGCAATACCAAGCAGAGAAACAAGTCGACCGGCTCGAAGCCGACGGTGCGCCGCCGCCGGTTATTTTTCTGTATATTTCCGTACACCAAAGGTGAAAATGAACCGTAAGAGCTACGGACTTGAAATTTGGACACAATGTGTAGACATTTTGGCCACTACAACAATAAATACATGAGAGTTAAAAACTAAAGGGTGTTCCAAATCGAGCAACGAAAATGTTAAAATCCCACGTAATATACATACAATTGTATGTACATATGTACACTTGAAATTTTAAAAGTTAGTGTATTTTTATACAGACTACAGCAATTAGCACTAAATTTAAAAAATTTAAATCAATGGGTGTTCCATCAGTTAATGCAATTTTGACTTTGTAATTTTGACAACTTGCTGTATCTTGGAAACCGTAAGAGCAAAACTCTTGAAAATTTCAAAAACGGTAAAACTAAAAAATCAATCAAATATAAAATCGCCAAATATAAAAAAATCGCAAAAAACAAAAAAAATCGCCAAAACGGAAAAAGCACCATATTAAAAAAAATCTCTAGGACTAAAATAAATCGCGAAAAACCGGAAAAATCGCCAAAATGAAAAAAATCCTTAAACAAAAAAAGCGCCAATATGAAAAAATCGCCAAAATGAAAAAATCGCCTAAATAAAAAACCCCAAAAACAGAAAAAAATCGCCAAAATGAAAAAACCCCAAAAAACAGAAAAGAATCGCCAAATTAAAAAAATCGCCAATGAAAAAAATTGCGAAAATTAAAAAAGCCCAAAAAGAGAAAAAAACGTCAAAACGAGAAAAAAGCGATAAAACTGAAAAAACTCGTTTAAACTGAAAAAACTTAAAAAAGGAAGAAAGCTAAATCAAAAAAAATTATCAAAACCGAATGTGCGCGAGTCAAAGTCGCACTTTACTGATTTTATCTTAATTGCAATGCGTACACAACAACAAGAACGGCAACAACTACACGATGAACAACAGGAATTAAAAATTAAAAAGTAAAAGTAAAGGCATTTACCATAGATGAGCACTGCAGTACCACTAAAGTTTCAGTAAAAACAATAAAAAATGTTAATAATAATAATAATAATAATAAATTTTTACTGATTACTAAAATTTTTTTCTACAATTTTTATAAATTGCCTAAATGATTTGTTATATGATGAGCTGCATTGAATTTTCAGTAATCAGTAATGCCCGTATTCATAATGAAATTCTACCAAGTGGCTAAATGTTTTTCATACAAAAGTTTCAAAATTTGAATGAAAAAACTTTGCCACTTGCTACAATTTTATTATGATTACGGCCCTACGATTTTACTGGTAATGCAAATTAAATTTCATTAGCAGTAAAAATTTACTGAATTTCTTTTTAGTAATCAGTAAATTTACTGCTTACTGTAATTTTGAATGCAGTACATATACATATACTGCAATGTGCCCATTTACTAACCAAATAAGTTTGTTAAAACAAACAAAAACCAACAAATTCATATGTATTTACAATATTGATACTTTTAATTAATTAATTTAAAAAAAGATAATAAAAGCATAAGTACTTCCAATTTAAAAAAAAAATTTCATTACTAGATGCTTACACATTTCCTCTGTGATCGGACTCACATTGCTTTTTTTTTTCAAGATGATAACCAAAATTAAAGGGATTGTTTGGGATTTTTTTATAACTGATGGTAACAAAAATGATCTTTGGGCTAAGAAATGTGTGTCTGGCAAGTCTAAAAATGTGTGTTTCTATTCGTATTGAATGAATTCTATAGGTAATAGAGAAGAAGTATCAAGGCAGATTAGCCAATATAATGAACACTACCAAAACAAGAATACGTGTAACACAATGAAATATGACTTGTTGGAAACACTTCTTAGAATAAACACACTTTAAAAATAATGCCATTTGTTGTGACAAATTAATCCTTCTGCTGAAATGCTAAAGCTTTTTAATACAAGTATATACTATGTGCAACAAAATTTCTGAGGCTGATAAATCGGAAGATTTCGATTCTGAAATATTAGAAAATGTAAACATTGGTTAAAAATATGTTTATACTTGTGTATATTAAACTATGTGTTATTTTTTCTTTGCAAGTTTTATAAGTACAAATTAAATTAATATTAATGTAAACATAGCTATCGATATAAATATTATTTTTTTTTTTAATAAAATTAAAAATTTTTATTTCTTTCACAAAACAAAATATATTAATAAAAAAACTCAATTTGGGGATTTTCGTGGATGACAAATCCAAAATTGGGGATAAGCTCTAGAAAAAAAAAACTGACAACACTGAGGTTTCCCAAACTATTTGAATGGTCTTGAGATGATCGTTCGTGGACCGTGTCTTAAAAGGTTTATTTTTGTAGTTTTTTTGTGCATATTTTCGTATTTTCTGCTAATAAAATTCAAAATTAAACGCTTTGTTAAAATTAATAAAACAAGTTGAATTTCAACAATTAAGAGACACTTTCAATAACAAATAAGAAAAATTTTTGTAAGGAAAATAAAATAATAGAATAGAATTTGATTGTTGCGATTTGTTTGTTTAAATTTCTTAGTTTCCTGTACTCATACTTTAAGCCTGTCATTCGATTTTTCCCAGCCTTTATGGCAACTCTTTCAATAGACGTGTGACGTCACGTCTTGCGGTAAAATCTTCGCATGGCGTAATCTTGTAGTTTATCATTCTTGTGTGTATCTATTTCTCTTTCTTGTCAACATAATTTTATTATAAGATAAAATTTAAGTCCTTCTTAAATGAGGCCATTTATCCATGGAGGGTGCCAGGCCCGTAAAACATTAATGATGTAAAATAATCTTATCTTATCTGGTAAAGCGAATGATTAGAGGCCTTACGGCCGAAACGATCTCACCCTTTTTTTCAAACGTTAAAAGAGCAAGAACGTCACCTTTCTTGGTATGAAGGTAGTGGTTGTGGTGTAATATGTCCAGTGGGCCACTTTTGGTAAGCAGAACCGGCACGGTGTTATAAACCAAACGTAATGTTATGGTACCCAAATTAACAACTTATGCAAATACCATGAAATACCTTTTTTATACATGTAAAGTTTACTTTGCAAGTGTCTTAATTCAGCTAAGAAATACTTTATATTTCTGCCTTTCTCCTAGCTGAACTAAGGAGATAGTTAAAGGTAATAGTGTCTTCACACTGACATTGTTTTAATAAATGTTAGTTTTTACCTTAAAACCAATTGTTAAAATCAGGCTTTACAAATAAAACATTTTTGTTAAAACCAACTTAAAACTTTTTCTGAATTGGTTTTTTAAACTCTTTCTTATGAAACGCAGCTTTGATATCGCTGCACAAGATTCAATGCTTCCAAGTCAATATAACCGGAAGCATATAATAGTTTGTATGCTAGTTAATAAGAATGGATGCCGATTGAAACATTTTAAAGTTAAAAATGCATTCAGCAGCAACAATAAAAAAATTGATTAAAGAACTTTTTGGAGGGGAAAAAACGAAAATATTTTCAGTTAAGAACAAAGATAGAACACGTTTGTTCCTTAAAAATTATCACATGCAATTTGGCTTCCTAAGAAAACGAACCTTGGCCAAAGAACGAAGCCGACGAAAAAAGTCGGCAGCGGTGGCTGAGCCCAGAATGAAGCGGCGGCAGCTAAAAATCGACTTCAATCGTCTTGTCATATTGTATCAGATATGTCCGATGAATTTTTATTTGAAATATTAGAAAAAGGGCTTATTAGTTACATTCTTTTAAGATATGCTCCCGAATTATATTCACCTTAACTTATTTTTACACATTTTATATGTTTGACACATCTTAAGCCTATAGTACACGGCATGTAAAAAACCACATGTACATGCAAATATTCACATGCTTGCAGATTTGCTGCGTCAGAAAATGTGTTCAATTCGGTTAGAAATGTCACATTTGTATTTTGGAACAAAATTTTGTATCAAAATTTTACGGCATGTAGCCGCTACTAGTAATTTTAAAAAATGCAACTAACATGCTGAAAATGGCTTTTTACATGCCGTGTACTATTATAGGCGTTAGAATGACGCATGTAATATATATCGGAATGGTCTAGAAGTGTTATGAAACACTGATACCAGCTTCGTCCATTAAGCACTATTTTATTGGATTTTTAAATTTTAAAGTTGTATATCATAGCCGACCAAAGTGGCCCCAGAATACGAAACTTCAATCAGCTTCCTATAGAAATGATTACACATACTCGAATACATTTCTCTCGTTAGCTAGCACTGCTGTATAGTGGAATTTTATGAAGTCAGAAAATATTCGGCTCAATTTTTAGCCGAAAGCAGCCACCAGAGCCGGCGGCGGCTGAGATACCTGCAAATAAACCGATTGCTGAAAACCTTTCGGCTTCGTTCTCTGACCTTGGCATAATCAAAATCTAGCATAGAAAATCCTATTTTTTATAGAGTTGTAATTTTGTTGTAGAACTGTTGGTACTTTATTGAGCTAGCTGTCTTAGTTATATTTATGACATGTACGTCTAATTGAACCTTGATTGAATTTTGTTTAAACGACATGTGACAAGGTAAATTTATAACACGTATACTCTTCCAAATGTTACCCCGAAAAATGCGTTCTTGTGATATCAAAACATTTACTGAAAAATGTGTGTTGACATCTGATTGAGATTTTAAAATTATAAGCGCCGAAAATAACGTCCTGGGCTGTCGAGGCCAGCTGATATGATTTCGCTTAACATAAGATATGTATGCCAAGACTGGAAAGTAAAGTTAAAAAAATATAATGTAGTTTTTTAAACAAACATAGCGACTATTGCAACATATTTGCTTCAGCTTATTTGTTGCTTGTTTTCAGCTTACTTAAAACCAAATGAAGACAACAAAAAATTTTGTCCTGCAAATTGCAGATAAAATTAATTAATTTACTAATTTAAACATAATCACGCTTTCAGTTGTATTCTTTTGCATATAAACCTTGGCCTAACTCAACAATTTAAAATTAAAACTTCTACAATTTGCAAAAGACATGGCTATTCATTCACCACCATATTCATAAAATTTTAAACGAATTTGAAATGTATTTTATTTCAAATTTTCTATACAAAATTTTCCTAAAATGGATTTCAAATTCGTTTTATTTTTTTATGAATATGGGGGTCAGTATTTACCATTTAAAAAAAAACATAAAAATACTTAAATGCCAATATACATTTCTCTTAATCACTTGCAAAATCCTTGAAAGCAAATTTTCACATTTTTAAATTATCAAAGTTCAAAACTAAAATTTTTGTGTACAAACTTTTTTTAACTTAACAAACATAATTGTGCTTAAAATAAAATTCTAAATAATTCTGCATTTTAAAACTCCGAAAAAAGCTCAGAATGTTGTTGAATACAATAGTGTTGAAGTGCAAAGCTTATGCTACCAGATTAGTTAGGGAAGTTGAACAGCTTGCAAAAAGCTTATAGCTTCAAGAAGTTTTATTTGCATGGAATGCTAAAGCTTTTAAGCAGTGCCAGGATAGATAAAAGCTAATAAAAGCACAAGTTAAATGGTTTCTGTTCTTGCTAAAATAAACCTTTTTTATATGAATTTTATAAACCATATCTGAAAGCTCTAATTGCATAGATTTCAAAGCTTTTCAATATCGAAATCTTAAGGCTCAATCAGACGTGACATAATCATAGCCATAGAAAACAGCCATTCGAACCAAACTAAAGGGCAACACTGTATTTGATTATAGGTGACTCGCCATAACGCCATAACTCTCGCCATAGAGACCAAATGAATTTTGGTTTGGTTATGGCTATGGCATTATGGCTATGACACGTCTAATTTAAGCCTTAAACATGTCTCAGCTACGTAAATATTTAGCTTAAATCAATGCTGCCCACAGAGAGAAAACCAAGAGTAATGTATAAGCGTATGTGCATTCATTTGTACAAAAAGCCGATTGATGTTCGGCACTCTGGCGCTTCTCTGGCCAGCAGTGGCTTAAATATACGTGTATGTGTGCTTTTGCTTACAAAAAAATTGCCAACATATACGGCCTTATGTATAAGCAAATATTGGCATAAAGTTAGCATAAGTGACGAAACGAAATTAAATTGTGTGTTAATTAATTCCTCTATACAATTTGGTATTAAAAATGGTCGCGTAATTTTGAATGTGATATTTCATGGTAAAGCTCTTTCAGATCATGTTAAATTTTGCCACTTATGCTAACTATTAGAAGATTTAATAATAAAAACAATAGCCCAATTCACAATCTTGTGCAAATGGTCTTGCATCGTTGCATGTGCAAAATTGTGTAGTGTATTCTACTCACCACTTAACAATCCTTAGTGGTGAGTGTTAATATACTATACCATTTTGCAAATGCAACGATGCAAGAGCATTTGCACAAGATTGTGAATTGGGCTAATTTGTAAAATGATCAAAAAAAGAAAAAAAAATAAAGTAACTAAAAAGATCTTAAAGAAAATGGAAT
Organism: Tachina grossa; assembly: GCA_949987645.1. NCBI lineage: Eukaryota > Metazoa > Arthropoda > Insecta > Diptera > Tachinidae > Tachina > Tachina grossa. The sequence goes on along the minus strand of OX465275.1, from coordinate 64,818,039 downwards.
CTACTATTACGATGCATTAATTCATAAAAAAAATACATGTAAAGTGAAAACTAAAAAACACATGCCTGTCTTTTTACCTGACTACCAAAAAATGTTATGTAATAACCTGTTTACGTTGAGCATTGTGAGAAAAATACGCAGAAAAAACTTAAGACTTTGTGCAATTAACAGCCTGTTTTTGTAAGACTTTGACGTTGGAAATCTTACCATTTATGTAATAGACTAAAGGAAACGTGCGCAAGTTTTCTTTAATGTATTACAAAAATTTCAAAATCTGCAATAGCAAACTCTTACACAAACAGGATGTTAACCGTATTTATCTCAAATAATTTTGAAAAAGTAAAAAAGACGAGAGATGTCTTAGGACACCCAGTTATAGCTATGCTACTTAGCTATATAAAACAAATTTCATAAATGAAATAACAATGCAATAAAATTTTAATATATGATGAAGTCAAATTCTCTGCAAATGTTCGGAAACGTTTCGATTTATTTCCCATTATTTTATTTTCTAGCGGAACACGATTAAATTAATGTATTGCTTGTGGATGGTGGTGGCTGTTAGCCGGCGTACAGCCAATCGGCTGTAATCTCTTGTTTGTGGTCATGTGCAAGAACAAATTGAGCAATCGTTCTCTATGTTTTTATTTTATTTTTGTTTCACTCACTTCAAAGAACGAAAAAAAATCAAACAATTTGTTTTCTTTATTTTCTTTATTTCAAAACAAAACTAAATTTATAACTGCAATAGTGTGGATTATATTTGTTACGCAAATTACTTCCTAACTCCTGTATCGCGCCATAAATAGCAAAGCTATAATAAAACTTACCATGAAAACATCAAGTACGGGTATTTATTTAAATGTTTTACTTAAAATTGTTATAAAAATTATTTATGAAAGTGCTTTTATTTAATGTTTATATTGGAATAGCAAAAAAAAAAAACTATTTTCTTATTTTCTTAACTCATTTGAACTTAAATATAAGCTAGGAGGAAAACTTTTAAAATCAATTCGTTTATTTAATTGTTATGGGGCATTCAAGAGTTCTACTCACAAAAAGTAAATCTTTTTCTAAATTTCTGGGAAAAAAAGTTGTCCTCAAATGGGGAAAGTGAATGTGTGGAATTTTTCAAAACAAAATTTGTCAACACATGGGCAGTATTCGATGTTTGATGCATATGTTCTTGCGTTAGTGCAAATGCAAAATATCATAACTTTTCTTTGGATTGTGTGGGTATTTTGTTGTTGGATTTTAAAGAAAAGCTACGATATTTTGCATTTGCAATAACGCAAGAACATTTGCATTAAACATCGAATACCGCCATGGTGTTCTAATTTACTTTTTACATTGCAAATGCCATAATTTTAGTTAATTTTAATTGGGTCGAACTCATTCATTAGTTAATTATTGACATAAACCGCTGGTCGTACCCATTTAAATTGCTTGAGTTTGATCATAGGTTTGTGTTAAAAATGAATTAGTGAATGAGTTTCTCCCTAGCCTAGAGTTGATATCTTCGGAAGGAAATTACCAACATTATTTCCACTCGAACATAGCACTACTAATGAAAGTTTACGACGTCTTTTATTTAGTCTTTCTATTCCAACGCACCTCAAGTAAAATCAATCGATACTTCGGCGAAATTGAAGTTGATTCATACTGTCTTCCACTGTTAGTACATGGAAGCAATGGTTACGTTGCAATCTTCATTTTGACTCGAATACATTCGTTCACGGGCAAGTTAATGCCATCCGTTCAAAAGTATAATGACAAACAAATATTTTGAAGTCATCCACATTTGAAAATTTGTTCAAATATGTTAGCTGGTATTTGGTCCTTTAACTCGTTAATAACACTTTCCTTGGGCTTCTTGATGTTACTCTCATTTCTTGATGTATGCGAGAGAACTAACCGCCACGAGTACTTCAACGTTAGGGTACTGCAAGAAGACATTATTTTTCGTTTGTGAAACTACTACGGTCTGGAGGAATCGATACTTAGGGCCATTATTACAACTTAAAGATAGTTAAAAGTAGGATTTTGTCGGACGTATAAAAAGCTTTCCATTATTGCAAATTGGATTTAACTTACCAGGTAGGATAAACTTGCCTGTAATTTATCGCTCACTTTAGGTTGAAGTAAAATTTTGCAAATGATAAAGTTTTTATACGCCCGATAAAATCCTACTTTTAACTATCTTTAAGTTGTAATAATGGCCCTTAGTCATATATCAGAATCAACATCTTTATTAAAAATAGCCTCAATAGCTCACCTAAGACAACTGTTTGAAATGTTATACAACCGTTTGCCCATTCTAATATCATGTATGTATGGGCCCATTGGACCCATTTGGGGACAACACTCTAAAACCTATGAAATTTCAATCAGATCTTGAAAATGTTCTAACACAATAGGTCTGTTCATTTACATCCCCAGCAGAAACTAGCAACGAGAGAGTAAAGCAGAAATTTACAAAATTACTGTGCCAGATACGAAAATATTAATGAACTCTTTACTTGCGGAAACTTGCAAGAAAATTTTTTTCACATCAGCAAATAATAATACAATGCAATCATGATGCAAATCATAATACAATTGTAATTTTTCTGATGTATTTTGTTTGATAATATTTTAAATTGAACATTTTTAAAAATTGACATTTAATATGAAATACTTTACACAGTTTCACGTATTATTTAATATTTTATGCATTGCATATGCGACTTTCTATCTCTGATCAAGAAAAACAATAAATTGAGAAAATATGCTTTCTTTTTATTTACGTATACATATTTTTTAAATAAGGATATGCACATTTTTCAGATTTCCTTTGCAGATATTTTTCAAAAAATTAATTTAAAATCAAAACACAGAATAGCTGTTCGGATAGTTCTTGCAAGTAAAAAATTTTACTAGTAATTATTTTTAAGAATTTTTTTGTCTCTCAATTTTTTTCTCTCTTTTTCCGCTTTCTCCTTGCAAATTTTTTGAGTTAATGAACACTTTTCAGTAACAATTCTTGCAAATTCGTAACAATTTTTAGTAAATGAACAAACCTAATATTATAATGTTCTAATCAAGATAATAAATAGTCAAATAAAAATATTACTAAATGTTTTTAAAATATCTAGTGTATATTACAATTATTTAAACTTAAATTTCTCTTATAGCGTCCTTCCAAAGCTAACCAATTCAAGTCATGAAATTTAACACTTTTATACATTGAACCATAAAATTCTACATATATTTTGTTTCAAAGATCAAGTCCTTAGCAATACGAGTTTGCATTAAAACTGCAACTAAAGTATCAAAGCAAAATTATAAGTGTAATTGAATAACCGTCCTCAAGCGAGGACAGATGTCGTATATTAAATGTTTTTAAAAGGTTCAACAAATGAGAGTTATTTTAGAAAAACCTATACTTTTTTTCCAATAATAAGGGCTAAACGACTTCCACTAATACTCGTACTTTTATTGCTGTGATGATTTGTAACGCATGAGTCACGCATAAGTTACTTCTGAGTCACGCATGAATGCATGATTATATAATAATGATTTAAGAAAATAACATGTGTGACTTCTTGCTAAAAATCAATTTTTGCATAATTCGTATCTTTGCTGCTTCTGTATTTCTTGTATAAAAATAATTATAAACGGAGTACCCGTCTCCCGGTACCCATAATACCAAGATTTTTCGGAACATGCAGTTTATTCTAAGAGCTACTTACATCAAATTAAATGTGTCTTACTACTGTAGTTCAAAGGATATAGAAAAAAATATTAATTATTTTATAAAGGAAGTACAGTATGGTGCCGAAATCAATATATTATAGTTCGAATTGATTCATCACAGAACTTATTCAAATGATTTAGCTCCTTCTCATTTACTTTATTATCAAACTTTTAAAGATAGCTCGTTGGTAAAATGCCAACAATATGAACAGAGTATCGAAGCTATTGGACATCACTGGGAAAAGTGTATCGAGCTAAAATTACTTTTCGTTAAATTGGCTGATAAATAGTGAAAATTTGTTTCACTTTATCATTTCTAAAATAAATTTATTTTTTTTAATAAACAAATTAATTTTATTTAATCTGATCTAAAACTCTTTTCCCACCCACCTCTTTCAGTTTTCAAGATTTTACCAACACACACACACACACCTAAACGTTTACCATTTCATGCAGGCGACAAAAGCTCTTTACACAAGCACCTGCTCATTTATTATTTTGTCTCTAAGAAGTTAAAGAAATTAATGGCAAATATAATTTGCTAATAAATTGTATCTTATAACTTGCAATTGTTCGTGTTAATGTGAGTTGTTGAGGAAGTTTAGATACAATTTTATTGTGTAATAGATTTTGTAAGTCATGTCGATTAACAGATAATAAGCAGGTAATTGTTACTTTACAAAATTTTAGAATTAAAAATATTTTAAGGTGTGGAAATGTTTCTAGATACATATGTGAATATATATGTAGTCTAGTTTGTAAATAACGAATACTTATGGCAGGACAAATATGTTGTATATTTTTAGTTTCAGGAGTTGCTCACAAATCTATTTCTTTTACAGTTAAATTAGAAAATTTTGTATTCATATAAATTTCTTTCAGAAAATTTCCTTCTACACACTATAAATAACACTATGCAACAAAAAAAAAAAAAAAAAAAAAAAAAAGAACTTCTAAAATGAGATATTTTCTTAGCTAATTTAGGGTCGCTAAACACGAACATGGCTTTCATTTATTTTTCTTAAGAAGCATTTTAGAGATATTCGCGAAAAACGTTTTTTTGCAATTTACAAAGATATTTCCAAAAATCTTGAGAACTGTTTATTAAAATTTAAAAAATTTAACACCATTGCAAATAATATTGAATTAAAATTTCGTTCATGATGGTACATATTTAGTGTGTATCTAAAGAATATTTGAAGTTGTTGTGGCTGCATTGGTAAGCACGCAATGAATACCAAGTTCAAATCTCGACCGGAGAAGCCAATTTGTATGCAAACTAACATTTTTCTGATGTATATGTCAACCACACGTAAGTTATATTAAAAAAATAAAACACATTTGCTATATTAAATTTATGTTGTTCCAACTTGAAATAACTTTCATTCAATATGATTCTTCATTTTGATTTTAACAGTACATGAATGTTAAATCAACGTTAAATAGAGTTATTTTAATAGGACTAATTTTATTTGGAAATTACTATAAATCATGTTATATTAACATGAAACCCATATGAAGCAAAATCATTGCCAAAAAAGATTAATTTAGCCTTGTTTATGTAGATTTACGTCCCTTTTCACAATGTATGGTTAAGAATTAACATGAACTTTAACTGACAGGTCTTCATACAAAAGTTTCCGTTAAAGTCCCTGTTAGCTCTTAATTCTACATTGTGAAAAGGGCCGTTAAAGTTTAAAATTTCCTGTGTGTATTAACTTGTCATAAAGTATATGTAGTTACAAGGAGGTTAAAGAAAAGCAAATCAAATTTGTAGCGAAAAATTTAACAACACACATTACAAAAGCACTTTTATTTTACCATCTTGAATTTCTTAACAAACAAAAAAAAAAGGATACACTCCAGTGTAATAAAAGTAACTGCACCTTTAACAAGAGGATAACAATTACCTGTAAATATTTTGCTCTGGCAGATATGCACACACATCTATGTACATATACATATGTGTATGTATTTATGTAAGCACACATGTATACAGCAACAAACGACTTCCTAGAATCCTGTATTATCAGCGAAACAAGAAATAACAATAGCATCAGCGATTTGACAACATCAATAATTTTGTAGTTAGCGTTAAGCAACATGGTCATATATCCTACATTTGGTGCTAAAAATGACTATTAATAACTATATGGTCGCGTATCCCTAGTTTAGGTCTGAGTTTATGTTTTAGCTCGTATCTAGGTTTAAACGATGTCATGTCTTACAACCACTCGCATTAATTTTTCTTTTTTCTTTAGTGGTTTGCGTTTGATATACCCTCTAGTCAACCTAGAACCGTATGTCTCTATGTCAATACTCTTTCTTCAGCGACAATTGCACTAGTTAAAATGTCGACAACTTTCCTTTTATGCGCGAGTAGAGATACGTTAGAGACCACAGTTCTAGTGTATTTCTGGTGATATTGTCAATGAACGCGTCAATAGTTTGTTTTTCTTTTTTATTATGTTGTGCAATAATATTAAATAAATATATGTAGACGAGGGTCACTAAAATCTACGAGTGAATCTTCGGTTCAAATATCTCCATATGGTCGTAAAAGAACTACCTTCTCAATAGTGCTAAAGTCTACTGATAGATTTTGAACGACAACCCTATGTTATTTGTAAATAGGCATTTCCATTGGCTGGGGTACACCTAGTCAGTAGCACTATTGACAATGTGACGAGAAAATTACTATAAGTTTACTATTGACAACGAGACAGGATATTTCGATATTGTAGACTAGAGCCCCTAAAATTTACTAGTGAATCTTTGGTGCCAATGTCTCCATGTGGTCCTGAAAGAACTACTAAGTCAGTAGTGCTATAGTCTAGTGGTGTATTTTCAATTACAAGCTAATGTTAAATGTCAATAGACAATTACATTGGCTGGGGTACACCTGGTCAGTAGTGCTACTGACAACGTCACTAGTAAATCACCACAATTTCATTATTCGCAGTTTCTGCAGGGTAGAATTGTTTCGTCACTGTAGTTGTTGGAATTAGTACTGTGTTAAAGAACAGTTACTGATATAAATACATATGTATGTAAGTATGTATTCCTGGCAATTTTCTTTACTCCTTTTTCTATTAGCTAGATATTTTCTTTTGTTTTTAACTGCAGTTCATGTTATGGGTGCTGCAAACAACACCTCTTGTTTTTTCGTTGCGATTTTGTGGCAAAATTAGAATTTGTTGGAGTTTGTGTCAATTCAATTCAATTGAATGTACAAACTTCCTAAATATTAAATAATTTTAAAAATGTTTCTTATATGAAAACAAATTGTATAATTAATTGAATAAATACTTTTTTTGAAAATATTCTCGATACTTAAAATTCTGTGGCAACAATGAAAAACTGCTTAAGTCATATTTTACTGTTTTGTAGGCGAGCACTTTTAAACTTTCAAGTCGATTTTCGGAAATTTATTGCTTTTACAGTTGAATTGGGAAATTCATTATTCTTTTTTATTTTATTTTTATTTTACACTATAACCGATATATTTAATTTAAAATATGCTAAAGCATAACATAATTGAAGCTATTTTTCATTCCATATATCCAAAAGAAGATAAGCGCTATAACTTCCTGAAAAATCGCACAAAATTATTTTCAAATATGAAGATTACAAAACTCAAAATTAGCTTATCTCAACTTAAGAACTTTTTCCTGCTTATCATAGAATTTTTGCTGTTTTTAATTTTTTAATCTCTTGAATAATTGGGATTTTCCTAAAATATACTGTATTGAACAAGATGTTTGTTTACAAAAGATTCTCGGCAAGTCAATTTATGCTAAGATATTTCAAATTAAAAACTGTGCTTTAAGGGCCTTATAGAACAAATTTTTTATGGAAATCTGTTTCATGAAACTTTTAAAATCAAAAATATATTTTCTATATATGGCATAAATAATTTAAGTTCAAACAAGTAAGAATGCTATACTTGGCTGTGCCGAATCTTATATACCCTTCACTGCAGTAGGCAAATGGAATATATACATACATACATACTTGTTTTATGAAAAAAAAAATGGATCAGAGTTCCGCCCATTAAAATTTATTATAGTATTTCACGCGGAGGCACGTCCATTAAAAATTAATTTTATATATCACGTACTTCTCCTTATCTTCTTGTATCAGATCTTTGCATTGAACTCGGTTTTTTTTTTGGCAGAAAGAATTGTTACGCATCATCTGAAATATGTGGCTTCTGCCGGAGCCTTTACTAGGAGTTTTATTGTTTTCATTAAACGGTAATAGATATAACATGAATTTATTTAGGTCTGCGCATACCCATGTGTGCTTGACTTCCAAAAGTAGTTTATATTAAGTTTTTTTTAGCACAAATGCATAAAAAATTTAATTTTACTGTTCCAAAGTGTTTGGAACAATATAGTTGAGGAAGTCATGAAATATGGCAGCTATATTAATAGAAATATGAAAACTACATGCATTTGATTATCAATTTGGTCTGCCCAGACCCATATGAACATCTGGGTGTAAAACATTTTATTGCCAATGTTGTGCAATGTTGTCCGATCACTCTCCCACTATCGTGACAATCTGTAACCCACTAAGATGTGACTTGCCTCATCCATATATGAAGATGATAAATCGTGTTAATTGGCTGGGGTCCAAAAAATACCTTAGTAGTCATTGTACGGAAAATATTAAGCTTAGAACACCAGATGATATTGAATGTAACATTGCCAATCTCAACGAGAATATTAAACAGGCTGCTGAAAATGCCACTACCTCCCATCCGCTGACTGGGTTTAATAAAATTTATTCAACAGACATTGAAAGTCTCGTACGTGAAAAAAAGAAGAGCTAGAAGAGAATGGCAAGAGCACAGATCACCCCAAAATAAAATTAAATTTAAAGAGTGCACAAAACGACTCCAAGAGTTGCTTGCATCTAGATGCATCTGCATCTAGATTGGTTCAAGTTATAAAAAGAACATTTGAAGAAAAAAAGTATTAGTGTTTTTTATGGGAATTGTTAAAATTTAAGTTTAAAATTTTTTAAACGCACTTATAATCCCAAATTAATATTTTACTTATTAAGTAAAATATTTTTTTTTATTAAAAATACATTGAAATTGATTTTAACAATTCCCATAAAAAACACTAATTATTAAATTGACTGAACTTGGTCAAAAACACTTGTGTGGCAATACCCTATACTTAAATAGCTGTTGTTGTTATTTACATTTATTTTCTTTTTACATACTCTTACAAATACAATTTGAAGCTGAAAAAAAGTCAGCCAATGTATTAATGGTAAAGTAAGAAAATAAAAAAAAATTTTGATTATTGAGTTCTTGTTTCAACTTTGTTATTTGTTGTTGAGCTTCTCATTTGTTTAAATGAAAGTTTATAACATAATAACTCTAGTTGTTCTAAGAAACTTTGGGTAAAGGTTCCCTGATGATCTGCATTAGCAACAGTGAAATGCGCATAGGATCCAGCTAAACCCCCCATCAATTTCAATGTATTTTTAATAAAAAAAAACATTTTACTTAATAAGTAAAATATTAATTTGGGATTATTAGTGCGTTTAAAAAAATTTTAAACTGAAAAGAAGTATTGTTCTACTCTCTTTATTGATGTTTCTCAGGCATTTGATAAAGTATGGCATGAAGGCCTAATTTTAAAATTGAAGACATATCTACCAACAAATTTTCTAAAGCTATTAGAAAGTTATATTCTATCCATTCTATCCCGGAAATTCATTGTTGTGGACGGAGACTTCATGAGTGTTCCCGAATCTATCTCTGCCTGTGTGCCACAGGGCAGTATACTGGGACCAGTTTTGTATTTGATTTATACTTGTGATATGCCTGTTAGCACTAAAAGCCATATATCTACTTTTGACGATGATACAGCCTTCGTTAGCATGCACGAAAACCCTCACGAGGCATCCCGATATCCTCAGGAACATATTACCCAGCTGGAACTATGGTTAAAGTTATGGAGAATTAAATTAAATGAGCAGAAGTGTGCGCAGGTAACATTTACTCAACGAAAAGATACTTATTCCCCCATTAAAATCAATAATCAAATTGTTCCTCAACATTCACATGTAAAATACCTTGGTATACACCTTGATCGACGGCTTACATGGAAACAACACATTGATTCTAAGCTAACACAAATGAAACTAAAATTAGCTCAGGTACATTCAAAATTCAACTCTCAGTCTAGATTGCAAACTTTTGATATACAAGTCACTTATGGTGCTACGGAATTCAACTATGGGGCACTGCTTCAGCTTCCAATGTCGAGAGAATCCAACGAAGGCGAAACAAAATTTTACGTATTATAACTTCGGCTCCATGGTACATAAAAAATTCAAATATATTTACATCGTGATTTGAATATGCCACTAGTGATTGAAGAAATTTCAAAATACGCAGGCAAATATTTAACAAAACTCGAATCACATCCTAATCCGCTTGCTCGTAATATTTTGAACTTTACTGGACACATCCGCCTAAAAAAGAGGGACACAAGGGCTCTTATACTCATCACTCCAGATGGCACTACTTGAAAATACTTTTTTTTTCCTTTTGATTATCACTACTTATGTATTATTTATAACTATCACTAAGTTTATGTCCGACAGTGGTCGGGCCTAATAATTATATTTTAGACTTAAGATTTGAATACTTATTGTCAGTTCATATTTGAAGATACAATAAATAAAAAAACATGTATTAAAAAAAAAAAATGTTGTGCATCCACTTACATTGGGATTTGCTAAATTAAACAAATCCCAAAAAAAAATTTCGATTTTGATCAGTAGAAAGCAACAGGTTCTGAGAAAGGAACTGACTGCAATGACTGCAATTTAACGATATATTTTATGTTGTCTTCATTTACTAAAAGTTAATAAAAACTCGTCAACGTATGGCCATCGATTTGAAACATAATTATGCTGAGAGAATAATAGTCAACATATCGTAAAGCTTCGTGAGAGTAATAAGCGCCCATGTTTAAAGGTAAATTAGACTATCATGCACTGAGAATATAATATTTCATTGATTTCGTGAAACTCTTTCATTAAAAAAATGAAATAATGCCATTATACGAATACATATGAAATTAAGTCATTGTTTGCATTATCTCGATAATGACTCAATTCTAACCCGTTGACAATCCCACAGTGTATCGAACTCACACTCTTTATTTTCGTCAGATTTGTACACAACGCCTTTACCACTTCACCCAACCGCACTATACACTTTTAAAGCTTTTTCAATAAAAATGTTTTCTATGAAAACTATTTCGTTGTATGTAAGAAACACTGTAATTGTACACGCAAAGAAAAAACATGATTCAGAAATGATCACTACGGTAATTTTGAGTTCAGTTTTGCCTCATATGGTTGAAAGAATTAAGTTATTCTAATAAAAATAGAGTTCGAACATTATGTTTTTATTCTCAACATTAAAATGTATGCAAATTTTTATAATATGGTCGTCATTTCTCAAATATTCATTAGAGTTGATCTAATCATACTAAACTTGTGGCGAATAAAATTTTAAAGAACAATATACATACCTACATACATACTTCAACAAATAAAAGTTAAATATTTCGACAAATAAAAGTCAAAAGTTTATATTGTTAACAATGTTACATAAAAAGAGAATGTTTATCGTCATTATTATATTTTGCTTAAAAAATTGTATTCTTGTTAGGCTGATAGTTTTACTAATACAAACTAATTATGGTTCTATAGAAAATACCATAGCAAAATACCAATTCTTCTTCTTCAGTTTTCTCAAATTAAATAAATGCGTCAGTCACACTTTAGATCGCAATGTAAAAGAAAATAATAAAATATATTACTGGTAAAAGTGAGTCAAATAAAATTAATAAAAACCATGTTCAACGAAGAAAAGGTGTTAGTGAATGCACTTTTAATGAGTACCTTAATTATTATCGGCCATATGTATAATCAAAAATTGGCATGAAGTTAGCATAAGTGGCAAAATTTAACATGATCTTAACGTGTTTTGCCATATAATTTTACATTAAAAATCATGCTAGGATGTAATCCTGTGTTAAAACTACATTATGCGGGGATTTTTAATGTCAAATTGTATAGCGGAACTCGTCAACACTTAGTTCAATTTTGTCACTTATGCTAACTTCATGCCAATTTTTGATTATACATATGGCCGTATATATTTATTGAAGCAGCTACGAAAACAGTTAATTTTTATTAATTTGGCCATATAATTTACATATGTATGTATGTATGTGCAATGTATATGCTTATATCTCATTTGCAGCAAAAGAGGTGCACCATATCAATGCCAATCAATCCAATGCTAATTTGAAATTTTCAGCCAGAACTTCGCCATAAAACTATGTACATATGTATATAGTTACATATAGGATAAGTTGGTTTAAGAAAATTGAGTGTCAATAAAAAACTATGGAAATAAAAAAACTATTATTTTTTATATTTTAGTTCTTAGGAACATAGCAATATAATCAAAAGGACAATTATCATAATACTCACAAAAAAAATATATAGTTAACGGGAAATGTGGCATACTTGTAATGAACATAATAAAATTTTTAACACGAACATATATTGTGCTTCACATAGCTGAACATATAATGTTTCGAATCGCTTCATTATATTACATGTTTGACATAATTATAATCGCAAACATTAATGATAGTTTGCGATTGTGATTGTACTAACTATGTTTTTTCTTTGCGTGTATGTGTTAAATATTTTCTTAGAGTTTGGGGAATTTTAAAAAATCGGTTAAATGGTATACATTTAGTATCAGAATTTATTTAATTTCATGTATTATAAAGTAGTTTTGCAAGAACTCATCAGATCTCAAGAACATTTCACAAGCAGTACACTTAAAAGAAAATCATTAATTTAGAGACTGAAAAGGTTTCATTTCATGTATACAATTACATTGTATACATAAAATCTTTAAATATCTGCTCTTCATGTGTTCTTCATAGTTCAGTAGTTATTTTGTTAAAAAATATTTTGTATTCCTTATTTTTCTAATCCCTTTTAAATTCAAAGCATTATGTTCGTCATAAATGCAATGAAATCATTTCATTTAAACAGTGTAATATTCTTCATTGTTTAGCACACATCTCTCTCTTTCTCCTATTTAGGGTTCCATACACCAAAGGTGAAAAGGAACCCTATTTTTTCGCTACGCTGTCCGTCTGTCCGTCACAGGCTATTTTCTCAGAAACCGTAAGAGGTACGGACCTCAAATTTGGACAGAGTATGTAGAACCTTGAACGCTGCAACAACAAATGAAAATGAGAGTTAAAACTTAAACAACTAAGAGTGCCGAATCTTATATACCCTTTACCAAAGTACGTTTATGTAGTATAGAGATACATACATAAGCACATAGTTACTTTTATGTACAAGGAAAAAAATTTTTCAAGGCCTAGAATCATAATTTTAGATTTTTCTGATTACTTATACCAATCTAGTAGTTTTTAAAAAAATATAGAAAGTGTGTTAAGTGAAAAAAAAAGGAAATTCAAAAAAAAATGTTTTATTTAGTTACTTTAATGTCCAGAAAAAAAATCATAGTTTCCAGCTCTGGAGCTGTGGTTTTTATTTTTATAATTTTCTATACCAAACTTTTCTTTCCAAAACGTAAAATATATATAATTTATAAAGGAGAAGATAAAAATTAATTAGACTTAGTTACTTTTATATATCAAAAGAGTGTAAGTGTCCCTACCGTTAACTCATCCTTTTTGATTTTCTGATTTCTTACACCAATCTCTTTTTTTTAAGAATTTAAGAAATGTTTAATTTATAAAAAAAAATAAAAATTTGTTTTAGTAACTTACTTTTGTACAAAAAAAGTTAAAGTTTTCTAACCCTGTAATCGTCTTTTTAATCTTTTTAATTGTTTTTTATTTGAAATACCAATTTTATTCGTTATCAAGCATAAAATAAGTTTATTTAATAAAAATAGATAAAAATTAGTTTTCGATAGTTTATTTTTTATATCACAAAGAGTGTAAGTTTGCCAACCCTGGAATACTCCTTTTTGATATATTATGATTTCTTACACCATCTTTTTTTAAGAATATAAGATATGTTTAATTTATAGTAAAAAAGAAAAAATTTGTTTTACTAAGTTACTTTTGTATAAAAAATAAGGTTTCCAACCCTGGAAACGTCGTTTTAATTTTTTTTTTTATTTTGAAATACCAAAAATCATTCGTACTGAAGTATAAAATAATTTTATTTATAAAAAAAAATAAAATTAATTTTCGGAAGTTAATTTTTTATATCACCAAAAGAGTAAGTTTCCCAACCCTGGAATCATCCTTTTTGATTTTTCTGATTTCTTACACCAATCTATTTCTTTTAAGGATATAAGATATCTTTAATTTATAGAGAAAAAGGAAAAATTTGCTTTAGTAAGTTACTTTTGCATAAAAAAGTTACACTTTTCCAACCCTGGAAACATCTTTTTAATATTAGAAGATTAATTTTTAATTTTAAATACCAATTTTATTTGTACTAAAGTATAAAACAAGTTCATTTAATAAAAAAAATAAAAATAAATTTTTGGTAGTTAATTTTTTATATCACAAAAAGTTTCAGTTTGCCAACCCTGGAATCATCCTTTTTGATTTTTCTGATTTCTTACACCAATCTTTTTCTTTTAAGAATATAACATATGTTTAATTTATAAAGAAAAGAAAAAATTTCTTTACTTTAAAATTACTTTTGTATAAGAAAAAAAGTTAAAGTTTTCTAACCCTGGAAACGTCTTATTAATTTTTTGAAGTTTTTATTTTTTATTTGAAATATCAATTTTATTCGTGGTGAAGTATAAAATAAGTTTATTTAATAAAAATAAATAAAAAATTAGTTTACGGTAGTTAATTATATATTACACAAAAATCGTAGGTTTTGCAACCCTGGAATCATCCTTTTTATTTTTCTGATTTCTGAAATCAATCTCCTTCTTTTAAGTACATAACATATGTTTAGTTTATAAAAAAAAAGGAAAAATTTGTTTAAGTAAGTTACTTTTGCTAACAAAAAAAATTTCGGTTTTACAACCCTGGAAACGTGTTTTTAACTTTTTTAATTTTTTTTATGTTTTTTTAGTTAGAAATACCAATTTTATTTATACTAAAGTATAAAATAAGTTTATTTAATAAAAAATTATTAAAAACTAGTTTTCGGTTGTTATTTTGTATGGCAAAATGAAGTTTAAGTCTCCCAACTCTGAAACCGTGTGCTCAATTTTGCTGATTTTCAATACCAATCTTATTTCGACCATTTCTGACCCACCAGTTTAAGAACGAAGTCTCTAGCTTTTCTGGGAGCTTCGGAAAACTGATTTCACGTACAGACAGACTGACAGACGGGCATCGCTTATTCGTCTTCCCTATGCATAAGGATCCAGAATATATATACTTTATGGCTCGCCTATTAATATTCTAGAAATTACAAACGGAATGAGAAACCTATATATACCCTCTTTTACCATTTTTTGGTAAAGGGTATAAAAAGAGCAACGGAAAATTTTAAAATTGAAGGTAAAATACATACAATTGTATGTACATATGTATATTGACACTTGAAATTTGTAAAATTAGGGCCAATTTCACCAAGTCTATTTAAATATCAATTCATATTTAAATGTCGATTTTCATGAATTTTTGTATGGAAAAATTAATTTTAAATATGAATTGATATTTAAATAAGTTGGTGAAATTGGCTCTTAGTGTATTTTTATACATACTACAACAATTAACACTAAAATTAAAAAAAAAAATTAAATTAACCTTTAAATCACCCTTGTGTGGAAAACCACACAAAATGAATCATTTTTGTAAGATATCCAAAAAAAATTTTTGAGGACACTAACGTCTCTTTTCACAATGTATGGTTACGAGTTAACGTGAACTTTAACTGACAGTTCTTCATACAAAAGTTGCAGTTAAAGTCCCTGTTAGCTTTTAATTGTATATTGTGAAAATTGCCGTAAGACGCAATTTACACTGTGTTTTTTCTGCTTGCCTGTGCAGGCAGGCTTTTTGAGTTTGTCGGTGAGAGGGGGTGAGAAGCTTGCGGGGTAGAACAAAAGGCACAAAATGAAAATTCGAGGGGATTTATGACATTTCTTTTTGCCTTTTTCTTACTCTCAGCATTAAACGTGTATATAAATGCTAAAAAGGCATGAATAAAAAAGGCTTAATGTAAATGTGTGTGACTTTTCGTAGGGGCTTTAAAAGAAAATTGTCATTACAAGGCAGGCTAAAAAGGCATAGTGTGAAATGGCTCAAATGAAATTTCTTGACTTTGTTTATAATATAAATTCAGTACAGAAAAAAGAGTTTTTGATTAAAAAATATTATTTAAAAACGAAATATTTCAAAACTTACGTAAGTTACCCTCGTGTGTGGTTTTCCACACATATGAAGATTCTACGTACAACATTTTCGTTTGGCACTTGTCAATATTTTTATATTTTTCCCATCTGCATGCAATATAGGTTTTATGAAGTGAATGCTTACATAAGGTAGATAGAAACTTCAATTGCAATATATTATATCAAATAATGAAACAATGTTGGATTTGTTCGATGCTGACTATGGGCGTCCCATATTTAGTGCGATAATGTAAAAAAACATTCAGTAATGAGTCGTGTAATTGGTTTTGGTAAGCAAGCTCTATTGAAAAATGTTTCTCGAATTCGTGAGATTTTCCACAGATGGACAGATTTGTTGATTCATTATTTCAATCCATCTGAGTGTGTTACAGGTCACGAAAAGTTGCTTGAATTTCGTGAAAATGCAAGTTCTATGCCTGCAAGATATAACATTCAATTTCGGCTTTTGGTTTGCTCTGAAACGTGATACGTTTGGAAAATTCAGCCGCATCGATAGTTTACCTGAAAAAAACTCGAGCGGAACGTGTTGTTTTGGACTAAGTTCACGGACTGAAGGAACAGAACATAATGGATAACTTTTTTTCATCCTACCAATTTTGAAAAAAGTTTTTGTCTCGAGAGCTAACAATGGTAGCTATTAGAACTCAAGAATGTTCCGTTGTTCCAGTCAACTTTTGCATTTACCGAAAACACAACACTTATTTCATATATCAGGAGAAAGAATAACTGCGTAGTACTGCAAAGTACAGTGACTTAGACTCTGATGTAAAAAAAATTGCCAGATATCATTCAAATATATGACAAAACCAAAGGTCGTTTTGATGCTTTTTATATTAGCTTCATTGATATTCACCTTAAAATCTTTATTTTATAGGTGGTGTGGATACAGTGAACCAAATATTATTTTGCTAGAGTTCAAAAAGTTCAGCTTTAAATGCGCTCATAATATTTAAGGATATAAATCCAAATTGGAAAGGAAATAATTACAATTTTGCGTCAGATTTTTCTATGTGAGCCTGGAACATCTCCTGCAAAGCCTTACATGACAATACGAAAAGACTTACCAGGAACTGAATAAGCAGTGTCTTTGCTTTCTGATATAGGCCAAAAAAAATTTAGTGAATGAACCTAGCGGCTTGATAACGCCATCACAAATTTTCTTCCGAAGCTTTGTAAAGCTTAAAAAAATTTCTGACACTAACATAAATCGGCAAGACTGAAATGAAAAACGCCAAAGACCGAAAAAATCGCCAAAACGCGAAAAAGGCGCCAAAAATAAAAAAAAAGCCTATATGAAAAAAATCGCCCAAAAAAATCGCCAAAATGAAAGAACGCCAAAACCGAATAAATCGACAAAACGAGAAAAAAAAGTGCCAAAACTAAAAAAGCGCCAAAACTAAAAAAAAGCCTATATGAAAAAAATCGCCCAAAAAAATCGCCAAAATGAAAGAACGCCAAAACCGAATAAATCGACAAAACGAGAAAAAAAGTGCCAAAACTAAAAAAGCGCCAAAACTTAAAAAAAAGTCGCCGAAAACCGAAAAAACGCAAAAACACCAAAACTAAAAAACGCTGAAAACTGAAAAAACCCAAAAACGAAAAAAAGCCAAAATTATTTATTATATAGGCTAGAGTTCGTTTCTAGTGTCCGTACGGAAGGAACCCTTCGTGCGCGGGTCACAGTCGCACTTCACTGAATTTATTATCCATTAACGTCCGTCTCACCACTATACATAAATTAAGTGCATACATATGAATGTATTAAATAAAATAAAAAAATCAATATATTTTTTTTAATAAGTGAGAGGTTTGGAAGAGATATGATTTCATGTTTTTGATAGAAAATTTTCATTATTTACTGCTTTTGTTTATATATTTATAAAAATCTCATCATTACCTTAATAAAATTTTCTTTATATTAATGAGCAAACTCCATTTATGACATGTAAGAACATCATTAAATCAATTAAACAATTACATACAATTCATGAAAAATTTTCATTGAACTAATGAAATAGTTTCATTCTATTTATGACATAACCGCCAAAATTAACTTCATATGTACACTAAATCATTCTTCATTGATCCAATGAAGGGCTTCGTTAGGTGATTTTTAATGAAGGGTTTCCTTTCAGTGCATAAACCAAAAAAAAAGTAATGCCAGCATTTTGGCTCAAATAATCCTCTGTGCGACGTAAGTGCTTCTCGAAAAATAAAAAAAATATATTGAAATATCCCTGCAGAAAATTTGGCGACAATATGCACAATAATGCAAACTAATTTATCATTTTGTATTTTATCTTCTTAAAAAGAATATTTTTTCATATCTTCTTTACGACTGGAGTATTATCCACACAGCTGGAAGCTTTCCAAGGTTAAAATGATTCCAAAGCCGGGCAAAGATCAAACCAAGGCTGAGTCATATAGGCTAATAAGTCTACTGTCAACAATGTCAAAGCTCTTCGAAAAACTGCTTAAAACAAAATTTACCCCAATTGTAATTAGTAGTGGGTGCATACAAGACCATCAATTTGGTTTTAGAAGTCAGCATAGCACCATTGAACAAACTCGTAGATTAGTTCAATTTGTAAGAAGAACTTTTGAAGAAAAAAAGAATTGTTCTGTGCTGTTTATTGACATTTCTCAGGCATTTGATAAAGTGTGGCATGAAGGCATAATTTTAAAACTGAAGACTTACTTACCAATAAATATTTTAAATCTATTGGAAAGTTACATTATTTCCCGTAAGTTCACTGTTGTGGAAGGAGACTTTACGAGTATGTCTGAAACTACCTCATCCGCTGTGCCACAGGGGAGTATACTGGGGCCAGTTTTACATTTGATTTATACTTGTGATATGCCTGTGAGCAGTAGTATCCATACTTCCACATTTGCCGACGATACAGCCTGCCTTAGTATGTACGAAAACCTTGATGAGGCATCCCGCCTCCAGGAACACATTAGCCAGATGGAGCTTTGGTTAAACTTATGGAGAATCAAGGTAAATGAACAAAAGTGTGTTCAAGTAACATTTACCTTACGAAGAGATACTTGTTCCCCCATTCGTATTAACAATCAAGTTGTTCCTCAGCATTCACATGTGAAATATCTTGGTATACACCTTGATCGACGACTTACATGGAAACACCACATTGATTCTAAGCTATCACAAATGAAACTAAAATTAACTCAGGTACATTGGCTGATTGGTAGAAATTCAACACTCAGCCTAGACTGCAAACTTTTAATATACAAGTCGCTTTTAAAGCCAATATGGTGCTACGGAATTCAGCTATGGGGCACTGCTTCAGCTTCCAATGTTGAGAAAATCCACCGAAAGCAAAACAAAATTTTACGCTCGATAACGTCGGCTCCATGGTACATAAAAAATTCAAATATACATCGTGATTTAAATATGACACTAGTGACTGAAGAAATTGCAAAATACGCAGGCATATACCTAACATAACTCGAGTCATATCCTAGTCCGCTTGCTCGTAATATTTTGAACTTTACTGGACACATCCGCTTAAAAAAGAGAGATACAAGGGGTCTAATAAACAACACTCTAGATTCAGCTGCTTGAAAATATTTTTTTTTGTGCTTATCACTACTTATGTATTATTAATAACTATCACTTAGTTTATGTCCGACATTGGTTGGGACTAATAAATATACTTTAGATTAAGATTTGAATACTTATTGTTAGTTCATATTTGAAGATACAACAAATAAAAAAACATGTCTCAAAAGAAAAAAAATGTCTTTTTTGAGTTGTATGTAAGCAGAAAACTTGAAAGTTTCTAGCAAACTAGTTTTTTGAGTTGTGTCATTATTGAAGTAAATGAGAGATAAGTTCTTCTTTTACTAACTCTTATTCTTGTTTAATAATACAATTACTAGTTCACTTGCAGATCGGAAAGTTTCAAAAGTTATTCCCATTAGGAAAAAAAATTTAGGCCAATAACACTTGATCCAGTTTTGTCGAACAGGTTATAAAGATTAAATCGTACAATTTTTAAAATATAAGATCTTGTTAAACCGTTATCAGTTAAGCTTTTAGGAAGGATACGCTACAACTTTCCTTTCTATTCGTCTTTTCGATTCTATTGGAAGAATTGTATTTGAGAAAGATGTTACTGCTTTGCTTTCTTTAGATCTGTCAAAGGCCATTTGTAAACTATCTATTCTAATTTATCAGATCGATCACACAATATGTTCAAAATTGGCGTAGCTCGAAATTTATTTTTAATTAAATGAGTTTTGACTACTGTCTTTAGTGACTCTCACTGGATTAAGACAACTCGATTGATGTAAGAATTATTAAAATCGGTGTACGCGTTCGTACATACATAGGCTGATAAACACAAGACCCTTCTTTGCGTCGCGCAGTCAAGTAAGAACGATAGAAGTTGTGTTTTTTTTTCCAAAACAAACAAAATTTTTTTTTTCAATGAGCATACAATCTAGCACTAAAATAAAACAAAAAGCCCTGAAGGTTTTGTTTTGGAAAACGTCAACATTTGCTTTTGGTTTCATCCCATTCCGATTTTGGTTGTTGCACTTTGTTTTTAGTGAAGGGTATAAAAATATTTTTGTGTCTAAATTAAGTTGTATGCGAATTGGAAAATTAACACTTAATTTTTTTTTTTAAATTATCTATGTATGCAATACAGTAGCGAGATGTATGTATGTACATATGTATCAGAGAAGGCATTGAGAATTTCAAAATTGTACCAACAACTTTGAAAAATTGTACTTTTTGACATTATAGTTTTATTTGTTTTTAGTGAAATAATAAACTTTGTTCTAACTAGCGAATCGTTTTCACAACTTTGCTTGCAAGTTGGGATCTTAAAAGCATATCGTTACACCTATTTAAGTTGAAATTTATAATATACAAGTTAATAGCATTTGCTCCAGCCTCCGAATTTAGATGAAAAATGATTTGGAAAAGGACGAGTTCACATTTTTTGATATTCTCGCTGCGTTTTGCTTTCACAGGACTGTTCTCAAGTGAGAATAATATGAGCATGCAGCGTTCCTCAAAAACCTTCAAGTCGAACACAAAAATTTTTTTATGATTTTACTCAAAATATATTAATATGCATTGATTTTACTGAATTCAAATTCAGACAAATTTTATTATTTTTTTTTCCTTTCAAATGAACTAACAAACGTAAAGGTAAATAACACAAAATATTTACTGAATAGAACATGTATAATGTATAATTATGTACATATGCACATAATTCAAAGTTTTGATGAAGGAAAGAAGAAAATACGTCAGTACATTAGTCAAAAGGACCGTAAATAATGTACTTTTTTTAACACAAACACAATTCGCAAAGCGATTAGCTTGTCTGCGAAAAACACCCAGGGTCTATGGTGGGAATCGAACCCACGACCTCTGGACTGAGAGGCTAGCATCGCTACTACTCAGCCACAGGGGCACCAAACATCATAAAAGTACCAAACATCATATTCTTAAAAATCTTATGTTTAACAAAGAAATCTTTTAGTCTTCGAAAATAATTAAATAATAAATAAAAATCTTCACATATAGTGACGCGGATTGTATGGTTCAAAAGTGAAACTGGGGAGATTCCTTAAATGTACTTAATTAGTTGTTGGTGTACTATTGTACTTTATCAAAAAAGGTACAATTGTACCAACTTTGCCATCCCTGATATGTATACACATTTATTTGTCTACGGTAAACACTAATGTGCTGTGCTTCTTCCATCATTGAGATCATCTGCTTGCCAAACCAAATAGCTTCGTCACGGTAAAAAAAAATTATTGTTAAATTAAAGAACAATTAGAGATGCAATTGAGTGTGTTGACTACAAAACCGACGGTCCTGGGTCACGACGGACGGTCACCGATAAGGTCATTAAATAACAACACCACACCTTATTGTGTAATTTATTGTTGCAATGTTCAAGTGACGAAGGCATAGACACTGCTCAGTGAATTAAAGCGGCTTGAGCGAATACTAATTCTAATGTATCATAGGAGTGCCTTCCTTCGTCGGTATTGTAGTAGAATCGTCGGCGAAGTAAAATATTAAATAAAAATGGATACTTTATACAGCTTCGAAAGCTTAATACGCCTCATTAACACTGCATTTAAAAAAAGTGCAAAAAGCAGGGTTTGTAACTAATGGAACTATCCGCATCCGCTGCATTCACCACACTTGTCCTTTCTATCAGTATCCCTTTTCTAAAATTAATTAGCACCTAGCAATAGTAGTAGGCATTCTTTGCCTGACTTCTCTTATACATTAAAAAAACTCAAATCTTTGACTTCATTCCAGTTGATCAAGGCTTTCTTTATTGATATCGATTTCAAATATATCTCGAGAATTATCGTGTAAAACTATCGAGAATGACAATCAAAAATGAAAGGTGATAAGCTCACTTGTCACTAAGTTTTGTTTCAAAAAGCATTCGATTTCAAAGTTTCGCTAGCAATATTAAAATTGAGCCAATATCAAATTAATTTCGAATCCGCGAAAAGGCAATAGAAAAAGTAATTTTATTTTTTAAATTATCTATTTTAATTTATTATTTTTTAATTCTTGAACTTATGTTGCAGGATTTAAACATTGTTCTTTCATTCTAACAGACTAGCACACATCCACTAGGATATCGTCACACATTCGATAAACTATCGTGAGAAGTTCGCTTTCGCGAGCATTCGAATTTTTTTTAGATTTGCAAACAAATATCAAACAATTTGGTATCGAAATTCCCTCGCTTTAGTGGGCATTCGTTTATATCGAATTTCAGGTCAAGTGCGATCACTTTCGTTAAAGTTCATACATACATTTACATACATACATACATACAATGTATGTGCATTTTAATTAATAATTAAAATATGTATAGTTGATTACAGTTAAAAAAAATATTTGAAAAAAAAATTGAATTTAAAGTTATTTTGTTTTATTTCAAACTGCGGATTATAAATTTGAATTCGTGGAAAAAATTGCCATCTGTATTGCAGCGCGCCTTGGGACTTAGGTAAAGATTTTATAATCCCAAATGAAAGAAAAAATCAAATTTGTCCTTGAAATGTTCATATTAAATGATTCCCGTTATTGTTTGAAGAAATCTGGAAATTCACTTTATTGCTAATTTGTATTTACATATATACATATAATCGCTTGAATTTCATAAAACGTTACCATCATATTATCCTCCCAACTAAATTGAATAAAGCAAAACCTTTTGGAAATGTTCAATATTTATTGAACTTGCACAAAGATCTGGCGGCTGCCAATTGTCGTGGCGATTACACTAACACCAATTTTCAACATATGATACCGACCGTTATTATTATAAGTAAAGGCATTGGCGTAGCTAGACATTTTTTCTGGGGGGGGGGGGGGCAAACACAATTTTTTTTAATTAGTGTTTTTTTATGGGAATTGTTAAAATTTAAGCTTAAAATTTTTTAAACGCACTATTTATTAATCCCAAATTAATATTTTACTTATTAAGTTAAATATATTATTAAAAATGCATTGAAATTGGAAATTAAAAAAAATATATTTTACTTAATAAGTAAAATATTAATAAGTAAAATATTGGTTTGGGATTATTAGTGCGTTTAAAAAATTTTATACAGATTTTTTTATTTAACATTTTTTTTAATTTAAGTTAAAACATAAATTAACAGTCCAGTTTCAATAACAAAAATTAAGTTATAATTAAAACTAAAAAAACAAAACATTCAAAACAAAAGCAATATATGGACAATAAGTATTGTATGTATTAGAAAAAAACTAAATAATAATAATAATAATCTAATAATAATAAACTAAATAATAATAAAATTAATATTCGTTTCCAACAAGTTTATATGTTCATATGGAAAAATTATTTATGTATATACTATATTTGAATACAATATTTTGAAAAGATACAAGCAAGAAATGATTTCATTCATCATTCATGATTTCATTTCTTAATAATTTATTATTTAATTAAAAAAAAAAAATATCTGTTGCTGCATAAATAAAAATAGAAAATTGCCATTTATTATTTAGTTACCCTTCCAATATTAAAGTTCCGAATCAATACTATATTGTTGCGATGAATGAACATACATACATAAATAAGTACAAACATATGTATGCAGTTATGTATATATATGTGTTCAATTGAAAAAAATTTTATGTGCATATATATACATGCATACATATCGATAGTTGAGTTTTTCAGTGATTTCAATAAATTTCACACTAATACACCTCATCACAAAAATTTATTGCAATAGTGTAAAAAATAGCGCTTGTACAAAAAAGTTACATTTTGAATATTACACTTTCTATATATTATGTTTTACCTTCTCCTGTAAAGTTACAATTATTTGCGTTAGGACCTTTCCATTTGAGACCAACGATATATTGACCTGTGTAAGTTGATATCCTATCAAAAATTTCGGTCATCAAAAGTACTGATACCAAAATTTGGACCTAGGAATATTTTTCACAACTTTTCCACTAGTCTAACAAAGTTTTATATGAACATGAATTGTTTTGTTTTGTTTTCTAAGAAAAATAAAACATATGTATACATGTTTAAAGAGGAAATTTTGATTTGTTCGATTTTCTAACGATTTTTCGGACATGAAATGACGATTATTTTGTATTTTATCGGGATTTCAGTGATTTTTCCATCATTTTATCTGGCAGCATACATAGATCATACATACACAGATCATAATTTTTCGCTATTTTTTTAATTTTACTCGAAATAAAAATCTGTGGCTATTGTTACAAACAATGTGCTACTAACTACGTACACTAATACAATTTAAATAAGAATTTGTTGAAAGCTACATACACACATACATATCTATACACATGCATTATAAATTCACATGGAGTTTACTATTTGTGATGTTTTGAAGTGCTGTAAACTTATAGTTTTTTGGGTATTTGTTATCTAATAAAAGTATGCATATTTAGCGATTATTCGAAAAGTTTGTATAAAAATTACAGGTGATTTTCATGAGTAATTTTAAAATAAATAAAAAATAGAATTTTTTAATATTACAGGCAAAAGAATATGTTTTAAAAAGAATTTGTAATAAATCCTGGGGGGGGGCGAAATCAAGAAAGGCCTAGCTACGCCTATGAGTAAAGGGAATTTATATTTATGGCACTCATAAATATTAATTGAGGATATGCCATACTTGTACTTTTAGGCAAGTAAACAAAATAAAAACAGAAATAATCCTCGACATGTTTTAGACAAATAATAATATAGCTCTTTTGTATAATCAGCAGGATTTTATTATTTATTCCTAGCTTAGCAACTTTTCCAAATTAGTTTTTTTTTTCATTACTAAACAACTATAAAATTAAATAATAAACTTTATATATTTCTGCATAGAAAAAATTAAAAATTAGTTTTAATCATTAAATTTATAAAAAAAAAACTGAAACAATTTATTTTCTTTTAATTTTTTTTAATTATTTTTTTTTTAATTTAAAGACATTTCAAATGTTTATAAAAAAATTTAAAATGAATGAAAAAAAAATTAATTTTAAGTGAATTACAGCCCTTTTCACAATGTCTGATTATTTAATTCCTTAAGAAGAATTAACTAATTCCCGGTTTGTTTAACAGAAACTATCTAGCCAACGGTTACAGATTTCCATTTCACCATCCGGGTCTGACTTAACAATTTCATACGATAGAAAATGTGGCAATGTTGTCTCTTTTTGCTTACAAAACGTGTAATAGACTATTTACATTTAAGCCAAATCTTGTAAGTACTAGATTTGGCTCGTCACTCGATTTTGTCAAAATCTACTTGAAATTTAGAAGAACTTAAGGCCGTGTCAGACACAAGTCGCTTTGCGTGACGTTTCTGACGTTGACAGAAAAGCATCAAAAGCTTCATGGTATCACTATTGTTGCCTTATGCATAAAATACAGCAAAGTTCGATTACTTTGATGCCTCTACCTCGTTTTTTATGTAAAATTACTAAAAGCTTAATAAAATTATATATTTACATGTGAGTTTGGCCAAGAAATTTAAAAAATATACACGCAAAGAAAAGATATGGTTGTAGAATGGTTTGGAAAACCACATTATGTTCTCTGACGGAAATGCGTGGTCGTCGAAAACTAGTTATTGTTATTTTAAACATTTATTTCGTTACGATAAACAGAGTAATGTTTGAGTTTAATAATTACATTATCACATCCATATAAAAGTGTGATATGGTTAGAGTTTAACAATATAGTTTTGTTAAAAATTTATGACTACAACATAATTTGTATTATTATTTAAAAATAATATAATGTAAATAACAATGTAATGTTTTCCAAAACCATAGTATGTTTTTAAAAAAAAATCTTTTTCAGAAACATCTGTCAGTTCAGTATTTCGTTTGTAAGCTATGGGTAGTGTTAAATAAATGAATAAATAAATAAAGTATAAACAAAAGGGTCGATCAATAAAAATATATAAACATTTCTGTATCTTTTTATACAGAAATAGCTGTATGTCGTGTAAGTATACATTTCTATATATACAATTTATTTCAACAATATTAATTTATTTTTATTTCGAATTTAACGCACAGCTGTTTCTACAATAAATATATGATTAAAAAACAAAATAGTATTATTATATTAAATAATACTGTGGTCGTATTTAACAATATTAATATAATATTAGAACATGGTATGGTGAGTCTCAATTATATTTTAGTCACATCTAACAATAGTGTTGTCATATTTACAATACTAAGATTATAATATAATTAACTCAGATAATATTATAATTAACTCAGATAATAATATTGTTGAAGTTTTTTTTCTATTAACAATAATATGATTTGACTACATATAATTCAATCATAGTATGTTGCTGTTTGATTATGGTTACCTCAACCATATTTTTTCTTTGCGTGTACCAACTGTTGTAAAAGCACGCAAAAAGATGAAAGTTGCCTTACTTTTCGATCCGCTTTGCGTTAAAAGTACTTTACGTGACATATTTATTTTAGTCCCTAGGTCCCTTTTCTTGGAGAAGGTCACATATATTGATAGATGTCAAAAACAATTTTAGAATAAAACTGATATTGAAACACCATGGGAAAGCAAATGGTTATTGCCCTTAGTGAAAAAGTTTGCTTTACCAATAAATAATTAAAATTGTTCACCTTTGCAAGCAATAGTTGATGTTTAACAGTGCATCCAAGAATTTAAGGGGGAAATAATAATAAAAAAAATTCAGTAAAGTGCGACTCTGACTCGCGCACTAAGGGTCCCGCACGAATACTAGATATGTAATTTTATACAAACTTCAACCTATATAACATATAGTTTTGGCATTTTTCTCGTTTTTGGCGTTTTTTTGGTTTTTTTGTTTTGACGTTTTTTGCGTTTCTTAGGTTTTGGCGATTTTTTAAAGTTTCGGCTCTCTTTTTAATTTTTACACTTTATTTTCTCGTTTTGGCGTTTTTTTTTATTTCAGCGATTTTTTTTTTATTTTTGGCGATTTTTTTCATTTTTGCGATTTTTTTATATAAAATTTTTTTTTAGTTTGGCGCCTTTTTCGCGTTTTGGCGATTTTTTTTTTGATTTTTGGCGTTTTTTTTTCATTTCGAATTTGGCGATTTATTTTAGTGTTAGAAATTTCATTTTAATTTTGGCGATTTTTTTCGTTTTGGCGATGTTTTTTAATTTTTGGTAATTTTTTTTTTTGGTTTGGCGATTTTATAATTTTCGGATTTTTTAGTTTTACCGTTTTTGAAAATTTCAAGTGTTTGCCTCTTACGGTTTGCAAGATATAGCAAGTTGTCAAAATTACATAGTCAAAATTGCATTAACTGATGGACCACCCTTTAATTTAAATTTTTTTAAATTTTATTGTTATTTGTTTTAGTCTGTATAAAAATACACTAATTTTACAAATTTCAAGTTTCAATATACATATGTCCATACAATTGTATGTATATTACATGGGATTTTAACATTTTTCGTTGGTCGTTTTGGAACACCCTTTAATTTTTAATTCTCATGTATTTGTTGTTCTAGCGGCCAAGGTTCTACATATTCTGTCCAAATTTCAGGTCCGTAGCTTTTACGGTTCCTGAGAAAATACCGTGTGACGGACAGACGGACAGACGGACAGCGTAGCGAAAACAATAGAGTTCCTTTTCACCTTTGGTGTACGGAACCCTAAAAATGAGAACAAAGAAAACGAAGTGGCTTGAACTAGACTCGCGAATAAAATTTAATTTCTTAAAAGGAAGTTAAAAAACACACAAATGGAAGAAACTTATTCTTACAATGTTTGAAAAAACTAATAAATTTTTAAAGAGACACCAAAACATAATAATAACGCAGTCAGATAAATGCATTATACCAAGATGAACACCAAAATAAAATGGAGAATATAGCTGAAGACAGATGTGTTCCAGATTAACTTGGGCATCTGCCTTTACGGCCTAATCTCACAATGGTATAAACACCGGGCCAAGGTTAGACGCTTATCATCGCCCCCATGTACTCTTAGAAGGCACCATATGACACTCCCAGCATACATAGGTCGCAATGTTTGAACACAGTTATCCTTGTACTACTGTCAAGTAACTTGCTGAGGTATTTATAGCTATCTAAACTTTTTCTCTTAAGACTTTGTCAAAACAGTCCTGTGTTGTATGGCAACAGCACCTAGAATAGTGCCTGGCCAGCATTAATTTAACACTGGGAAGCCGAGACTATTCCCCCAGCGTTTTTAGTATCAAGATTCTCTAAGCTCGCACGCCACGAGTGTATTTGCTTACACCCGCAGCGAGCTCTACAACAGAATTTCTCACCATTAACCGGCACAACTCAACCAATAATCCAGTGCCTACTCTACACAGCTCAAAATCATCCCTTTAAACTCGTGGGGTGGGACTCAATCGACCTGTTGGTAAAATATTATGACGACCGCTACACACATCTAACTCCTAGAGCAGCTCTACTGTCGGATCACCAGCACCCGTGCTACCAGAGACAAACATCTGGTCATAGCTCGAACTTCTACCCCAAAAGTCTTTACCTCTATCATTATTTAAACTCAAGGCAGTTCCAGGTGATGCTGCACCCGATTGACAACACAGATCTGTTTCCTTTTATAAATATATGCACATCCGTTTCTCATTTATTTCAGAGATTTTATAGCAATACATACGTTCTATGGGTAAAACGCCAAAGGTACGTCAATGGAAAAAGCCAAATTTTCCCAGCTGATTTACTATAGATATCCTGGGCTTATAACTTTGCGTTACAAAATTTCAACAAAGTCGTGACTAAATGAATTTGACACATGATCTTAATGTAAAATTTACTTTTGAAGTCAGAATGGTCAAAAATAGAACAGATTTCGAGATATTGCAAAATTAGCGTCATTTGGGTTTTTAAAAAAGATATCACTTTAATAAAATAATATTGATAAGTATTAGATAGATTTTTTTTTATTTATTTTTCCTGCTTGAAAGAAAATAAAAATTGCTAGTATAAATTGATCAAGAAATGACTGAACTACAGTGAAACAAAGTCCAAATTTCACAAAAATTTTAATAATTTTTTGCTATTTTGTTTTTTTCAACTTAGTTTTTTTAAAGCAAATATTTAATTTTTTTTAAGTTTTGTTACTTACACGTTTGATTATTTCATTAGAAACATTTTGTGCTCAATAGAATACAGATCGGTGCAAAAATTATAAAGTTACAAGAGATTAGTTTAATTATCTTACTTTTATCAAAAAAAAAAAAAAAAAAAAAACGCAAGTAAATATAGAAATATGTATATAAGTACGGTGACCATCCGTTCTGTATTATACAGAGAGAGAGTCCTGTTCTGTATAAATTATTCATTAGGACATAATGTTGATATGTCCTGTATTTTATTTACTGTTCAGTATTTGTTCTGTATTTTCATGACGCAAACTGCATTTAAAAAATTAACTAAGTTTCCGCAACAATACTGTTTTAATCAACATTGAAAAAGGGCTTAATATACGAGTTTCAACTGCAAATGCAACAGTACTATAAAAATAAAATAACAGCACGGGTTTTGTTTCCTTTATTTTTTTCCTTGAGAGCATCAATATGAAATTTGTGTGTTAAGGTTTCATTAGTCTTTACTTTCTGTTGCTGTTCTGTGCCACTTTTTTCTGTACAAAATATTTTGCAATTACTTTGTCTGTGAAAAAAATCAGCTGGCAACCTATAGAATTGATTACACTTGTACACAAAATATCACAACACACTAATACTCAGCAAAAAATTACACATTACCATTAGAACTACTTGCCATATAATGACTTACTTTTCTGATTGCCAAATTTCATTACTCGCTTACAAATCACATTACCTTAAATTTAAAAAAAATGATGTAAAAGTTGCTAAATGAAGAGAATGATTTTTTTAGATGAAATAGATTACCTCAACAAGTTGCCAAATAAAAAAAGGAAGTACTTCTCAAGAATCGATTATTTTAGTCTCACGCCTTGTTAAAATCATTAAGTTGGTAATCCAGTAGGGAAGAGCTTCCACCAAAAATGTTTAATTCCAAACTCGATTACCTTTTTTGAAATTTTTTGCTGGGTACATACACACTTTCGGCTGTCACTTAACGTTGAATTCTATTTTCTACAGATTTGTCCGCAACAGAACAGAACGGAAAAGGAAAAACTAATTACACATACAGATTTTCAACTGAACAGAAACAAAACAGCTGATTCAGAACAGAAGAGCACGTACAAACTAATTCTGCTCTTAGTGGCATCTTATGTTTTAAATATTTTTGACGATCCCGCCTTAGGAGCCTAGCTTTTCTTCGTTCATTGTCAAACTACTTTATTTCATGATTATATAACACAGATTGAGTCCCACAAAATATGTATGTCTATCTGATTATTAAAGAATTTAAGTTTAAAATCCCACAACGTAGAGAAGAAATATTTTTGCCTATTGCTGTTAAAAAAATCGTAATTGAGATATGGATTAGTTTAACCCTAGAAAGATAATCATATTCTGACTTACGTTAAAGATAATCATGCGTAAAATTTACGCATACTTTTTGGAAAGCTAAATTGTAGCATTTTGTTGATTAATTTAAAATAAACTAATGTCGATTACATTTTTCTATATAACTGCAGTAAAAATAGCCGAGTTTTAAATATGTTAATATATTTTTATTATCAGAAAAAACAAAAGCAAAAGAACAACTTCAGTAATATAAAAAATTTAGAGGTCATATATCTTTGAAAACTTATCACCCGTTTTTGGATTTATAGTCATTAATTTCAATGAATATACTAAATAAACAAATTATTTCTTATAAAATATATGTATAAAGATTTTTTTAAATTAGTCAGATACGACTTAGGCAGATGTCAATATTATCAAGACTTTTTCACTGCTGTCATTACAAAAATCCCAATTAAAGCACAAATTTAAACTTCGCACGTATTCCGAAATACAGCGCTGGTCATAGATATACTTCGTTTAAAAGACATCTCGGCATTAGTCCATTTTACGATATTCGTAATTATCTCATCAACCAAAAACTTGATTAAGGATGAAAGGGGATCATGCAGACTGTAACACATTCGTGTAGCACCCCTTTGAGATCTAACAAAATATTAAATGCTGGCATTGTGGTTATCAATAAACAAACAACACGAATGTTCATAAAAATAGTAAACTTGAAAGTCACTCTAAAGATAATCATGTGTAATTTTGACTCACATACCCCTTATATTTCAAAAATTGAAATACAAACCGTCACGACGTTTGGGTCTCATTAAAGGTATCATTAACGACTGAGATGTCTAAAGAGTACAAATGCGAAATCATTGTAACTAAAGAGAAATAACAATATATTGAAAGTGTATGCGTAAATTATACGCAGATTATCTTTCTAGGGTTAAAGCTAATGCAAGCCGATTTAATGATGATCGTATTGAATACTTAAATCGTACTGCCTAGCAAGAAGTTGAAATTCTTACGTGAAAAGATGGTAAATTCAGTTTTGTTTTCATTATGGATAATTATTAATTAACTATTAATTCTTTCTACTGGAGGTCTACTGTGTAAATCGAACCGAAAGAAAATACTTTCGAATTTTTATGCTTATAACATGTAAATTCGAAAGCATTTTCTTTCGTTTCAAATTACAGAGTTGACCGTCTGATACATACATACATACATACATACATATGTAGATTAGCGTATGTGTTTACATTGTTATCTTACTTTTTGAATTTTTTCTTAATTTTGACTTTAATTTTGTGTTTGTCAAAAAAAAAAAATTAAAAAAAAACATGAAATTAAATATGTTTAATATGTCTGCAAGATTGTTTGTAGTTTAGTTGCTGTTTATTAAATATTTCCTTGTTCTGTATTTTGATTTAAAAATTATGGTCACCGTATATATAGGTAACAATGAAATTAAAATTGGCTTAAAACTATTGAGTTGCTTTGTCTGTTGTAATTATTTTCTACCTCTCGGAATCAATAATAGTCGCCCAACATCCCCTCATTATACGCCCCTTGATACCGACGTTCCATTTCTATTTGTTGGTGAAAACGCTAACCATGCTCGTCGCTTTCATCGCCAAGGTTATATGGGAAGAAATTTAAGTGCGACTGCAGATGGTGTAGTTTTAAATACATATTAACTCCTTTTTTAAGAAAGACATAAAAATTAATATTAACATAAATAAAAACAAAATCGTGTTAGAAACTTTACCAATTTTCTCATAATTTTTTAACAAGTCTTGAATTATATCTTTATAATTTGGGCTCCAGAAATTTCCTAGAAAAGCTGATACAACTAAACCAAATGACGTCTATGCTTTTAATTCATCTTCTGAAAAAAATCTAATCAAATTTGGAATCCTTAAGTAGCTTAGTAATTTGTGGTCCTACAAAAACACCTTCTTTAATTTTGGCATCTGATACGTTGGGAAAAAGGGTTTTCAGGTATTCAAATGCTTCACTGTGTGATCTTTTTAGCAAAGCTTTCACGAAATTTGTGATTAAGCCAAGTTTAATATGTAGCGGTGGCTAAATAATGTTTTCCTTTTTTACCAGGGCTTTGTGTTTGACATTATCTTGGTCAAGCGTAAAATTAACTCTATTCGACCTATCTTTTCACAAACAACAGCAACATTTTGTGTAGCCTTGTTGTAAAAAAGTCACCATGGCAACAACTTTTAGATCGGCACAAATTTTCCAGTTATGCTGTTCGTACTCTATGAGGCCCAGTAATTTAGACATGAACTCACATGATTCTTTAACACTAACTGCGTGTATCATACTTTTTAAATGCAAAATTAAGAAATTCATACTTACTTTGCGCCCGACATCCACATAGTTAAACCAAATTTGCAGTAATTGCATATAGTATTTGGGGTCCAAGATTTCAAAACGTTTTCCGGATTAACCTTAAAATTCAGCCAAAATGCATTTAGTAATTGGCTTGAAAAAATGGGCGGCTGAGCATAGCAAAATTGTTCGAATTGTTCTGACAAAAAAATTCACGTTTTGCACTATGCATTTTATTTTTGTTAATATGAATTAATTATGCTTTTCAAGAGAATCAAAACGTTAAGCAAACAATTTTAAATTGTAAACTGTCAATATTTATAACACTTACAGCGTTCGTTTTTCAAATTCTCACTTAGGTATTTACTTCCTTTGGGTTTTTGATTTAATAAAACCGAAAAGTGGGTTAATTCACTAAATCTTGTGTAGCTCTGTCATTTTTGCAAAGTCTTGAGTTTGTTGTAGAAAAAAAGAATACAGAATAAGATCACTTTTCTGTCTTCTCTTACAAACTAAATACTTTTGCAAGCAAATCTTTGCGTGTGGAAAAATCGTCTTTCTTTTGGAGAAACGGAAACAAATAAAAATTCTTTATAGTTAATAATATGAAATGAATGAGAAAACAA
This sequence comes from Tachina grossa, assembly GCA_949987645.1. NCBI lineage: Eukaryota > Metazoa > Arthropoda > Insecta > Diptera > Tachinidae > Tachina > Tachina grossa. The sequence goes on along the minus strand of OX465275.1, from coordinate 64,783,883 downwards.
ATCGGGTATATAAAAAATTATACAAACTCATTTAATTTGTTGCATAAATATCCAAAGGACTTCGAAGTTCTGTTTCATTCAAGTTCACTTGCCTGAAAATCCTTTTGACATTTGCAAATGAATGAATAACTTAGGGCTGCAAAACCGTAATCAGAATATGCTCTCTTTATATCAGATATTCGCTTCCAGAAGCTTGCTAAGTTACTTCTTCTTCTTTTTCTTTAATTATGTATGTCTTCTAAGTTAAAAAATTGTAACTCTCTAAACTAAAAGAAACAAGTGGTACTAAAGTAAAGTAGTAGCAGTATTAAAAAAAGTGTTAAAAACTGCACTATAATTGAAAAATCTGTGCTTTTATCCAAAAATCTTCAAATCTTCATTTCGTCTTTTTGGAGGGTAAAAATCTGCAAAATCCAGATAAATCTGCATTTCTGGCAACAGTGCATACATATTAGTAACGAGCAATTTCTTATGAATAATATACAAAAAGTTACATAAATACTAATAGACAATAGTTTCCCTCCATATTTAATTAAAAGCCTTTCTAATTTCCTACCAACACCCACAAGATAATAGAAATTACAGCTCTAATGACGATAATTAACAATTTTACAGCATCAAATATATATCAGGCCTAACAGACAATAGACACATAAAATATGCAATAAACAATAGCAATAATGCTTAGTCCTAATTTACACTATGCAAGTCTTATTGTTAAGCTGATTAGTTTCTGGGAGAGATAGACGAGGGGAACAGAAACATTTCTCCTAACAAACTAATCAGCTTAGCAGTAAGACTTGCATAGTGTAAACTAGGACTTAGCATATAAAGCTAATAAGACATTGATTACCATATTTACCTACAAAAAAATACCAACTGACAAACTACCCTTTCGGAAACTAAGTTAACTTTATAGTAAATTCACATAGGTAAACCATGGTGCTTTGAGCAAATCATGTTAATTTGAAATTGATTTACCATACATTTTGCATATGTCCAAATCACCTGAAAGTAGTTTATTTATTTTAAATTATGTCGGAAATGCTATTTTTCAATAGGATTTATCCATGCAGCTCTGCGGTGCTTTTAAAATTACAAACTCTACCCCTGGGTAATGAAGTAATACTTAATTAATTTTAAATGTCAACTACATATAGCTAAAGTTCAATTACAGCTGCTGCGCCCACCTTATAAAGTAAAAGCAAAAATTTAGTGCGAAAATTCGAACAACCAATCACTCACAAGTTAAGTGGAAACACTTAAAAGTAATTTACTTAAATCCACTTAATTAAATGTCGTTGGAAACATACTATTATATTTATTAACTATAAGCTTACTAGTACCGTTTGATACTTGGATTACTTTTCAATGTAATACACTAACTCTTTTAACATTACAATATCTTAGGCGGTAGTCAATTGTCTCACTCTGCACTACTTCTCAACCAACTTAAAGTTGACTTTATTTAAGTCACCTTGTAGTCAGTAAATTTGCAAAAAGATATTGCTGGTGTTCGAGCTATGTGTTACAAGTTGTATAATCAACGCTCTAGCTTACCAGCTTAGCTGTCATCTCAAATAAAAACAGCAAAATGTTAATATAAAATTTAAATGATTTTCAAAGTAACTGAGAGTGAACTTGTTGGCTCTCACCAAACCCGATAACGTACTCAACTTAAGAATTCATTTTGGACCAGTTCTGAATAGCATTGTTGTTAGCTTTTAGTTAGTCTAAGAAAAGTTAACCATAAGTTGATTATTTTTGTAGTCGAGTAGAAATTTTCCGACAGGGTACAGCAATAGCTGTAATCTTATCTGTATTGCCGCAACCAAAAGATAAAGCAGACATAAACAAAAGTAAAGAAGGTGTGGCATTATCTAAACATATAATAGAAATTAATCATGTACTTGTTCTGATAATACTGAAGTTACAAATGTAGAAAACAATACTTTAAAACGTTGCACAATCGAAAACTTAAGATTACAAGAGAAAAAAACGAAAAAAATTAGGTGGGTCACTAATAAGAACTACTCAGTCATAAGCTGTTATCTAACACCAAACTGCAGCATCGAGGACTTCCAAATGAAACTGGATAACATTGAAAATATGGCATGCACCATTGAAGGAAACCTGATAATAGCCTTTGATTTCAACGCAAAAGCAATCGAGTGGACATGGCTCTTTAAGAGTAGCAAATACTGCAACCTTCCGGAGACCTGGGTGTGAGGGCTCAATACCCGATATTACACCAGCTTCAGAGAGATTTTTCGACAAGATAAGTCAATGGAAAGTATTAAAAGATAAAATTGGTAGCGACCACCAATACGCAGTATACTGCTTACAACCAGATAGAAGTCTGACTAGCGACTACATAAGAAGATGTAGAAAAAGTGAAATGTCGTAAAACTCAGAAGGGATATCTTACTTGCAAAAGCTTACAAGAGGTCAAAAAACTGGCAAGAAACACTTGAAGTCGAGAGTTATGTCAACGAGGTAATGTCAGTTATCACTAATGCGTGCAACTCAGCAATACCTAGAATTTTTACAGCGGAGAGGAAAAAAGCAGCATACTGGTGGACGGAAAAAATAAGGCAGCTTAGGCTACTCTGTCATCGCTGTCGAAGGCGATACACGAGGGCTAGACAATTCGAAGCAGCTGTGAACGAAGCCGAAGATCTTCGGGGCCATTTGGAGCAAGAGCGAAAACGCCCAACTTAATGCAGTTTAAATATACTACATAGTAAAGAAGCTGTTTCCCAGCCATGAAGTAAATTACTCAGGAAATACAGATCAAAATGAAGACGAGCCAATAACTTTGTTCTCGGCAGAAGAACTTATGAAGGCAAAAAGCAGCATGAAGAACTTAAAGGCCCCTGGACCGAATGGAATACCTTCTGAAGGGCTAAAGACACTCGCAAGAGAGCGGTCTCAATTATAATTGACAATGTATAACGCATGTCTGACGCATGGAATTTTCCCAAGGTTTTGCAAGGGGGGTGGCGTTGGCTGAAGTAGTTAGCACGTTGACTACAAAACCTAAGGTCCTGGGTTCGAGCCCGGTCATTAAAATAACAACACCATGCATTTTTCTGATGTGCATTAGTGTCCTTTGTATGAGTTGTTGTGGGAAAAGTTCAAGTGATGCAGGCATAAGGCACTGGGTCACTAAAACTACACCGGCTTCAGCAGATGATAATCCTAATGTAACATCAGAGCGCCCTCCTTCGTTGTTTAGCAAAATCATCGGCGAAGTAAAATAATCAATGGCTACTAATACAGCTTCAAAATTTAATATGCCTCATTTGATATCAGAAGGCGCTGCAATAGTGCAATATTAAAAAGCGTGCAAAAATGCAGAGTTGTAAAAGAATGAAGCTTTCATCTCTCTTCCTTCATCTTCATACTTCACTATCACTATCAGCGTGACCATATTAGCTTATTTTGAGCTAAATTTAGCTTATTTTTTTGGGATTTAGCTGCAAAATTTCTATTTAGCTCTTAGCTTATTTTTTAGCTTTTTTCAGAAACTCATTTAGCTTTTTTAGCCGTTTTTTTTAATCTAAATTGCAAAAAATATTTTAAAGACATAAAAAAGTTATAATAACAAAAATTAAACATTTTAAAACTCCAACGTACTGACCAAACGCCTGTACCGGATTTTCTTCAAGTATAGGCAAGATCAAGTCACTTTTCAAACGACAAAAACAAAATTAAAATAGGTCTAGCCGTTTTGGGAGCTACGGCGTACAGATTCAGCTAAATATATCTAGAAAAGAAGTGATATTTTCTAAACGGCTGGACCGATTTTCTTCAGCTTTCAAAATAGATCAAAATCGATCCAGCCACACACACACTACAAAATTACAACAACCCTTTTTTGAAGGATGTTAAAAATGATAATTTGTTAACATTTAAAAATACAAATTTTGTTTCATTGGAAAATGATTACAATGATTAAATACAAAATGTAAATTGCTTATTTATAAGAGAAATTGCAAATTTAAATATAGAGGACATTGACTGCAATTTTGGAGTTACAATGGCAAAAGGTAAATAATTAATATTACCCATAAGACTTTTAAATAGTTCCTTTCACTTGAGTTGAAGCATGAATTTACTTAAAACAAAAATTAGAAATAGATTTAAAAAAGGTTTCGTATTTTAGTGTAAATGCTTTTCGAAAAAAGTTTAGCTTTATTTTCTGGCTTAAAATTTAAATTTTTAGCTTATTTTAGCTCTTTTTCAAACGTGATTTAGCTTAATGTTATTTTAAAATCTGGTCACACTGATCACTATCCTTTCCCTATCATCCTCTCTCACTAACTTCTCTTCAACACACAGGTATCACAAAGGGATCATTGTATTGGGCCCAAGTGAGCTGGACTCTAAATTTCCCCTTCCTTATCAGCAGCCTGCTAACCTAACCTAACCTAAGGCTTTGCAATATACAGAAGCTAGTTCTAATAAGCAAAGGAAAAGGTGACCGCGATTAACCATCTTAACATCGCCCAAAGTGTATGTTAGACACTGCTGGTAAATTAATAGAGAAATTAATCACGCTAGAGTAATTGAAGAAGAGGGAGACTTGTCAAATCGACACTACGGCTTCCATCCAGGCAGGAGCCTTGTTGCTGCACTGTATTTTTGGTAAAATGTATACAAATATTTTTATGTATAAATTGAGTTGTATGTGAATTGGAAATTTAAAACTTATTTCTTTGCAAAAATAGGTTTTTAGAATTATGTCTCTGTTGCAATAAAGGAGCGATATGTACATATGTATGTATTTATGTATGTACTAGTGATGTAACGAATGTCAAATTTTGATATTCGTAAATACAAATACGAATACGAATATTTGAAACGATATTCGCGAATACGAATACGAATATTATATGTGAAATTTATAGACATAAAATTGGGATTCTGTTTACGCCTGTAAGATGGAATATGAAAAAATTGTTATGAAGAAAAACTGCTGGCGTACTTTAAAGTTAAGTTTAAAAATTAATTTTAAAAGTTAATTTAAAAGTCCATTTTAAAATTTAATTTCCATAATTAATAAGTTTCAAAAAGTATTTCAAAATGATACAAAACAAAAATTTCCTTAAAAAATTTAATGAAAATTTATTTTTAGTCATTTATTTAAATTTCGTTTCGGATTTGTGTATTTATTTATTTAGTTTTTTTTTGGAAACACATTCGTATTCGCATTTGTCAAATTCAGGCGAATACGAATATCTAAAAATGGCCGAATAGTCGGCAAATCGAATACGAATACGAATATTTGTGCATCACTAGTATGTACATATATTCGTCTACGGTAAGCACTACTGTGCTGTGCGTCTGCCATTATTGAGATCATCTACTTGCCAAAACAAAATAGCTTCGTCATGGTCAAACAAAATTAGTGTTAAAATAAAGAACAATTAAAGATGCAATTGAGTGTTTTGACTACAAAACCGACGGTCCTGGGTCACGACGGATGGTCACCGATAAGGACATTAAATAACAACACCACACCTTATTGTGTCATTTATTGTGGGAATGTTCAAGTGGTCACTGAACTACACCGGCTTGAGCGAATACTTCCTTCGTCGGTATTATGTAACAGAATCATCGGCGAAGTAAAATATTATATAAAAATGGATACTTTATACAGCTTCGAAAGCTTAATACGCCTCATTTATACCAGAGGCGCTCCAACACTGCACTGTTTGCCATCTCTTCCTTCACTACACTTGTCATTTCTATCAGTATCCCTTTCCTAAAAGTAGTAAAAGTAATAGAAGTAGGATTTCATTGCCTGACTTCTCTTATATATTAAAAAAAAACTTAAATCTTAGACTTCATCTCACTTTCATTAAGTTTTGATCCAAAAAACATTCAATTTCGAAGTTTCGCTAGCAATATCAAAATTCAGCCAATATGAAACTAATTTCGAATAAAATAAAAATATTACAGGATTTGAACATGGTTCCTCCATTCTAACAACTAGAACACATCCACCAGGCTATCGTCACACATTCGAGAAACTATCCAGAGAAGTTCGCTTTCGCGAGCATTCGAACTTTCTTTACATTTGCAAACAAATATCAAACAATTTTGTATCGAAATTTCCTCGCTTTAGTGGGCATTCGTTTATATCGAATTTCAGGTCAAGTGCGATCGCTTTCGTTAAAGTTCATACATACATTTGCATACACACATATGTATGTGCATTTTAATTAATAATTAAAATATAGTTTAAAAAGTATTACAGTTAAAAAAAAAATTAAAAAAAAACTTGAATTTTAAGTTATTTTGTTTTATTTCAAACTGTGGATTATAAATTTTAATTCGTGGAAAAAATTGCCATCTGTATTGCAGCGCTTCTTCGGGACTTAGGTAAAGATTTTATAATCCCAAATGAAAGAAAATATCAAATTTGTCCTTGAAATGTTCATATTAAATGATTCCCTTTATTGTTTGAAGAAATCTGGAAATTCACTTTATTGTTAATTTGTATTTACATATATACATATAATCGCTTAAATTTCATAAAACGTTACCATCATATTATCCTCCCAACTAAATTGAATAAAGCAAAACCTTTTGGAAATGTTCAACATTTATTGAACTTGCACAAAGATCTGGCGGCTGCCAATTGTCGTGGCGATTACACTAACACCAATTTTCAACATATGAAACCGACCGTTATTATTATAAGTAAAGGGAATTTATATTTATGGCACTCATAAATATTAATTGAGGATATGCCATACTTGTACTTTTAGGCAAGTAAACAAAATAAAAACAGAAATAATCCTCGACATGTTTTAGACAAATAATAATATCGCTCTTTTGTATAATCAGCAGGATTTTATTATTTATTCCTTGCTTATAGCCCATCCAGGCTGACACGAAATTAAGTAATTTCAAATTATGAACGAAATGAAAGGTGTTTATGCAGGTACTGAATGACATTTGAGTTGATATCGCAAGCATCTTATACACTGCGGCAGACATTGAAGTAATTTTTTCAGTTGAATAAATTTTTTGTTAGACATATACAATTTTTCTTTAAAAAATTTTCATAAATTTAATAATTTTCAATCTTAGTAGGGTTCCGTACACCAAAGGTGAAAAGGCCCCTATTGTTTTCGCTACGCTGTCCGTCTGTCCTTCTCTCCGTCTGTCCGTCACACGGTATTTTCTCAGGAACCGTAGGAGCTACGGACCTGAAATTTGGACACAGTATGTAGAACCTTGGCCGCTACAACAACACGTACATGAGAATTAAAAATTGAAGGGTGTTCCAAAACGAGCAACGAAAAATGTTAAAATCTAATGTAATGTACATACAATTGTTTGAACATATGTATATTGAAACTAGGATTTTGAAAAATTAGTGTATTTTCATATAGACTACAACAATTAACACTAAAATTTAAAAAAATTAAAATTAAAGGGTGGGCCATCAGTTAATGCAATTTTGACTATGTAATTTTGACAATTTGCTATATCTTGGAAACCGTAAGAGGCAAACACTTGAAATTTTCAAAAACGGTAAAACTAAAAAAACCGAAAATTATAAAATCGCCAAACCAAAAAAAAAAAAAAAAATCGCCGAAAATTAAAAAACTCGCCAAAACGAAAAAAATCGCCAAAATTAAAAAAAAATTTCTAACAATTAAATAAATCGCCAAATTTGAAAAAATCGCCAAAATGAAAAAAACGCCAAAATGAAAAAAACGCCAAAAACCGAAAAAAATCGCTAAAACAAGAAAATAAGGTGTCAAAACTTAAAAAAATCTCCAAAACCGAAAAAACGCCAAACAAAAAACCGAAAAGACCCCAAAAACAAAAACGAAAAATTTTCAAAAACGGTAAAATTAAAAAAACCGAAAATTATAAAATCGCCAAACCAAAAAAAAAAATCGCCAAAATTAAAAAAAAATTCTAACACTAAAATAAATCGCCAAATTCGAAAAAATCGCCAAAATAAAAAAAAAACGCCAAAATGAAAAAAAACGCCAAAAATCGAAAAAAAAACTCCAAAACGCGAAAATATCGCCAATACTAAAAAAAAATTATATAAAAAAATCGCAAAAATGAAAAAAAATCGCCAAAAATAACAAAAAATGCCAAAACGAAAAAACGTCACAAACCGAAAAAAATCGCCAAAACAAAAAAAATAAAGTGTCAAAACTAAAAAAAGAGCCAACACTTAAAAAAATCGCCAAAACCGAAAAAACGCAAAAACCGCCAAAACAAAAAAACCAAAAAGACCCCAAAAACGAAAAAAATGCCAAAACTACATATATATGATATAGGATGAAGTTTGTATTAAATTACATATCTAGCGTTCGAACGGAACCCTTCGTGCGCGATTCAGAGTCGCACTTTACTGAATTTATTTAGTTTTGACACTTTATTTTCTTGTTTTGGCGACTTTTTTCGGTTTTTGGCGTTTTTTATTTTGGCGATTTTTTTTTTATTTAAATTTTTGTTTTAGCTTTGGCGACATTTTCGCGTTTTGGCGAATTTTTTCGATTTTTGGGGTTTTTCATTTTGGCGTTTTTTTCCTTTTTGGCGATTTTTTCGTTTTGGCGATTTTTTTTAATTTTTGGCGATTTATTTTTTTGGTTTGGCGATTTTATAGTTTTCGTTTTTTTTTAGTTTTACCGTTTTTGAAAATTTCAAGTGTTTGCCTCTTACGGTTTCCAAGATATAGCAAATTGTCAAAATTACATAGTCAAAATTGCATTAACTGATGGACCACCCTTTAATTTTAATTTTTTTAAATTTTAGTGTTAATTGTTGTAGTCTGTATGAAAATACACTAATTTTGCAAATTTCAAGTTTCAATATAACGACATACATATGTTCATACAATTGTATGTATATTATATGGGATTTTAACATTTTTCGTTGCTCGTTTTGGAAAAACCTTTAATTTTTAATTCTCATGTATTTTTTGTTGTAGCGGCCAAGGTTCGACATACTGTGTCCAAATTTCAGGTCCGTAGCTCTTACGGTTCCTGAGAAAATACCGTGTGACGGACAGACGGACAGCGTAGCGAAAACAATAGGGTTCCTTTTCATCTTTGGTGTACGGAACCCTAACAATCCTATTTATATACAAACACTTGCAAACTGTTTATTGACTAAACTTTTAATAAACATACATGCATGAGTTGAGTGAGCTGTATCAATGTGAGTAGTATGTATAAGTATTTTCCTGAAATTAGAAATCAAACTGAGGTGATTTATGAGTGTGAGTGTGGTATGACTATGATGTCGACGTCGCATTCATATTTATTTCAACCTATACTTATAAATCAATGTCATTGTGAGTATGCTAAAATCAAAGTAGTTCAATTAAAATGATGTCTACATACTTCTATTTAAAATTTCATGAGTCAGTATGAATAGCGAAAAAACGATTCATTGCCGATCACTGATACATATATAAAGGGTGTCCCAACAAGAACGCAAGATTTAAATTTGGCGCCATTCGAAGTGTCATTGTTTGACATTTGAACAATTGTTATTGTTTGCTAGTAGAAGGTACGAGGTTAGTAAAAATGAAGCGCTACACGAATGAACAACGCATTCTCATTGTGAAATTGTTTTACCGAAATGGTGAAAGTTTTCGGCTACAGTTCACAAATTTGCGATCAATTTGGGGTCACAATAATGCTCCAAAAGAGTCAACTGTAAACACATTAATGGATAAATTTGCCGAAACTGGGTCTGTTAGCGATGTAAAGACAACAACGCGCCTTCGACCAGGTCGATCGACCGAAAATGTCGCAGCTGTAGGTGATGATGTCGCTCAAACGCAGGTCAAGCGCAAACAGTCAATGGTGTTCGGTATCGTGAAATGATAACCAGTTTTTTTCGTGCCTAGAATTGAAGAAATGAATGAGGAGGGCATGTGGTTTCAACAAGACGGCGCCACATGTCATACAGCCAGAGAAACAATTCAATTGCTACATCAGTCATTTCCCGGTCGTGTTATTTCGCGTTTTGGAGACCAGAATTGGCCGCCTAGATCGTGCGATTTAACACCATTATACTTTTTCTTTGGGGTTTTTTGAAGTCGATGGTTTACGCGAATAAGCCGACGACGACTCAAGCCTTAAAAGAGGAAATTGGACGCTGCATTAATGAAATACCGCAGCATTTATGCAAAACGGCCATTGAAAATTTCATTAAGAGATCGCGTGTGTGCCAGCAAAGCCGCGGCGGTCATCTGCCCGATTTGTTGTTCCACACATAACCTCATTTTGTCTACTTTACGATATAATAAAGTTTCACGTTTTTTTTTTAAATATCTGTGTTTTATTTAAAATTTAAATCTTGCGTTCTTGTTGGGACACCCTTTAGTTACAAATGACTACCTAAAATCATGCGTCATCAGCGATATAACAATTACATCAACTATATGACAACACCAAGATTTTGTTAGCATTAAGCAACAAATTCGTATTTCCTCCATTTGGTGGTAAAAAAATTGATATTGGTGTGTGTGCGCGTATCCTTACCGTGTCGGAGAATGTGTGGTTGACTGCAAAAATAGTTAACGTATAGTTAACTTTTCTCAGACTGACTAAAAACTAACTGCAATGTCATCCAGAACAAACCCAAAATTAATTCTTAAGTTGAGTACGTAATCGAATTTGATGAGATCCAACAAATTTATTCTCAGCTACTTTGAAACTCATTTTATATTAACATTTTGCTGTTGTATTGTATCACTAATTGCGTAAAGCTCGAAATGCAACCCTAGTGTTTGCTGAGAACTGTGTTCAATGAGCAGAACAATTTCCTATAATGGCTAATCAAATGTCAAAAAAAGTAAATAAACAATGCAAAAGGAAATGGCTAGTGAAGATGGTAAGTTTATTTAAAATTCCTAAATAAATTTATTTTTTAACAAATATGTATCTTTTACAAATAGCAAAAAACTTGAATAGGAAGAGGCTGGCGTTGAGTGAGGCCAATGCAGCTGCCCTGATGGAATTGTGGCTATGTCGAGTAGAGTTTCGTGGCCAAAGAAAAAATGGCCACGTCTAAGCTGAGATGAGCTGCAGCAGTTGGGTTTTCAATAAAGTTCGTGAGATGTATATTTATTAATAATAATAGTTGTAATAAATTATAAACGAATTGTATGAGTTTTAATAGTGTTTAAATATTGTTTTCATTTACAAAGATTCTTCCACATCATCAAAATTGTTATCATTTTCTGACTTTTCCTTTCATAATGCAAAAATCAATACCTGCTGCTTTCTAACACTTCATAGAATTATCAAGTTTTTCGTTTTCAATTATCGCTGTCAAATGATAATGGAGTCAGCTAAATTGATTATGTGTGAACACTAGATTTAATTGCTCAATTAAAATTAAATTGACTCAATTAAAAATGCATATCTGAATACAGTATTAGCTGAGTGGTAGAGCGTTGAGTGCACAACGTGTGATGATACATGTTCGAACCCCAGAAAATTTTTTTAATTTACTGACTACCAGGTGATTTAAAAAAAATCGACTTTAAGTTAGCTGAAAGTAATGCATAGTGAGACAAGGACATCGCAATGTTAAAATAGTCAGTTGATTACATTGAAAAGTAATGCAAGTGTCTGTCAGTACTAATTGCGAAATAGTTAGCTTAAAGTTAGTTTAAAGTTAACGGAATTTCCGACAGCGTAATTTTGGTCTGAATTAGTGTTTTAGCTCATATCTATGTTTGTAAAATTTTTAAACTTTCTTTAGTGGTTTACCGTTGATACAGAATTTTTTCGTCATTGTAATTGTTGGCACAAGGACTGTGTTGTATTTACAATTGTTGCTTCCATATATTTTCTTGTTCTTAAGCGCAGTTTGTGTACTGGATGCCTTTCAGCTGAAATTTTGCGGCAAACTTTGAATTTGTTGCAGTCAATTCAAAATACCATATTTGCTATTAAGCAATTTACTGAAACTATATAGTAATAATCATTTGTTTAATTATATGAATAAATGAATACACGTTTAGATGTTAGACTTGGCACTAAGTATAAAATATTTTATTAGATAATATGTTTTTTATATGTTTCGTTAGAAAATACTGTGGAGATCAAAATATTTGTTTACATATCGTGCCAAAAAAACTTAAGCCACATAATTCTAGAACTTAATTTTTTGACCAAAATCGATCATTAGCGACCGTGAATAATTGATTTTTGTCAAAAAAAAAAATAAAAATAAACGTTGTCCAAAATATGTGTCGGTTAAGCTATTTTGGCGGTTATTGCTCGATATGTAAGATTCGCGATGTGTGAGTTTATTATAAGATTTATTTGAGCTTTCGAAGAGACAGAGGAAGAGACTTAATTTTAAGACTGTATTTACACACAGTACTTTCAGAAGCTCAACTCTTGAGCTTATAGAAAATTAAAGAGGAATACACTCAAAAAAAAAAGACATATACTATTATTAAGGAAAAAAGTTTCTAAATTTAAGTAAAAAATTTTTCTAAGTTTAAGTAATTTTTTCTAATTTTAAGTAAATTTTTACAAAAATCTAGTAAAAATTCCTCAATATTAGTAAAAAATAAAAAGTTCATATCCTTAAAAGTAGTTCATAAAAATACAAGGAAAAATTATCACATTCAAGGACAAGTTTACTGGCTTAAAGGAAATATATACCAAAAATTGGAAAATGCTTTGAAAGTTAAAGGAAATTGCATCCTTAGAAGTAGTCAATCTCGTTCAAAAAAAAAAAATAAACTTTAGAAGCTGACTTACTCCTGATTAGTTCATAAAATTTGACTTACTTGAAAAAGTTATTCTAAATTTTAGAAAAATATTTACCAGTTTTAAGTATTTTTTCTTTAAATTATAGAACATATCTTTTATTTGCATTAAGCAAAAAATTTAAGTAAATTTTTCATATTTCTAAGGAATATTTGAATTTGAAATATCTATTTTTTGAAATAAAAATAAAATTTTAAAACCCACAAAAAAAGCTTATTCCGGCTGCCTTGTTAGGCACTTGGTTAGAGTGCTTGTGTATCAGTCAGAAGGTTTCAGGTTCAATACTTGTCTCCTCTCAATGAATCAATATGTATGTATGTTGAATTAATTAAGAATATAATAATAATATGAAGATATAATAAAAAACATTACATGTGGTATAGAATTTAATTAAAAAGAAAAATAAGTACCAGAATTAAAAACATAAAAGATCTTAAAAAAATTTACTCAATTTGGGATCAAAGATGAAAAACATTTTTTGCAAAGCTCTGAATGTAATGGGAAAATTTTACTTAATTTTAGAAAAATTTTACTTAAACATAAAAATATAATTACTATAAACTAGTTCATTAATGAGCTAGAAGTTTATTAAATATTAGCTGAGCCCGGCAAACGTTGTCGTAAGCTCAACAACTTATTTTTTAACTCCAAATTACTCCACCCTGTGGTCACTTGTTGGGTTAAAAATAAAACGAAAACCTACCGGCTATTGACTTGGATCTGTGTTGAAAATTTCAGCCCCATAGCTCTCATAGTTTCAGAGATCATGCGTTAGGCGGCACAAACACATACTACGATTTTATATATTTAGATTTTATTGGTTTCAAGTAAAGTACAGCTTTGGATGTTTTAGAAAATTTTCCAAAGTTTTAGTTAGTTTTTTTTGAGTGTAGAAAGGGAAAGTAATGGCTTTACGCCTCATATCAAATTGTTTCGCAATTCGCAATTTGCGACCACTTATTGATATACTTATGATGCGCTTTCTTTTCATTTGGTATTTCTCATAAAGAAATTTTTTTATATGTTACCATCTTTGTCTTAAGTAGAACAAAAAATAAGCAAATTAAGTAACATGTGTATAATTAGTAAAAAGAACAAAACGACAATGGTAAGACTGTTGTAAATATAGTGATGGTAAAGTGAGCTTACAATACAAAAAAGCTTTCAGCAAGTTGAAATACGATGAATCAAAACAATTCACATATTCCATTTGCAATAAAATGCTAAGTATATAAAGCAGAAATCTACATCAACTGACACCACACACAGTGGACCAAACACAAAAGAACGCTGATGATGAAGGTTTAGTGGCCTTCGAAAACGTCTGGCTGTTCCGTTCAACTATGTGTTGTTAGTCAGAATATTTACAACAGACTTTGGTGTTATTTGTTCATTAATAATTATCACATGTAATTTGGCTTAAAAAGCGATACGAACTTTAGCCCGTTCAAATCACAAATATAGAAACAAATGGAGTTCGAATAATAATTAAAATTAATTTAATTATGTTATTTACTTTAATTCTTTAGAGATGTAAGGTTTATGTATATGTGAATACTTATTTCTGCATACTATTCAGGGTACCAGCCGACCAGCAAAAATCAAATATTGATGTATTTTCCTATGCCATTTACCCAGAAAAAATAAAACTAAAAACCAAATACAAGCTAAACTTCAATTTTAGAAATACATATGTATGTATACTATACCGCTTATATATATATCGCTATATCGCTTCAAATTTATAATTATAAAGATGCATGCATCAATTACTAAAAATATGTATTTGATGGGTTTCAAAAACAACGAAAACATTCAACAATATAATCAGCTGTTTTGATTAATCTGCAAATTTTTGCAATTTTTCCGTTCGCGTACTTTTTTGTGCAAGAGACATTCTTGAGAGTAAAATTTTAAAATTACCCAAAATTTACTCAACTGTTGGATTTTAATGGAAAAGTAAACAAACGGACCTAGTCTTAATTTCACCTATTGAGAAGCATGAATAAATATGTATGTGGGTCAATTTAAAAAAAACGCAATTTTTGTGTCCCCGCACTTTACACTACTATTTTAGGTGCAAAAAAACAAAAAAAAACAAAAAACAAAAATGTGAGAGTGATCAGCGAGGAATATGTAACAAAAAAGCGTAATTCTCAAATTTGTATGTTTGTTGTTTTGTTTTTTCAGAATGGCGTTTTGTTTCTCCCTCTGACTTCTTCCATAGAAAAGCATGTGTCCCCCGTTAGAATTGTTAGTAAACAAAATAAAATAAAATCAAGAAAACAGTAAATATGCAACATTTAATAACAGTTTTCGAATTATTGCGTTTCTTTCTTGTGTTTTGATTTGTTATAGTCGTCAAAACTTAATTAGTGCGAATTTGGCGTTGCAATGAAAAACTGTCACCACAATTTGCATTGAGCGTCACTTTTTTATAAATCAAGTAATATTACTAGTTTTCAATTTGCATTTAAATAAAGTAAATAAAATATTAAAAAAAGTGTGCATTTGCGTAGTTTTTGTGAACACCATGGTAATGGTGTTTTTAAAAGTAAATATATTAAATGTAAAAAATTGAAGTTGACAATCATATTTTTATAATATGTGAATTTGAGAAAAAAAATTGCCTACGAAAAAAACCAAAATAGGCAAACATTTCATGAGCATCACTTTTGATATATATTGCTTTATAGCTTAAAAAGCTTAATTTTGATTTTATTTTTTAATTTTCAAGAGTAAAACAACAAAATTAACGGCGGCTGAAAGAGCACGGAGACATCGAGAGAAAATAAAGCTCGATAAAGCGCGTAATGACGAATATAAAAGAAAAAAGAAAGAAAGGTATAATCGTGGTATATTTGAGTTTAATTTTTATTGTTACTGTCTGATTGATGTGAAACTGTTTTACGTTAGTCCAAATCAAATTTTCAACATCAACAAAACATTGCCCACAAATTTAAAGACAGTTCAAGGCACGAGAGATATTCACCAAATAATTACAAAATCCAGAGGTGAATTGATTTACAGATCTCTCTCGTGCTTTTGCAACTTAGACCTCTGGGGGACCGGAAATTCATGCAACTGCCACAAACTTAATTCGAAAGTGGTAAAAATGAATGATAATGAAAAAAAAAACAAAGCCGCTTGTCATTTCATGAAGTTTATACAGATTCAGAATAAGAATTCGAATGAAAATTTATAAATTAAATTAAGTTATAGTTTTGCGTCAATTATTTACATATGTGTATAAGTTTCTTCAAGAATTACTTCCTTTTTTCCATTTTTGTTAAAGACATCAAAAAATATGTATGTACATGTTTAGTTTTGTATGAAAATTTTTATTTTTTGAAGAATTTTTGTTTTTTTTTATTTACTTTTTGTAAAAGAATAAAGTTTTTGTAAAAGAATAAACTTTTTATCGTTAAAATTTAAATTTGGCATTATTTCTTGTTTACGTGCAACAAAATCTCTTGATCGTCACAAAATATCTTGAGCGTCACACTTAGTTTTTTTTTCCTTAAAACGCTTATAACTGCAGTTTTTTTTAAATACATTGTTACAAGCCTAATACTTTGCAAGTAACCTCTAAGTTCAAGTCTTTTTTTAACAAAAATTTACATATTTTCATCTTAAAATTTTGAAATAACTAGTCACTTTAAAAAAAAATTAAAAATCAAGGTGAATCGTGATTTTGTGTTTATAATCGAAAAGGTGATTTTCGCAAAAGTCAATCTTGAGAAACAAAAGAACATCGTAGTAAGCTTGAATTTCAAATATTTTTGCATTTTTAGCGATTTTTTATTCATATTTGGTGTGTGATGCTCAAGATAGAAATCATAGAAAACCTATAAAAAAATTTAAAAAAATATTGATTATTTTGAGAGCCTAAGAGAACCACCGGATTCTTCATCAATTTCTACATAAATTGGCCAGTCTTACAGGCGAATTGAAAAAACTTTAAAAATAAGCAAAAAAAACTCGTTGTGTAGGTTTTTTTTTGAAATTGACCCATGTATGTGTATATATGTGTTTTTGTGTATGTGTGCATAATTATCATACATAAAAAGTAATTAGTATATAGTTAGAACTATACTAGTTAATTTTAACCAGAACTATAGATTTGAACATTAGGTTGTCATAGGAGCCCAACTAACCGCCTGGCCCACGATGTCGACAAGAAACTTTCTATCGCTTACTTATATTGAAAACAAAAACAACTTTGCTTATTTTGTTTTTGTTTTCAATATAAGTAAGAGATATAACGCTTCTTGTCGACATCGCGGGCCACGCCGTAAATCATTTGTAAGCAGTTATATCCCAGTTGGAATACTTTTTTTTGTATTTTTTTATTTATAGTTTTATTTCTGTAACTTAAAAAAAACACTGGCTCAACCGGGGTACGAACATGCACTCCTGTACTCCTTTGTACACATAAAGTCGTATAACTGCAGACGTTGTCCTTTTCCGACAAGTATCCTTATTATTTTCAATATGTCTGTATGAGCCTTTGTTTGTGTGTGTGTTGGACGTGATCATAATTAGACAAACACTCACTTTAAACTCAGGGAGAAAATCATTTCGTATATTTGATGTTTGGTACAACATGAATTTTCCCGCAATTATTTTGAAAATCAGGTACTTATTGTGTTAAATCAAACTGAAAAATAATTATTCTTTAAGAATTTGTATGGAAAAGAAAATAAAATTTTGTTTTTAATATAAATTTTTTCAAGAAAATAATTTTGTCTCATAAAGAATCTAGAACTCAAATAGCCGAGGCAGGTACGTTAATTTAATGACAACTCATGAAATAAATAATATAAGACTGACATATTACCTGCCGTTGAAAAGAGCTGATGAGAGGAAATCGTGCTTAACACCTAGCCAGGATCGAGAAAACTGCAAAAATATACTATTTCGTCAAGTATAAATACAACGTCCAAGTCAGACCCGGCACTCATTCCTTAAGCAACTACCGATCAGCGAACAACAAATTATCAGCATTAATAAAATGACAACAATCATTAAACAATCCGTGGTAAGTGTAATAAATCTAATTATTTATTGAAATTATATAAGATATGTAATTAATTTTTGTATTGCTTTTTTAGAACTTAAGAAAAAGACGTCTCCTAGAGTATCAGCAAACAGATGCCAAACAAACAGAAGGAGCAGCAGAAACCTTGCCAGCTTATAAAAAGCAACAAATTTGTGCAATGAAGGATATTGAGGGTAATTCTGTGTTGCGTACAGGAGAAAGTAACCAGGATCAATCTGGTGAAAAGTCGTCTCAAGGCGATTTTGTAGAACCTTGTAAAGAGGCAACAAATGAAAATAACACGGCACAAATATTGCCAAAAGAAATTATTACAACAAGTCAATTTCCGCTGCAAGATATAAAAAAAGAAGATCCTTCATGCTCGAGACTAGAAGAAGTAGATGCTGATCAAGAAGCAATAGAATTTATTGAAGACTTTTTAAAAAAAAATGATGAAGAAGATTTAACAATAGACGAACTAAAGGAACATTTGCTTTTAATTGATAAGATGCTTGCCTTTGCCACTGGCAAAGATACTGAAACATACGAAAATGAAATCGATAGGGAACTAGAAGCAGAGCTATTAACCTCTCAGATATTAGAAAACAAAGTTAAAGCCCTGGAAACATTTGAAATTAATATAAAATGTGAAATTGTGCAAGAATTAATCGACAAAATTGAAAAGCTGCAAAATCTTTCAGAGGCATTATACGACAACTATCCAAGCACTTCTACGGTTAGTTTCGCCAAAAGATCGAGTACAAAGGCAGTCGACAAAACTAATGCGTGTCCTATTTCTAAGCTTCAAGAACCTCTGGCACGGGGAATAGAAACATCTTGTTCTTCCACGTCCGTCACCCAAAAACAAAAACAGGTAAAGCCGAAAATGCTGGTGGTAATAGGTCCCAATGGCACGACCGTTGATAAAACAGCTTTAGAGAGCATTAACTGGTCCTTGTCGGGAGCAGCAATAACACGCAAGCTTCTAGTGGAAGTTTTTGACCGAGAAGAATTAGCCTTTCACAATCTTACCGGTAAGCCCTCGCCAGCTTTTATGGATTGTAAGAGGCCAACGAAAAGCCAATTAAATCCTCTAAAAGTAGCCGATATTATGCACTTTATAATGAAGTTTACGTGTCTAACGGCAAAGGAGGTGCGACATGCTATCACAACAAAGTGCGCGGACGAGAACAAGATGTTTCGGCAAAAGAAAATGAAAAGACCAGGTTCTGTTTCAATTTTGCAGAAAAAACCAAAACTGTGATTTAAAATAACACACAATTTTTGTTTTTTTTTTAAATTTCATCTTTTTCGTTTGGACAATGGCAAGTAGAATTAGGCAGATCTCTAATGTGACATATTGTAAAGTGAAATTGGTAAAGAAACAAATTGGCCAACATTTTCAAGTTAAAGAAATGAAAATTTTATATATTTATATGTATGTATTTATTATGTGTGAGTGTATGTTTGTATAAATGCGTGTATAATTTATTCGATGTGTGCTTGCGGTTATATGTATGTTAGATATAAGTCTTATATTATAGGAAAATAATTGTGGGTTTCAAACGATAGTCTTAAGTGTCATAGTGTCATAATCTTTTAAATTATTTTAATATATTTGTTTTTGCTTTTATTACTTCTTTTAAACAAAAAATGTAAAATATGACAGGATGTCACTTAAGGCTACAGTTTGAATACCCCAAATATATATGTTTATATGTTTAGTATATTATTAAAAATCCATCGCTGCAAATAGAATCTAACTCAAATTCTCTTTGTTCTAAGTTTTTTTTTTAATTATTTATTATGTATAGAAATTAAAAATATTAACTGTGTGCATATGTACATATATAAATTTCAATAGTTTAAGAACAAAATAATATTGTATTATGTTGATAAAATTAGTCAAAAATTTATAAAATATATTTATTACAACTATTAAGTCAAACTTATATGAAAATATTATCAAAATAATTTTTTCCAAACGATTCTTAGTCATGTGATGTTGAACATCTCAGTTGCAACAAAAAATAAATAATATACATATGTGATTAAATAAGAAGACAAAAAGAGAAAACTAAATGCATTTTATTTAAAATTTTTTAAAAAGATAGTCAGGTATCGTTGGCAAATATGTTAAGTTTACTTTTTGTGCAAAGAGAGTTTTTAGAATGCTACAGTAACTCAAAACACCTCAATTCCAAAAACTGAAATGTCGTTATGTTTCGTAGTTATGTTGTTTTTTCTTGCTGTTATGCTGTGGTAACCAAATATGCTAAGTCCAGAGAAAATAAAAAAACACCTTTTACGTGCAGCCGAAAAAAAATTGGATTTAGTGTACTTGCATTTATTTCACAAATAAATGTTTGTATTAATTTAAAATAACAAAATTAATAGTTTCGATGTCCTCACACACATTCAGTTTCAATAAATTTATATGTACAGTTTTTTTGCCCTCCTAAAATATTAAAAAGAGGACTTAGTATATTTGCCGATTAAGACAACGATTAAATATTCGTACATATATAATTATATTCACATATATGCAAACTTTTCATTAAAGACCCTATGTTTTTCTAAGTACTTATAATCCGAATATTTTTATGACAATTATTTCACAAATAATGTTAAGGTTTGAGTAAAATGTCCGAATTTTATCAATTTGTGCGTGGTCAGCAACCAAAACTAATAAATTTTTTTAACAAATTTACATAATTTTCACATTCTTGCCAAAAGTTGTTAGTTTATCAATAGTTTTCTATATTGCCTGATATATAAACTTAAGGAATCCTTATTTTTTTTCTTACATGTGTCACAGTAGCGAAGCAAGTTCAATGCAATACAGCAACTTCACAATATAAACAGAATCAGCTGTATATATCTTGTATTTTGTAATCAGCTGTGTTAAAGGCTTTCTGATATTTTGCAATTTTCTTATTAACAGTTGGTACGAATAATCAAAACAAAAACGAAAAGTATAAGAATGTGAAATGAAAACAAACAGGTGTGACTATTCCAACCAATTCATATTCAAAAATTTGTATTTTCTTACTAAAAAGAAAAAATTTTTGCGATAATTTATATAATAAAATTCAGCCAAAAATTTTGTCATCCCAAAATAGTTCTTAAATGCAATAAAAACTTAAAAACTAAAGCATTTTCTAGAGTAAATATTTTTCAATTTGGAATACAGCTAATAAGAAAATATAAAAATTTTACTATCCAAGAAGGACAACACACAAGAAAATCGTACACAAAGTAACTGTCTGAGTAAGATAAAGAGAAAAAGTAAAAAAATTACAATCAGTAAATCTTATTTTTGATGAAACTAACTAGCTGTTCCTATTACGAATAATTTTTTGTAACGACCGAATTCGAAAATAATAGGATTAGATAATTACTTTTTTTATAATTTTTTTAAAGTAAAAGTCTATGTCTCTATGTGGTAAATAAAAGAGCCTAGTCAATTTGGTAATTTATCAATTACACTTTAAAACATGACTTTAGTTGCCATTGCCCGAACGCAGATGATGAAATTAAAAAGAAATAGAAATAATGCACGAATGAAGTTATTTTAAGTCAATATTCATCTTTTTTCTGCAAAATTGAAGCAGAACCTGGTCTTTTCATTTTCTTTTGTCGAAACATCTTGTTCTCGTCCGCGCACTTTGTAGTGATGGCATGTCGCACCTCCTTTGCCGTTACACACGCGAATTTCATTATCAAGTGCATACTTTTAGTGGATTTAATTGGCTTTTCGTTGGCCTTTCACAATCAATAAAAGCTGACGAAGCTTACCGGTCGGATTGTGGAAGGCTAATGCTTCTCGGCCAAAATTTTCTACTAAAAGCTTGCGTGTTATTGCTGCTCCCGACAAGGACCAGTTAATGCTCTCTAAAGCTGTTTTGTCAACGGTCGTGCCATTAGGTCCTATTACCACCATACCATCTTGGTCTGCTCTGAATTTCGGCAGCATTTTCGGCTTTTCCTCTTTTTGTTTTTGGGTGACGCACGTGGAAGAAGAAGATGTTTCTATTCCCTGTGCCAGGGGTTCTTGAAGTTTGGAAATTGGACACGCATTAGTTTTGTCGAGTGCCTTTGTACTCGATTTTTTGGCGAAACTAACCGTAGAAGTGCTTGGATAGTTGTCGTATAATGCCTCTGAAAGATTTTGCAGCTTTTCAATTTTGTCGATTAATTCTTGCACAATCTCACATTTTATATTAATCTCAAATGTTTCCAGGGCTTTAACTTTGTTTTCTAATATCTGATAGGTTAATAGCTCTGCTTCTAGTTCCCTATCGATTTAATTTTCGTACGTTTCAGTATCTTTGCCTGTGGCAAAGGCAAGCATCCTATCAATTAAAAGCAAATGTTCCTTTAGTTCGTCTATTGTTAAGTCAGCTTCATCAATATTTTTTTAAAAAGTCTTCAATAAATTGTATTACTTCTTCACCTGTTTCATGTTTGGCTGCTACTTCTTCTACGGGTGATTCAGATTTGTCGCAACATTCTTTAGTAGTCTCCCTCTGTGCTGCAGTGTGTTTTCTTCTTTTACTGAACTCCATTCTCATGGGCATAATCTAGAACATGAAGGATCTTCTTTCTATATAAGCAGCAAAAACTGACTTGCTGTAACAATTTTCCTTGGCAATATTTGTGTTGTGTTATTTTCATTTGTCACCTGATGTTCAGTTGTTGCCTCTTTACGAAGTTTAGTTTCTGCAAAATTGACTTGAGACGACTTTTTACTCACTCTTGTTCCAGTTGTCAACATCGTCGTCACTTTAACACAATACCAAAAAATTGGGGCTTGTGCACCCGTTGTCGAAAACAACTGATTCCTGTTGGCAGGTTTATGATATATTCTGGACCTTATAGAACGAAAATAGATTGTCAGTAGCACAAAATTATTATAGAGAGCGAATAAACAAGGCCTAATAATTTGGTATTGTGTTAAAGTGACGTTGATGTCGACAACTGGAATAAGGGTGACTAGCCTTAGCGAGTTACAGAAAACCAGCCCAAGTAATATGCTGGTCTTATTGTAAATATATCCTGCATTGCCTTTTAATTGACATACTTGCTCAGACTATTTGATCTCCTGATTGTCTAAAAGATAAGCCTTTTCTGGGCAAAAAGGTAAATGTATGAGAAACAACATTTTATTTTTGTGTTCTATATAAGCTCTTAAATGAAAAAAATTCTTCATTGTGAACTGAAGCCAAGAGTATCTGAATTTCATTATAATGACGGAAAAATCTAAATTGTACCATTCACTAAATAAGTACGGGTATATGACATATTTTTTGACTGAGTTTTAAATTATTAAACTTGTTGTCAATCAATAAATGTGTGTCTGTTCAGTCAGCATGTGGAAGATTGTTTTACCAAACTGAGTATTTATCGAATGCCTTAGATGATCAAAAACTGATTAATCAGTTATGCGCTTAAAATAAGACTCGAAAATTATTTTCAGAAATACGGTAAAAGTGATATGTTTAAAAAACAAAAACAACAAGCAACCTCGTGTAGTAAAATCAAAAAATATAAAGTGTAAATTTTTATAGACATAAATTCGTAAGTAATAACACAAACTGTCTCGAAAGTGAATCGAAATTGATCAGAAACGCTAGTCATAAAATACTCTGTTAGAAGACTTGCAGCTTGAGTACAATTTTCTCCCGAATGAAGAGTCATTTTCGACTCGAAAACGAGCGCATACTTTCTTATTTTAAACGCGTGGAGGAGTCGAAAAATACTCAAATATTATCATTAATTTCATAGCATGTTGATTGGGTGTCTAATTATTCTCAAGTCTCACACATCTCCGTACACATAGGAACACGCATTCATATTTATCCATGTCCCTCAATTGGTGAAATTAAGAACATTATAAAGTTTTAAAGTGAAATATGTTTCCTTTTTCGATCTTAGTATTTTAAAAAAATGGTTCATTGCGATAAAATAATATTCAAAATAATAAATTAAATTTTTTTAAATTGAATGCTATTCCTAATATTTAATTCTACAAATACTGCAACTCTTGAAGGAACAAATGTTTGCATTTAAATAAACTTTTAATGGCAATTTCCGTTTCTGAGGAAAATAACAGCAGGATGACAGCATTTTCTACATATTGAATAGAGGATCTACATGTATTGTTACACACCTCTTTAGTGTAAAAAATTAATTAACATTACAGATTTATAATTTATTTGATAATTTGCAAAAATAAGTTAGTTAGCATGAGAAGTATCATTAAAAATTTCATTCAAAAACATTAAAGTGTTGGTATTTAACAACTTTGAACAATAATAGAATTGAGAACTAAATAAGAACCGAAATGAAGCTTGATACAATACCTTATAATATAGTTTCCTATAAATTTATTTTTTCAACCTTTTGATATCTAAACAACATACTTAATTTTTTTTTTGTATCTGTGTTCCAAATAGAACAAGAATGGCAAAAGCACGTAGCCAAAAATCCAGGGTATCCCACGTGTAGAAGCTTCCTTCGGTTGCTGCGAACGACCTATACCTTCGTATAGGAAGTAGGAGTTTCCAAGCTCCACTCCTAGAGTTTTTTATGGTCTCCACCAGTTAAATCTTATTAAAAACGTTTGCATGTGATAATGGAAAATTCCACAAAAAACTAACTGTAAGCGATACAGTTAGTTGCGGTAACCATTAACAAGTGCGAGTGAGACGCAAAACTCTCGAAGGCCAATAAACAACAGTGGCCTGGTTGCATTTAAGAAATAATTGCTAACGACGCGTGATGTTGACTCGCCCAGAGCTGCTTTACGACTGCAACATGCTTAACGTACAAGATTCTTTACGAAATTAAAGGTGCGGACACACTTGTCAAACATTTGCCCAAATAAGCGTAACCAACAAACACTAAGTCCCAAATCACACTATACAAGTCTTATTGCTAAGCTGATTCGTTTCAGGGAGAGAGAGACGAGGGGAACAGCAACGTTTCTTTTCCCCCCGTCTCTCTAGCCTAACAACGTAATCAGCTTAGCAATAAGACTTGCATAGTGTAAATTGGTAGTAATGAAAAAAAGTTTTTATCCAGACACTTGTTTATCAAATTAAACAGTTTCGAACACAACTAATGGACAATGTCATAGAATCCAACAATATTGGGTACTCTTTAACTTGACAAACTTTTTTCTGAATTGAAATATTTTTCATTAGCATTCAGTGGTTTCACAAGTGTGACCGTACCTTAACTAACTATACATTTTTCGTATACATATCGAGCCATAACCGCAAAAATAGCTTAAGCGACACATTTTTTGGACTTCGTTTTTTTTTACGAAAATCGACAATTTTTACGATCGCAAATAATCGATTTTGGTCAAAAATTGAAATTTGAAAATTATGTCGCTTAAGCTATTTTGGCTGTTATGGCACGATATGTTAAATTTTCTCATTTACTCAAAGAACGTCATAACTCAAAAAATTTAAATTTTGATTTAACGATGCATAATTAATTATCATATCGTTCGTCACGTTGTGTAAAATTTTTATAGAAATACATTTGTTGTTTAGTCAGCTATTGAGAGAAAAATTCAATTTAATTTTTTATTAAATTATAAAGTTGCGTGTAAATTGAAAACTTTAAACTAGTTTTCGGGCAAACTAGTTTTTTGAGTTATGACATTCTTTGAGTAAATGAGCGATATGTACATTGTAAATTGTATATACATGGAACAGAATATTTGTAAATAAGAGAAAGAGAGAATAAGTTAAAATCATATGGCACAATGATAAGTCCCAGTTCACACTACGTAAATCGTATTGCTCAGCTTATCACTTTTTCTTCTTAGAACATTTTGTGTATGCATGTATGCTTTTTTAACATTACGAATGAGAGAGCAAAACGTATTGACTGCACATGCAGCTGAGTACTCGTTTCTTTTCCTCTCGTCTTTCCACCTTACAAACTAATCATTTACACTTGGCAATAACACTTGCATATTGCGAACTAGAACTAATTGTCTAGGAAACTTTTTTTTTTTGAAATTATAGTAATAGGAATTGTATCAAGGAAGAGCTCTGACATTATTTTAATCGCAGTTATTTTATTCAGGTGGGTTTTCGGAAGGAAATCTTGGCTTTATGTTCTCTTTCATACTTTTGACCTGCATTTTTCAGAATTTTTTACCTAAGGAATAACAGATATATATTTTATTTTGCGTAAGTTGAACCAATTTATATGCGTGAATTTCATTTATGCTTAATTCATTCATAATTTGGCAGAAGTAAAACCATAGGTGCCAAAATTAGCCCATGAGATATTTGCTTAATTCACAACAATCTTTATCGTGTATTTGTGTATCGAATACACTTTTGGTTTTTTAATTGTGAACACCCTCTGTGTTGTGTATTAAAGTATTGCGTATTTATAATGAAAAAAGAAGAACAAGCTACATATAAATTCTCTCAGAGAGCCTCTCTTTGAATACAACATTTTAAAAACATATGAAATAAAATTGTAATAGTGTATTTCATTTTTATATGAAAATTCATACAACAAATGTTACACTCTTGTATTTAATATGATAATACAATCGATACAGAGATACAAGAGGTTTTGTGAATTAAGCAATTGTTTTTAATCTTAAATTGTGATGAAAGTTTACATATTATTATCGGTTAAAACTAGGATCTCTGCTGTAACCTTAAAATCAAAACGAAGTACATATGTAATTGTTTTAAATATATATATATATATATATATATATATATATATATATATATATATATATATATATATATATACATGATTTAATTTTACTAAGAACCAAGAAGTTAATGAGTGGAGTTATTGATATACTTAAGAATTAATTAAAAGTTGGAAGATCACTGTAATGGCTCATTTGATATTTATCAAACGAAAAACTTTAAATATTTTTATGTTTCACAACGACATACATAATCACTGCCTACGTCCCAAATCACACTATGCAAGTCGTATTGCTAAGCTGATTAGTTTTGGGGAGAGAGAGACGAGGGGAACAGAAACGTTTTTTTTCCCGTCTCTCTCTCCTAACAAACTAATCAGCTTAGCAATAAGACTTGCATAGTGTGATTTGGGACTTATGGCACAAAATATGAATCAGAATTCCTACATATGACTTATGAAAAATTGAGATAACAGCTGTTGCTGTAAATTCGCTGTTGTCTTACTAATTGTTACAATTGAGAAAATAAAATTGTTTTATTGTTGTTGTATAAAAAGCAATAGCTATATATTGCATTTGCAAACGTGTGTTCATAAAAAACTAAAAAATGAAATTCACATATAATTGTTATAAGTGACAAATTTTAAGTAAAAATTAAGTTTTTGTGAAAATTATATGATATTATATTGTGTAACTTAAGGTCAGTGGTATTTCACAACTACTGACTGTAAATTGTGGCCCAAATAATGTGACAAATTTTCGTAATTAAAAGTTATTACAAAAAATAATTTATAAGGGCATTGTATTTGGTATTTGGAAATATCGATGGCTTAATATAAAAAGGGAGCATCTCATTTTTTTTCGAAATCGCGTTTTTAACGTTTTCTGGTAGTCAATGTATAATTACACCCTCCTTCACGAACGAAGTAAGTAACAATTAAAAATAAAATTTTTATTTAATTTAACAAAATTGTCGAATTTTCGAAAATTCTAGTTACGACTTTTTTATATTAAGCCATCATATTGATTGATAGCCACAAAGTTACGACCGATGACAAAGACTCATCCAAAGAATAAGTTTTTGTTGATTCCAGAAGTGGTGGTAAACAAAATAATTGCTAAAGCTGTGCATATGAGATAGAATACGTTGTAAAGTCCTTAAAAGTCCCATACGGAACTCCACAAAAAATCAGGATTAGGTGAATGAAAATAATTTCGGAAAGCTCATCTGTACTCAAAATATGTACATCACACATGTATTATACGACGCATGCAACACATTGACCAATTATACTAACATAATGCTGTTGGAGGCTTCTTTGTGCCTAACATAGGGGCCGGCCAACTTTTTTTTGATCCGAAAGTGCCTACATAAATTCGTAATACTCTACGCTGGACAAGAAACTATTCCAGCAACAACAACGACAACATTTAACAGATGGTGCTGCTCAACAGCGTGCTGCCAAATAAAAATGTACGCAAACTGTTAAGAAGGTTCCAGCAAGTCAGCTTATTTCGAAAATGAATCAAAACGGTAAGTGCTAACAGAAATGCGTATAATACCACGATTTGCTGCACATAAACGCTTGTGATATAACTGACCAGTAAACTACTCCAGCAACTTATATTGATTTGGCCGGGCCACCTTTAACAGCTGGTGCTGCTCAAGAGCACTCAAGAGTACCACATGCTATACAAATGTACGCAATCTTACCTAAAGATATCTGGATTGATGATGAAAATGGATCAAAACCGATATTAATTTATATGGAAAATAAATGAATTTCTTTTAGTTTCAAATAATTATTTTATATGTTTTTTTCTCTTATTGAATCCCCTGGCGGATAAATTCAGTTTCTGCTTAAATAATTTGCTTTCCACTATACAAAGCAAAGATACAGTGCTACTACTGGTTTATTCTTTATATTTGTGAGAAAAAAAAACAACGGGAGCCATATGGAAGGAATTCTGCTTTCTTTTAAATTGCTAGATAGTTCGATTTGGAAGGATAAAAACTTTTCCTCAGACATTATTGTGTATGTCTTAACATTCGCAGCTACCTATAGTTGAACAGAATGAAGTGTTTAAGCCAGAACCATATGGAAAAAGAAAAGTTACACTATCTACCATATTAGTATAAACCTACGAGCATCAGAGGAAGCATGGGTGACAAAGGCTAATACACAACAATGGAAAGGTCACTCTGAACGTTTCCAACTTGGCATATGCTACAATTAAGCATAAGGTATTACATCTGCGGATATTTACATCTATATTTTTACCTGAATATGGAAGGAATTCTGCTTTCTCTTAAATTGCAAGATCCTTCCGTTTGGAAGGATAAAAACTTGTCTTCAGATATTATTGTGTATGTCTTAACATTCTCAGCTACCTATAGTTGAACAGAACAAAGTGTTTAAGCCAGAACCATATGGAAAAAGAAAAGTTATATTATCTACAATATTAGTAGACATCAATAACCATAAACCTACAAGCATCAGAGGAAGCATGGGTGACAAAGGCTAATGCACAACAACGTAAAGGTCGCTCTGGACGTTTCCAACCTAGCATATGCAAACAATTTGTTCACAAGGTATTACATATGCTGATAAAGAAAGTCAGCAGGAAAATATACATGCATACATCCTTGGGTATTTACATCTATATTTTTACTAGAATTCGAGAAAAATTAATGCTTGATGTGCATGCAGCGGAAATATTGTCCACCAGATTGGAATCTGTGATTTTACAACTAAAACTTTTACACATAAGGAATCCCAAGGATTTTGCAAAAATTGTTAATTAGGTTTGTTAAAGTTAAGTTATGGCTATGTTTAATAACACAACCCCACGATGATTTTACCCTTAAGAAATTAATAAGCAATTAATTAAATATTAAGAAACTTTCATCAAGTTGTAATTTTCTTTTATGATCCTATTTAATATTTTCACGAAGTATACCCACATAGTTCACCATAACTCGAAGGCAATATGTCTAACGTCGATTAATAAAACAAAATCGGGTAATTAACAAAATTTAATTCAAATCATCTTAACATGGTAAGCTAAAAAAAAATTAATTGTTTCTTAGTTATTCGCAAAATAAATATTAAAAATATTTTTTTTGAAATGAGACATTTTTAGATTTAGTTGAACTGTAGTGAATTTTAATCAGAAATAATTTCTTATTCGGGCTTAAGTTCAGTAATTTCATTTCTTATTGAATGAAATATTTTGATTAATTAATGTGAGTTTCTAAAGAAGAGGAGAACAATTAAATTAGACTTTTAAGCTGGAGGAAATACCGATATTTTTCTGTGCAGCAACGCACTTTATCAGCACCCTAGTCTACTTGGGTAGAAATTGTTATTAACTTCAGCTATTTATTAACGTAAATTCTAATGAAACGGAATGTGAGAAATGATTGTTGTGTACAATTATTGATTTACCTTTGGTAAATACATATGTAAGTATCACTATTCATTTTCCATTTTTTTCATTTTTTTATTTAGGTAAGCACGAAGTTATATTACTCTACCTACATATGTTTAACTATTCTTGCTTATCTTTTACGATCATCACATTAACTTCGTGCAAACCTAAATAGAAAAATGAAAAAAATGGAAAAACAGGGGAAATGAATATTGATACTTGCATATGTATTTATCAAAAGGAAATCAATAATTGTACACAATAATCATTTCTCATATTCTGTTTCATTAGAATTTGCGTTAAATAGCTGATGTTAATAACAATCTCTAACCAAGTAGATGGACTAGGGTGCTGATGAAGTGCGTTGCTGCACAGAAAACTATCGGTATTTCCCCCAGCTTAAAAGTCTAATTTAATTGTTCTTCTCTTCTTTAGAAACTCACATTAATTAATAAAAATATTTCATTTAATAAGAAATAAAATTACTGAACTTAAGCCCGAATAAGAAATTATTTCTGATTATAATTTGTTTTAATTAAATATTTTTTTCTAAAAGCTCATAAAAATTTAAAAACTGCAAACAAATCTAAGAGACCTTGCGTATGGTAGATGGAAAAGATTAAAAACAACAGACCTACGTCAAAAATATTATATCGCCAAGAAAAAAGTCAATAAATTATATTGTTAAAATTCCTTTTTTTAGGTTTTATATTTAAGGAAACATTTGTATGGACAAATAATAAAAAACGAACTTAAAGTCACTTCATTCATCATTTATCGATTATTTAAAAAACACAACACACATATTCATACACATTATACACATAAAAAAAGAAAATAAAAGAAAAATAATCCTTTTATTTACTAACACTAGTTTTCAATATTGTTTTTGGGAGTTGTATGAATTTTGTTTCTTAAACACACACAAGAAAGTAATATGAATGATTTTGTAATATTAATTAAAATATTTGTAATATCAATAAAAAAATTGATTTAATTTTAACCTATAAACAATTTGATAATATCAATTAAGTTTATCCACTCAAATTAATTAATACAAGTAAAAATTTAATTGAATCAATAAAATTCTTAATTGAAAATATTAATTGGTGAATACTTTTTTCTGTGTATATCTGAGAACTTCGTTATTTTTTATAAAATTAATTACTAAATTATCTTTTTGATTATTTTATTTATTGAATAGGCCCACAATATATAAAATCCATCAATAATGATTTTTTTTTGCTTTTTTTTAATACATGTGGATATATGAGTACGGTATTGCCATAAATTTTTTTCTTTAATTATTGCTGTTGTTGTTTAGTTCATTTTTGATTCGTTTTTAAATAATAACGAAATAAATTATCAATTAATTATATATACACAAGTTTACAGTAGAGGTGAAAAACTATCGATAGTGTCAATATCGAAAAATGTTGATAGTCTATAAAAATTTTCGATATATCAAGATTCAAGACTATCGAAAGTTACAACGATACTACCAATATATTTTTAAGCAAAACAAAATAAACAAAAAATATAATTTTATTTGTCAGTTCAATAAATAACAAAACTAAAATAATTGCATGAAAAATAAATGAGATCAGTGGAAGAAATTTTTGGTCATGCAGTTATTTTTGTTTATGAAAAGTAACATATTTTAATTTTTTTTTTTGGATTAGGCGGTATATCATTTACTATCGATAGTGTTTAAAAAACATCGATTGTTTTCAAGTATTAATCGATTGCAGAATTAAAACCTCGATAGTCACAAAAAAATTAATTATCGATAGTATCGATAATGCCATCGATAGTTTTCCACCCCTGGTAAGTAATTATTTTTCAGTGTAAAATAAATAAGTAGACAAATTTGAAATGTATATAATTTATTTAAAATAACTACATATTTTGGAAATATTTTCAAGTCATGTTTTAAAACCCAAAGAATATATTCAACTTCTGCTTCCTATTTTTAAAAAATTACGTAATTTAATTTGTAGGCAATCAAAAAAGTAAGTCATTATATAGTAAGTACTTCAGATGGTAATGTATATTTATTTACTGGGTTGTTTTTTATGGCAATTGTTAAAATTTAAGTTTAAAATTTTTTTAAACGCACTAATAATCCCAAATTAATATTTAACTTATTAAGTAAAATATTTTTTTTAATTAAAAATACATTGAAAATGATTATTGAGGGGTTAAGCTGGATCCTATGAACAATACAATCTGTTATTTTTTTTTTCAAAACGCTTCAAAGTGTTTCCATTATGTTTTTCTGTGTGTTTTGGGTATACGAATTTCCGAAACCATTTTGATTTTATTTTCAATGCAACAAAGCTTATTATTTAAATTAATCAGTTATTCACCCAATAAGGCGGTTTGATCATTTGCTTTAAGAATTGAATATTTGAAATCAGTGTTGCATTGACGAAATTCATCATGTTCTGGAGGAAAACAACATACTTTAGGTGTTTTGCTCATATGAAAAATTTGTGGGAAAAAAGGTAGCAAAACAAGGTTTTTGCTCCAAGACACGTACTTATATGGAAATGCACTACACAAATTCTTAAAAAAAAAGTTTTAAGATTTTTGACATGAATTAACCCATTACTGGCCAGTAATCCTACTAATATTATGAATGTGAAAGTTTGTATGTTTGTGAGATTAGTTATATGTTCCACATCTAAATTTTGATAAAATTTGATTAACGAATAACATATGATTAGAGTTTGGGATTTCCCGTACTTTTGCACTTCCCGGGAAACGGGCATGAAAAAATCTCGTTTCCGGGAATTCCCCGGATCCCGGCAAAAACTAATTTTCTAAATTAAGTACATTTATTAAACGAAAGTTGGCGAAATTTCGATAGTTTTATTAATGTAAGCATTCTTTTTAAATACAAGTTAATACAAAAACAGTTCTAAGACAAATTTTTAACTGACTTCAAGCAAACAGAATATAGTTTATTCTTAGTAATTAGTAAGAAATCATATAAAGACTAAGTGACGACTGTTACCGCAATTAGCAAATAATTTTTTAATTAGACTCCGAAATCATTTTATTTAAAATTTGCTTTGTTTGCCTCTTATTCTTTTTGAAAAATTTCCAGGAGGATTCTTATCGTTAACTGCACGCAAGTTACGTTACTATATTCAGCTGCGCCAAATTTTACATAGCTTGAGCCACAGTCTGTATAAATTTCTTTCATTCATTACTTCAAGTTCGCTTAACATCGAATAATTATTTACTTTAGGAAACAATTATATCATTGCAATCATTGATATTTATACAATGTATTCCAATTTCTCATGTTATAGTGATTAAACGACAGTCATTAAGGCTGTTTCAGACTATATTACAATTATTAATACTTTTGACTAAAATGCCCCGCTGATCTAATTTCAGTTTCAAAAATTTCAAATACAATTACAAGTCTGCATGTCAGAGTTTCACTTTCCATAAAAATATTAATAATTGTAATATACGAGTAGTTTGAAACGGCATTTACGAAATGCATCGCGGATGTAGCCTTCGAGTCAAGCTATATTTTTTCTAGTATGTCTTCAATTTATGGAATGTTTATGAAATTTCCGTATAGATTTTAACAGCTCATATTTTTATTTTATATTAAAAAACAAATTTATGGATATTTAACTACTTGTTTCTCGTTGTCCAAGGAATTCTTTCTCGAAACGAAAATAAAATTTTAGAATTTGTTTTTGTTTTAAATAAAATTGTTAGAATGAAAAAATTCCTTTGAACGGCGTATTCGTATTAAAACAGACGATAAAAAACGTATCAACTTTAAAAGAGAACTTAAGCGATTTCATCGTATAAATTTAGTCATACCATCACTCAAATGACCTTTAGTAATATATGTATATATAAAAAAAACACTGAAAATTTTGATATTAAAGTAAAACAGGATTATGAATGAAAATAAATGAAACTTTATAAATATGTGTGCACAAAAAAGTATATATATTTATGAAATAACATGTGCTTTTAATTTCCCGTTTTCCCGGGAAAATCTCAAAAATTTCCTAAGAATATTAGGTAGTCATTTCCCGGGATTTCCCACCCGTAAATTCACGTTTCCGAAACCCTAAAAATGATCCATATTAAAATAAGGGATACTCTTAAGGGCGTAAAACACGTAAAAGTAGTATTTTTGGTAAATTTTCTGTTTGTGCTTAACTTGGTATAAATACAGTTTATAGAACAATTTTCGTTTCATCTTTACTAATATTCGTATTGCTCCTTTATTGCAACAAAGGCATAACTCAAAAATTATAGTTCTTTAGAAAATGGGTTTAATGTGTTATTAAATATAAACTATTTTTTCGCGAGAGCAGCGCGTACAAGCCTTTTATATGAAATTTTTACACAAGATAATATATGATATAATGATTCTTTCTGCATTGTTTACTCCATTATCGAACTTTTTGAGATATGCTTATGCTGCCATAAATGAGCGATATTTATGTCGTTGTGAAAAATAAAAATATTTATAGTTTATGGTTTGATAAATGACAAGTGAGCTATTAGAGACAGTGGTCTCCAAAATTTCAATTCTCTTAAGCGAATCCTTCGAGTTTTTCTTCCAGTACTTGTGGCTGATATCAATACCTCCACTGATCATTAACTTCTTGGTTCTTAGTAAAATAAAATCATATATGTATGTATGTGTACTTGTGTTTAAGCCAATTGTGTACTTTCAGCACTATTTACGATTAAAACAATATCTCACGCCCCGATTATGACATTTAGTTTTAGTTCTGCCAAATTATGAACGGACTTAAGCATCAACGAAATTCACGCATATACATAATTTGGTTTAACTTACGCAAAATAAATTATACATCTGATATTCCTTAGGTATTTATAAAATTGACAAAAAAATTCTGAAAAATTAAGTTTAAAAGTATAAAAGAGAATATAAGGCCAAGATTTCCATCCTAAAATCGATCTGAATAAAATAACTGCGATTAAAATAAGCTCCAAGCGCTTCCTTGGTACAATTCCTATTACTACAATTTCGTAAAAAAAAGTTTCCTACATAATTAGTCCCAGTTAGCACTATGCAAGTGTTATTGCTAAGCTGATTAGTTTGTAAGGTGGAAAGACGAGAGGAAAATAAACGAGTACTCAGCTGCATGTGCTGTCTATCAGGGCTGTCAGATATGGCGATTTCTCGCCAAACGTGGCGATTTTTCATCTTGTTTGGCGTCCAAATTTTTGGTTTGGCGACATGGCGATTTTTATGGCGAGGCGATTTTTCTGGCGATAAATAACTTTGTTGGCGATTATTATGGCTATTTTTTAAACAAAATTGAACTTTAAAATTTGTCTAATTCAGGAAAATTAGTTTATTTGAAGGAGTAGTTTCAGAAATAAATCCTACCAAAACCCGTTTGCAAGAAGTTAAAACAATTTTTCTTATATTAATTATAGTCATTGAATTTGAATGTGAAAACTTTACAAGAAATATTTTTGGCGATTTTATTTTTAATTTTGGCGATTTTCTGATAAATTTTGGTACGATCATTTCATATAAATTTATATTAAAAAAGTGTTATATAAAAACAAATTTATTATCAAATATTTACTAAGAAAAACTACATAAAACTGATTTTTGGCGACTTTTGGCGATTTTTAAAATCAATTTGGCGAAATAGGTCAGAAAAAATCTGATAACCCTGCTGTCAATACGTTTTGCTCTCTCATTCGTAATGTTAAAAAAAGCATACATGCATATACAAAATTATACATAAAAAATATTTGCTCAAAAATAAGACTTTCATTGTAAGGACGCCGATGAATGTTCAAATAAGAAAAAGTGATAAGCTGAGGTATAAGACTTGCGTAGTGTGTACTGGGACTTACCATTATGCCATATGATTTTTACTCTTACAAATATTCTCTTTTTCTTACAAATATCCTGTTCCATGTTGTACATATGTACAATCAGCGATGCCAATTTGGTGCTTTTGGCACTATATTTAGTGCTTTTTGAAGACTCAAAACGTTAAATTTTGAGCGTTAGTGCCAAACTAAGAAAAAGCACTAAGTAGTGCTTTTAAGAAATTTGCGTATTTCTTAAAATTACTTTGATAAAAACTTGGTGTATTTATTTGTTTAGGGTAAAGCATATTTTTTTCGTCTGATATAGTTAATTAAAGATGTTGATAATATTGCCGAAATAGAGAATAGCTTAGAAAACATTTTGTAATCTCACACGTTTTTCACGTTGGTGCTTTTTACGCTTTGTAGATTTCAAAATTACGCTTTTTAGTGCTTTTTTAAAATTCTGATGTGCTTTTAGAGCCAAAAAAGTTGGCATCACTGCGTACAATACACATATCGCTCATCTACTCAAAGAATGTCATAATACAAAAAACTATTTTGTCCGAAGACGAGTTTAAGGTTTTAAATTTACACACAACTTAATAACTTAATAAAAAAATGAAATTGAATTTTTCTCTCAAGAACTGACCAACCAAGATATTTGTATGAAATTTTTACACAATATAACGATCGATATGATAATTAATTAAGCACCATTAACTCAAAAAATTCCATTTTTTGAGTTATGACGTTCTTTGAGTAAATGAGCGATATATATTAATCTTGTAAAGAATGTTGTCCGTTGAACATGATCTTTAGATATCAAGAGGTCGTGAAAGTAAATTTATAGGAAACTATATTATAAGTTATTGTATCAAGCTTCATTTCGGTTCTTATTTAGATCTCAATTCTATTATTGGTCAAAGTTTTTATATACCAACACGTTAATGTTTTTGAACGAAATTTTTAATGATACTTCTCATGCTAACTAACTTATTTTTGCCAAATTATCAAATAAATTATAAATCTCTAATGTTAATTAGTTTTTTACACTAAAGAGGTGTGTAACAAACAATACATGCAGATCCTTTATTCAACATGTAGAAAATGATGCCGTCCTGTTGTTATTTTCCTTAGAACCGGAAATTGCCAAACATCCAAACATTTTTTCCTTCAAGAGTTGCAGTAGTTGTAGAATTAAATATTAGGAATAGCACTTTTTTGTAATTTATTATTTTGAAGATTATTTTATCGCAGTGACTTATTTTTTTAAAATACTTAGATCGAAAAAGGAAACAAATTTCACTTTAAAATTGTATAATGTTCTTAATTTCACCAATTGATGGGAATCTGTGAGACATGGGAATAATTAGACACCCAGTTAGCATTTTATGAAATTAGTGATCATATTCGAGTCTTTTTCGACTCCTCCGCGCGATTAAACTAAGCACTTATGCGCTCGTTTTCGATCCAAAAATGAGCACACTACAAAGTTTGCGAACGAGAACAAGATGTACAGACAAAAGGAAATAAACAAACCAGGTTCCTTTTCAAATTTGAAGAAAAAATATGAATATTAACTTCAAATATCTTCCTTCGTACATTATTTCTTATTCTTTTAAATTTCTTCTTCTTCGTTTTGACAATGGCAACTAGAGTTAACCAGACCTCTAATCATATATCTTTTAAAGTGTTACTAGTAGAGAAACAAATTGACTAAGCCTTTTTATTTAGAACACAGAGACAAAAACTTTTACATTAAAAAAAATTTACAAAAACAAAAAAGGAATTTATTTTTCCCAAAATTTTCGATTTCGTTCATTACAAAAAAAAAAAAAAAATATTCGTAATAGGAATAGCTAGCTAGTTAATTTCGTCAAAATTAAGATTTACTGCACATTATTATTATGCTTTAGTATTATGAAATGTATGGAAATGTTTATAAAAATATACTTTTTTAGAAATGATTTATTGAGTGTTCATTTTTTAAGAAATCTTTACAAGAAACAATTACTCTTCTCTTATTTTTAAATAAGAGAGAAGATATACCACCGAAATACAAAACCGAGATTTCTGTTTGACTTTCCATGCCTAATTTATAAAAAGGCTTAAAAAGTATTATGCAATAACGCATTGCTGATGGTACGAATGGTAAAATTTAATACATCCTTGAAAAAATCTTTTAGATGATGTACTTTTTTAAATAAGTTGTCTTGGGACAAAATGCGAAAATATGCACAAAAACAACTTTAATATAGAACTGTTTTTTAGACACACTCCAGCTCATGAAAGTTCCCATTAAATATAATCTTTGCAAAATATCAACGAAGCATTGCTAAATATCGACGAAACATTGCTAAACATCGAAGAAGAACAAAATCAACAAATAGAAAATGCGGATACTGAAGAAAAATCTTGCAAGTGTTAGAATCAAATATTACACTAGCAGAAAACCAAGAAAACTATAATAACGACTACTTGAAAAAAGTGGTTGAAGAAACGCAAAAGCTCCTGAATACGGCAAATATATTATCAGAAGGTTCTGATTTTATATTAAACAAGTAAGAGTGCTATATTCGGCTGTGCCGAATCTTATATACCCTTTACCAAAGTGCTTTTATGTAGTATCGAGATACATACAAAAGCACATACATAAAGTATAAACAAAATAAAAAAAATAATTTGACCTAGTTACTTTTATGTACAAAAAATTATTAATTTTCAAACCCTAAGATTAACATTTCAGATTTTTCTGATTCCTTATGTAGTAGTAGATTCCAATCTAGTAGTTCTTAAAAAAATATAGAAAGTGTGTTAAGTGAAAAAAGAAAATTCAAAAAAAATGTTTTATTTATTTACTTTAATATCCAGAAAAAAAGTTCAAAGTTTTCAACTCTGGAGCTGTGGTTTTTATATGTATAGTTTTCTACAAAAAACATATATTTCCAAGACGTAAAATATATATAATTTATAAAGGCAAAGATAAAAATTAATTAGACTTAGTTACTTTTATATATCACAAAAAGTGTAACTTTTCCAACCCTGAAATCATCCTTTTTGATTTTTCTGATTAATTGCACCAATATTTTTCTTTTAAGAATATAAGATATGTTTAATTTATAAAGAAAGGGAAAAATTTGTTTTAGTAAGTTACTTTTGTTAAAAAAAAAATAAAGTTTTCCAACCCTGGAATCGTGTTTTTAATTTTTTAAAAGCTTTTTTTTATTTTATAAAATAAGTTTATTTTATAAAAAATAAATAAAAATTAGTTTTCGGTAGCTAATTTTTTATATCACAAAAAGTGTGGGGTTTCCAACCCTGAAATTATCCTTTTTGATTTTTCTGATTTCTTACACCAATCTTTTTCTTTTAAGAATATAAGATATGTTTAATTTATAAAGAAAGGGAAAAATTTATTTTAGTAAGTTATTTTGTATAAGAAAGAAAGTTAAAGTTTTCCAACCCTGGAAACGTCTGTTTAATCTTTTTAATTTTTTTTAATTAGAAATACTAATTTTATTCATACCGAAGTATAAAATGAGTTTATTTAATAAAAAAATAATAATTACTTTTCGGTAGTTATTTCGCATGGCAAAATGAAGTTTAAGCTTCCCAGCTCTGAAACCGCCTGGTCGATTTCGCTGATTTTCAATACCAATTACTTAGACGATTTCTAACTCACCAGTCCAAGAACGAAGACTCTAGCTTCCCTGGGAGCTTCGGATACCCGATTTAACGTACAGACAAACGGACAGACGGACATCGCTTATTCGTCTTCCCTATGCATAAGGATCCAGAATATATATACTTTATGGATCGCTTATTAATATTCTAGAAATTACAAACGGAATAACAAACCTGTATATACCCTTCTACCATTTTTCGGTAAAGGGTATAAAAAATAAAATTGAAGTAAATCAGTCACATCTACAAACATTTCTTAACAGTGAAATCTTAAAAAGATTTAATACCAAATCAATGGATGTAGTCACTGAGTTACAATCACTAACTCCGAAAGTTCAAATCGAAAACTCAAGCAGACTAAAGATATCGGCCGTATCCATATACCAATTGTAAAAACACTAAGAACTGAAAAACTTTCTAAAGTTACAAAAGTATTCGAATCAACTGCAGATGGTATGGTGGTTATCGGCATCCCAAAGTTTAACGGCAAGCCGTCACCAGCGTTTCTAAATTATGATAAACCAGCATAAAACCAGTTAGATCCGCATAAAATAGTGAATGATTTACACTTTGTAAT
Source organism: Tachina grossa (assembly GCA_949987645.1). Classification (NCBI taxonomy): domain Eukaryota; kingdom Metazoa; phylum Arthropoda; class Insecta; order Diptera; family Tachinidae; genus Tachina; species Tachina grossa. Next base: position 64,743,813 of record OX465275.1, on the reverse strand, counting down.
GCAGCACACACAACTTACTTGGGAGGAAAGAAAGAAAGAAATGTGATCATTACTATATGTGCTGATGAGAGCAAAATGTATCGGCAAAGGAAAAGGAAACGACTATTTTTTAATGCCCTGCAGTTGAAGTAAAAAAAAAATATGTATATATATATATATTGGTGATTTATTTGCTCTTTGAATTTGTCACAATTATTCCACATTTGCTACAAATCTCCATAATTTTTCTTCATATATAATTATGCTGGCCGACACTTAAGCTCTTTATTTCCCGTAATTCATATCAAATTATCATTGATTTAGTCAAAAATTATTTGGTAAGTTATCATCGATGCCATTTAGTAGTGGAAATTGGTATGTTAAATACAAGTTCTTAATCGTTTGTAATCCCTGAACTAATTCATCACGGTTGTGTGATTTGCGTATGATTATGGCCTGCAACATGGAACTGCCTGCTTCCAAATATGCCACTACATTGGAAAAAAGATTTTCAGTGTGCAAAACCGTACTGCTGGGGTGAACAATGGAGTATGAGACACTTTTGGGACTTTTACTGTACTGCACCAAAAGCCAAGGAGTTTCTTTTATGTCTTTTCTATCATCGGGGTCTATGAAAGCCTGAAAACAAAAGATTGTATTTAATTAAATGCAAACCAGTTTACGATCAGTTTATTAAAATACTAAATTTACCGCTTAAAAAGAGGTTTCTTTCAGTATCTTAAATTGCCTTTGCATCAAATCATCTGAATCACTCTCACGCATCACAGTTGCCATTACAAAGACTTTGTCATGTCGTACAACTATTTCTGCAGCATTTGCTTTTGCAAAACAATTTTGCGGCCAGGCAGTGTCATTTTCTTCTACAATTACATGCACTACAGTATTGGCATCCTTATTGTACTGAACCAGTATTTGTCTTTCTGAACTTTGACTAAAAATGTCCTCTTCATGTTTTGCTGTCTCAAGATGTGGAGATCCTTCTTTAAAGACTCACGATCATCAGAAGCAAACTGAATTTCTCCTTCTATAACAAAATGTCTCCAATTAAAACTTATTTTCTGATTCACCAACATATATTCAGAGTCCTCATTAATAACATCAACTGATTGTACGATATCATAAGTTATGCATCCATTACTTTTGCCACCATTCGACTGGCCCTCATCCATTTTGACTAGATACCAAGACATACGGCAATATTCCTTAGGTTTTTCATTACAAGTCATTATTTTAATTTAATTTAATTTCATTTTTGAGCTTACTACTTTTTTTTATGGCACTAATTAGAAAATAATTATGTTTAGGTTTTGAGATAGCAGGTAAATGAGGTGATCTGTTAGAAATGAAGGAAAACTGAAATTTTTAGAGAAAATATTTATAAAAAAAAAATTGGCTTGTTTTTATGGTTAAGCAATTGTCTATATGCATTTCGTTCCCGCTTGTGGAACTCGTCGGTAGACTTCAACCCAAAAAAGTTTTGAATTCAGTTAACAAACTCCGTATGTTTATAGTAAGACTCTTAATATTATATTGAGAATCACAATATACAAACATAATAAGTTTGAAAACCGCAAACAAAAATCTTTACAAAACAAGCACAGTTGAATAAAGATGTTTGTTTTGTAAAGATTTTTGTTTGCGGTTTTCAAACTTATTATGTTTGTATATTGTGATTCTCAATATAGTATTAAGAGTCTTACTATAAACATACGGAGTTTGTTAAGTGAATTCAAAACTTTTTTGGGTTGAAGTCTACTGACGAGTTCTACAAGCGGGTACGAAATGCATATAGACAATTGCTTAACCATAAAAACAAGCCAATTTTTTGAAATTAAATAAAGACATTATGTCAAATAAATATACTTCAGTATTTCATGTATGAAAATATTTATAAGTATCTGAATTTAATGTTTAATTTTATTTGATTTTAAAAGCAAAAGTGTGAAGATAGAAAGTAATAAGCTCAAAAATAAAATTAAATTAAATTAAAACAATGACTTGTAATGAAAAACCTACTGAATATTGCCGTATGTCTTGGTATCTAGTCAAAATGGATGAGGGCCCGTCGAAAGGTGGCAAAAGTAATGGATGCATAACTTATGATATCGTACATTCAGTTGATATTATTGATGAGGACTCTGAATATATGTTGGTGAATCAGAAAATAAGTTTTAATTGGAGACATTTTGCTATAGAAGGAGAAATTCAGTTTGCTTCTGATGATCGTGAGTCTTTAAAGAAGGGGCTCCACATCTTCAGACAGCAAAACATGAAGAGGACATTTTTAGTCAAAGCTCAGAAAGACAAATACTGATTCAGTACAATAAGGATGCCAATACTGTAGTGCATGTAATTGTAGAAGAAAATAACACTGCCTGGCCGCAAAATTGTTTTGCAAAAGCAAATGCTGCAGAAATAGTTGTACGACATGACAAAGTCTTTGTAATGGCAACTGTGATGCGTGAGAGTGATTCAGATGATTTGATGCAAAGGCAATTTAAGATACTGAAAGAAAACTCTTTTTAAGCGGTAAATTTAGTATTTTAATAAACTGATCGTAAACTGGTTCGCATTTAAATACAATCTTTTGTTTTCAGGCTTTCAGAGACCCCGATGATAGAAAAGACATAAAAGAAACTCCTTGGCTTTTGGTGCAGTACAGTAAAAGTCCCAGAAGTGTCTCATACTCCATTGTTCACCTCAGCAGTACGGTTTTGCAAACTGAAAATCTTTTTTCCAATGTAGTGGCATATTTGGAAGCAGGCAGTGCCATGTTGCAGGCCATAATCATACGCAAATCACACAACCGTGATGAATTAGTTCAGGGATTACAAACGATTAAGAACTTGTATTTAACATACCAATTTCCACTACTAAATGGCATCGATGATAACTTACCAAATAATTTTTGACTAAATCAATGATAATTTGATATGAATTACGGGAAATAAAGAGCTTAAGTGTCGGCCAGCATAATTATATATGAAGAAAAATTATGGAGATTTGTAGCAAATGTGGAATAATTGTGACAAATTCAAAGAGCAAATAAATCACCAATATATATATATTATATATATATATATATATATATATATATATATATACAATGAAGTCACCTACAAATTCAACGACTACAAAGAATTGCCAAAAAAAACGACTTTGTGTTTCAGTTGTCAGAAACACACACAAACATGAACTAAAGTGTATGGTGCAAACAGCTTTTGACAGTTAAAACACGAAAACACAGAATATCATCAGGACGATTGCGTTAACCTGATAAATAGGCCCTGATATCAAGAAAGCATTGCTAAATATCGACGAAACATTGCTAAACATCGAAGAAGAGAATAGAAATAGAAAATTCGGAAACAGAAGAAGAAACTTTGCAAGTGTTAGAATTGAAAATTACACTAGCAGAAAACCGAGAAAACCATAACAACGACTACTTGAAAAAAGTGGTTGAAGAAACGCAAAAACTCCAGAATAAAGCAAATATATTATCAGAAGGTTCTGATTTTATATTAAAAAAATAAAATTGAAGTAAATCAGTCACATCTACAAACATTATTTAACAGTGAAATATTTAAAAGATTTGATACGAAATCAATAGATGTAGTCACGGAGTGACAATCACTAACTTCGAAAGTTCAAATCGAAAACTCAAGCAGACTAAAGTTATCAGCTATATCCACACCAATTGCAAAAATACTAAAAACTGAAAAACTTTCTAAATTTACAAAAGTATTCGAATCAAGTGCAGATGGTATGACGGTTATCGGCATCCCATAGTTTAACGGGCAAGCCATCACCAGCATTTCTAAATTGTGATAAACCAGCAAAAAACCAATTAGATCCGCATAAAATGGTGAATGTGTTACACTTTGTCATGCAGAACACACAACTAAGTGAGAAGGAAATAAAAAATGTTATCATTACTAAATGTGCTGACGAGAGCAAAATGTATCGGCAAAGGGAAAGGAAACTACTACTTTTTAATGCCCTGCAGTTGCAGTAAAAATCATTTACATTTTTGGTGAAGGGTATAACAAAAACAAAACAAAATGGGGGATCTAAAGCACAAGTGGTTCAAGAGCTAAAAAATAAATTTTGGGCCTTACAAGTTTTTGTGCCCATGCATTCATTTCACACTTAAATTTTGGCTTTGCAATGATTACGGTCATTAATGCAGTCATGGATTTTTGTACAGTGATTGATATTAGTATTAAAGCTGTGTTCGGATGGTTACTAGTTTGCCGCAATAATAATAAATGGCAAACCAGTAGCCACCCGACGATATGTATTTGCCTTATATTATATATCACTTTTTCATACACATGACATTTTCGGTTTAAGTCAAAATCTGGGGTTTACATACCTTTTATAATTTTTGTGTTCACACGTTGGTATGTTTAGTACACACGATAACTTATAAAATAAACCAATGCTTACTTTTGTGAATGCCTTAAAAATTTTTTCTTTAAATTTTAAAATTTTAATTTTATTTATTTATTTCATTTTTAATGCCACAAGCACTTGCTTTATTTAAAACCATTTCGATTTTTACTTCAACTCAGGGCATTAAAAAATAGTCGTGTCCTTTCCGTTTGCCGATACATTTTGCTCTCATCAGCACATTTAGTAATGATGACATTTCTTACTTCCTTCTCAGTTAGTTGTGTGTGCTGCATTACAAAGTGTAAATCATTCACTATTTTATGCGGATCTAACTGGTTTTTTGCTGGCTTATCACAATTTAGAAAGGCTGGTGATGGCTTGCCGTTAAACTATGGGATGCCGATAACCGTCATACCATCTGCACTTGATTCGAATACTTATGTAACTTTAGAAAGTTTTTCAGTTTTTAGTATTTTTGCAATTGGTGTGGATATAGCTGATAACTTTAGTCTGCTTGAGTTTTCGATTTGGACTTTCAAAGTTAGTGATTGTCATTCAGTGACTAGATCCATTGATTTGGTATCAAATCTTTTTAATATTTCACTGTTAAGTAATGTTTGTAGATGTGACTGATTTATTTCAATTTTATTTTTTTAATATAAAATCAGAACCTAATGATAATATATTTGCCTTATTCTGGAGTTTTTGCATTTCTTCCGCCACTTTTTTCAAGTAGTCGGTATTATAGTTTTCTCGGGTTTCTGCTAGGGTAATTTTCGATTCTAACACTTGCAAAGTTTCTTCTTCTGTTTTCGCATTTTCTATTTGTTGACTTTGTTCTTCTGCTATGTTTAGCAATATTTCGTCGATGTTTAGCAATCTGGAAATATTTCTTCTCTTCCTTCTGTTTGTCTGACTTTTGTTTACAGAGCCTCTAGCAGATGTCTTTTTCTTGAGTGCTTAAAAAAGGAATACAAAAATTAATTATCTTCCATAATTTCGATAAATAAATAAATTTATCACATTTACCACGGATTGTTTAATTTTATTAACGCTGACAATTTGTTGTTGACTGGCCGGTAGTTGTTTAAGGAATGAGTGTCTTGTCTGATTTGGTCGTTGGTTTTATACTTGAAGAATTTTTTTTTAACAAAAACAACCCGGCGTAGCATATAGCTTGTCTGCGGGAAATAGCCAGGATCTATGGCAGGAATCAAATCACGACCTCTGAACAGACAGGCTAGCATCGCTACAAAAAAAAAAAAAAAAAAAAAAAACAAACAGCGAGCTCGTGTAGTAAAATCAAAAATTATATAGTGTTGGTGAATCTTTGTATTTATATAAAAATTTAAAACAAAAAAAACTGATTGCAAATGCTCGTAATACCACAAACTGTCTCGAAAGTGAATCGAAATTGATCAGAAACGCGAGTCTTTTAGAAGACACTCGGCTAGGGTACCATATTCTCCCGAATGAGCAGTCATTTTAGAATCTAGGACGAGCACATAAATGCTTATTTAAGTCGAGCGAATGAGTCGAAAAGACTCGAATATGATCACTAATTTCATAAAATGCTGACTGGTTGTCTAATTATTCCCATATCTCACAGATTCCCATCAATTGGTGAAATTAACAACATTATAAAATTTTAAAGAAAAATTTGTTTCCTTTTTCGATCTGAATATTTGAAAAAAAAAATTGTCACTGCGTTAAAATAATGTTTAAAATAATATATTAAAAAAAAGTGCTATTCCTAATATTTAATGCTACAAACAAATACTGCAACTCTTGAAGGAATAAATGTTTGGATGTTTGGCAATTTCCGTTTCTAAGGCAAATAACAACAGGACGACATCATTTTCTACATGTTGAATAAAGGATCTGCATGTATTGTTACACACCTCTTTAGTGTAAAAAATTAATTAACATTACAGATTTATAATTTATTTGATAATTTGGCAAAAATAAGTTAGTTAGCATGAGAAGTATCATTAAAAATTTCGTTCAAAAACATTAACGTGTTGGTATATAAAAACTTTGACCAATAAAAGAATTGAGATCTAAATAAGAAGCGAAATGAAGCTTGATACAATACCTTATAATATAGTGTCCTATAAATTTACTTTCACGACCTCTTGATATCTAAAGATCATGTTTAACGGACAACATTCTTTACGAGATTAATATATAATCGCTCATTTACTTAAAGAACGTCATTACTAAAATTATGCTTAATTAATTACTATATCTATCGTTATATTGTGTAAAAATTTCATACAAATATCCTGTTTAGACAGTTATTGAGAGAAAAATTCAATTTCATTTTTTTATTAAATTCTAAAGTTGTGTGTAATTTGAAAACTTTAAACTCGTTTTTGGGCAAACTAGTTTTTTTAGTTATGACATCCTTTGGGTAAATCAGCGATATGTGCATTGTGCATATGTATATACATGGAATAGAATATTTTTAAATAAGAGAAAGAGATAATAATTAAAAATCATATGGCATAATGGTAAGTCCCAGTACACACTACGCAAGTCTTATTGCTAAGCTTATCACTTTTTCTTCTTTGAACTTTCATCGGCGTCCTCAAAATGCAAGTCTTGTTTTTGAGCAAATATTTTTTATGTATAGTTTATTATATGCATGTATGCTTTTTTTTAAATTACGAATGAGAGAGCAAAACGTATTGACTGCACATGCATCTGAGTACTAGTTTCTTTTCCTCTCGGCTTTTCACCTTACAAACCAATCAGCTTGGCATTAACACTTACATAAAGCGAACTGGAACTAATTATCTAGGAAGCTTTTTTTACGAAATTATAGTAATAGGAATTGTACCAAGGAAGCGCTTGGAGCTTATTTTAATCGCCGGTTATTTTATTCAGATCGATTTTAGGATGGAAATCTTGGCCTTATGTTCTCTTTTATACTTTTGACCTTAGTTTTGAGAATTTTTTAGTCGATTTTATAAATACTTAAGGAATAACAGATGCATATTTTATTTTGCGTAAGTTAAACCAATTTATATGCGTAATTTGGCAGAACAAAAACCATAAATGCCAAAATCAGGGCGTGAGATATTGTTTTTTAATCGTACTAGTAAATTGTGCTGAAACTTTACATATTATTATCGGTTAAAACTAGGACGTCTGCCGCACCCTTAAAATAAAACCAAGTGCATATGTAATTGTTTTAAATACATACATACATACATACATACATGATTTAATTTTACTAATTTACTAAGAATCAAGAAGTTAATGATAACTGGAGGTATTGATATCTTCTGCAAGTACTTGGAGAAAAAGTCGAAAGATAATCTTAAGAGAATTGAAATTTGGGAGACCACTGTCTGTAATAGCTCATTTGTCATTTATCAAACCATAAACTTTAAATATTTTTAGGTTTCACAACGACATACATATCGCTTATTTATGGCAACATAAGCATACTTCAAAAAGTTCGATAATGGAGAAAGAAGCATCATATCATATACATATAAACTTGTGTAAAAGTTTCATATAAACGACGCGAAAAAAAATTGTTTATACTCGTATCTTCTTCATTGATTTGTATGTTAATTGAAAACTTAAAACCCATTTTCTACAAAACTATAATTTTTTAGTTATGCTTCTGATGCAATAAAGGAGCGATACGAAGATTAGTAAAGATGAAACGAAAATTGTTCTATATACTGTATTTATACCAAGTAAAGCACAAACAGAAGTATTACTAAAAGTACTAATTTTACGTGTTTTACCACCTTAAGAGCATCCCTTATATTAATATGGATCATATTGTTAATCGTTCATCAAATTTTATCACATAACTAATCAAACACAAACTCTCACAGTCATAATATTAGTAGGATTATTGACCAGTAATGGGTTAATTCATGTCAACAATCTTAAAACTCTATTTTAAGAATTTGTATGGTACTGTCCAAACTAGTTGGACAGAACTAAGTATACATTTAAAACCTTTCATATTTTATATTAATTTTTTATATATATTTAAAATAATTTTATATTTATAATTTTGCCCTCAATGAATTATAAAGTGGCAACACTAAAACATCTTGCGCTACAAAAATATACATTTAGCTTTTCCTTGAATCGGTTATTAAAACCCGAAGTTAACTACCAAAAAAAAAATATACTTACTTTTGTTGATCCTTTTGAATTGTTACTTACTTACTTACCTTTTTACCATCGAAGTGTAAACTACAATTACCTACCAAAAACTCAATTGTAAATTATATATGTACATATACTTACCAAAGTGTGAAATTAAACTTAAAGGAAAAAACTGAAATACCTACGTTTGTATTCATTTCGCACAATAATAAAAGTGAGCATACAATCTCATCCAAACCCTTTAAGATAAATTAAAAGTTACTAATTGTTTCTTTTATTTTCCCATAACCCCAATAATTATGATCACGACTCTCGGAGTGATTATAATTAAAATCTCCTTTTCAGTTTGGTCAGTGAAGATATAAAATTATTTCCCCCGCTACCCTCTACAAACTCATAAAAGGAGATTCATAAGAAATAATCTCAAGATTATTCAGGTGCATTTTCATATATGTATGTATGGACGTCTCTTGGAGCAAAAAACTTGTTTTACTGCTTGTTTGTAGTGTTTTCACAGTGAAAGTTAAAACCTGGTTTTAACGTTAAAATAATAAAAACGGCTGATTTTGCTTTCACACTGCAAGTTTTTTAAATTCAGGTTTTAACTCACAGGCTGTCTAATAACTTTGCGCAAAATAAAATAAATCCCTTGCAGAAATGCATTGTTGTTGCATTTTTTCTGCTTTTTAATAGCACTTGTTGGACAAACTGTACAACAATATTAATAATATGAAAAACTGAGATATTCCAAAATGCGCTCTAAAATGGAAATTATTTTATATTTTCTTAATAAATTTTTTTTTTTAATTATAGAACTTCTTATACAGCATGAAGAAGTGCTTGGAAATAAATTTATTATATATAAACATGCGCAAATACATTATGAGATAAACCTTTTTTATAGGCAGATGAATGGTATTCATATCGTCTTTTTTCACTTTCCAGAGTTCAATGAAAGTATTTTCTTTGTTTTCCTTAAAAAAAAAATGCTTTTTTTCCCATAATTTTTTTATTATTGTTGCTGCTGCTTCCAGTTTTAAGTTGAAAATCTTTCAATCTTTCTTTCTTGTTATTCACTGGCATAAATAAACATTATTATCTGCTGTCGGTCATTTCAACTTGGCAGCACTGAATTTATCACAGCGAAAACAAGGTTGCATTTCATAAAACCAACTTAAAACCAATTTAAAAATGGTTTTAATTTGGTTTTAACAAAAACAATTTGTGTGGTAAAACCAGGTTTTAGGAGTTGGTTTTAACGTTAAAACCAATTTTTATTAAAACCATGTCAGTGTGAAAACACTATTACCCTCAAATTTTTATATCAGCAAAATACTTCAAGTAGGTTGTTTTCCTCCAAAACATGACGAATTCCGTCAATGCAACACTGATGGCAAATATTCAATTGTTTAAGCAATTGTTCAAATCGCATTAGTTGTATTTATAAATACTTTATTGGGGCGTCCTAAGTGTCATAAAGTCATATAGTCCTAACATTTTAAACCAGTTTAAAACTATTTTTATTTTCTTTCATATAAAATGAGTACTATATTAATACAATTCTTCACTCTATGTTTTTGTTACTGTCATAACTAATTATTTTGCTTTTTACTTTTCTTTTTCGACAAAATGTCTATTTACGTTTAAATACGTGGCGTTTTTCTTAAGCAAATTTCTACTCAAATCATTATATATTGCAAAAAATATAAAAATTCGCAAGGAATTAAAATAATGGAAACAATATCCCAAAGCTAATTATATAGACCGCAAAAAAAAGTAATAACTCGAGTATAGACTTACAGCATATATGTAAATCGCGAAAACTTGCAAAAATGCGAATATCTTCTAAAAATTTCCAAAGCCTCAAAAACTGTAAACGAGCAAACTCAGTAGATTTTATGAATCAAAAATTATCTTACATGCAAAAAATTTGCAAAAATTCGCGAATAATTTTTTAATTGAAAAAAAAACTTAAAATTTATTTAAAAAAATGCTTAAATTGTAAGGAATGCAGAAAACTTTTAAAAATCCGCAATTACGAAAATTCGCAAAAACTTGGTGACATCAAAAATAATTATATTAAAGTATGACACTTAATAAAAAAAGTTTAAAACTGTTAAAAAAAAAATAAAGAATTGGGAACAATCACTTTTACTGCAAAAATTTGCAAAAAATTGCAAAAATTGCAAACAAGCTCCAAAATTACTTAGAAATACCTAAAGATCTAAGAAATTCCAAAATTCGCAGAAAATTGGCAAAATTATGAAAATTCGCACAAATAGATAGATGTATTAAAAATCGGTAAAATGGTAAAAAGGCAAGCCCTAAAATAACACATAAATACTTAAAGATGTAAGAAATTCCAAAAAATCGGAAAAATTCGCGAGAATGAAAATTTGCAAAAACTTGCTAAAACCAAAATGATAGCAAAGTGTGATATAAAATAAAAGTCGTCAAATGTGTAAAAAAGGCAAAAACTGCAACAACAAAAATAATTCAATCAGACAATGATGTGGTTTGATTTAATCCTACTTTTTTAAAATTACACACAAGAGCAATAAGCTTTATCAAAAATTACCTGATCGCAAAACTTAAGAAAATTTGCAAATAAATTCCAAAGCCTTAAAATTTTAAAAAGTCAAATGCTCGAAAAAATTTTGTTTTACATATTGCAAAAACTCGCAAATAATTATCGGAAACAGATAGAAATCGTTAAATAATTTTCTCATAATATTGCATATTCGTACCAAATATTATTTAATTTTTGTAATATTTTTTCTCATTTGTTTTGTATCATATTGTTTATGTTTCAACTAACACACTAAAATATGAGGGGTTGCTCACAGCAGTCGCATTTTAAACTAGTTTAAAAGTTTAGAACATTATGACGTTATGACTTTAACACTACCGTGTGAATACCCCATATATGTAATTGGGAGAAAAACTGATTTATTTAAATAGAAAGGTTTGTTGCCTTGATAATAAAATAAAAATGGTTTCGAAAAATCGTATACCCAAAACACACGAAAAAACTTGCTAGTTTTGTTCATAGTGTAATTGTCGTATTACATTCCGCTAGTTATTTTTATTTTAAAATCTAATAGTACGTTTCCACTATGAGCAAAACATGTTGTTTTTCTCAGAACACTTGGAAGTGTTTCCATTATGCTTTTTTGTGTTTTGGTTAAACGAGTTTTGGAAATCAATTTGATTTTATTATCAAGGCCGGAGAACCTTATAATTTAGATTAGTAAATTTTCCACTAATTTACATATAAACAGCATATAAATACAACTGATTTGGTTTGTGCAATTGCTTAAAAAATTCAATATTCTGTATTAGTGCCATTTTTTGTCAGAATATTGCGGCTTGTTTTTGAAGTTTCAGACAGCAACGCAGTGTTGCACTAATAAATTTGTTCATGTTTTGGAGGAAAACATCTTATTTAAGGTGTTTTGCTGATATGAAAAATGTATGGGAAAACATGTAGCAAAACATTGGTTTTTGAGCAAAACAAGTTTTCTGCTCCAAAACACGTATATGGGAAACGCACTAAAAGTTCGTTACACTAAACAAAGTAATGTTTGAATTTGACAATTAAATTATTATATTCATGGTTAGAAATGAAATGGTTAGAGTTTAACGATATAGTTTTGTTAAAAATTTATGACTAAAACATGATTTGTATTATTATCTAAAAATAATATAATGTAAATAACAATATAATGTTATCCAAAACCATACTTTATTAAGTTGAAAAACAAAATTCAGGAACGTCTTCTGTCAGTTCAGTGTTTCGTTTGTAAGCTACCGAAGGTGGACGCGTAGTGTTAAATGAATAATTAAATAAATAAAGTACAAAGAAAAGGGCAGATCAACAAAAATATATATACATATATCTCTTTATACAGACGTGTCTGTATATACATAAATATGTAAGTACACATGTACAAATATACAATTTATTTCAACAATATTAATATATTCTTATTTCGGATTTGACGCACAGCTGTTTAAAACCAAAGATCTACTAATAAATATATAATTAGAAAACAAAATATTATTGTATATTAAAATAATACTGTGGTCGTATTTAACAACATTATTATAATATTTGAACATGGTATGGCAATTCTCAATTATTGTTTTTGTAAATAATATTATTATTAAGTCAGATAATAATATTATTTAAGCTTTGGCTTTCTATTGACAATAATATGATTTGAATGCAACCATGTAATTCGATCTTAGTATGTTTCTGTTTGATTATGGTTACCTCAACTATTTTTTTCCTTTCCGTGTGGATATTATCAGCTTTATTTATAAAATTAAAAATGTCTTTATAAAGGGTTTTAAAACAAATTTTCATAAAAATTTTTTCTTAAAAAGCCTTTATAGAGCCTTTTTAATTTTCATAAATAAGGCTGTATAAATTTAGTTTTATTATCTTACTGGCGAGTAATGGGTTAATTTATGTCAAAACCCTTGGGCTGAGTTTACATCTGACATTTCATGTGTGTCTCGTGCCCAAAAAAGCGCAACCGCTATTTACTAATGAAAAACTGTTGGATTCACACACGTATTTATTAAGAGAAACAGACTCATATATAACTAATAGATAATTATATAAAATTGAACATGATTGAAAACTGTTAAAATCAATAAATACATGTATGAATCAAACAGACACGCAGATGTTAACCCTAAAGCCGAGTTTTCCTAATAAAAATTTATGATAATATTATATCTATGTATGTATGTATATAGAATAAAATATGTATATAGAATACCGATTTTTGATATTTTCGAATTATTTATGCCAATCACGCTAATGGAGTTGCGCGCGTTTCTGTCTGACTCTCTAAGTTTTGTGGGAGCTTCAGAAAACGCATTTCAAGCACTCCATACAACAATTAATACAAAAATCCATTCAGACAGAAGGTTATCTCTTTCTTCACTCTCATAGTTATAAGAAACGAGAATATCTTTCGTTGTTATCAAGTAGAAAAGTCATACTTCAAACAATTGTAACTTTACAGGAGAAGGTAAAAAAATAGTAGAAAGTTCAATACTATTCGTATTCTGTTTTTCCGTTTTTTTTTCATTTTTCGTTTAACTAATGGGTCCGCCATCTAACGTTTTTTTTTTTCAACTAGTGCTTATTTCGTGAATGGTAACACTTAGCTCATGTCTGATTTGACAGATAATTAATTTTATTCTTCCGCTGAACGAGCCAACTGACCATCCAATGCGTTTTTTCTTCGCTAAGTGGGCCTGCGATGCCGATTTTGCCAAAAAAAAATCATCTATTCAGATGAAGCTCATTTTGATCTTGGCGGGTATGTAAACAAGCAAAATTGTCGCATTTGGGGTACAGAAACCCGCACGCATACATTGAAAAGCCGACGCACCCAAAACGAGTCACTGTTTGGTGCGGATTTTGGTCCAGAGGCATAATTGGGCCATTGAACAAGGAGTGGCCGTTACAGTCAATGGCGACCGTTATCGGGCTATGTTGAACGAATTTTTGTTCACAAAAATTGAAGAGGAGAATATTGGCAACATTTGGTTTCAACAGGACGGCGCTACGTGCCACACAGCCGGAGCTTCAGTAGTTTTTTTTTATAGCATTTCAAAAAAAAAAAAGTTATCTGGCGGACCCTTTATTATTTTTCATGATCGTAAGACGTCATATTAATTATTTCTACTCATTCGATGTACTATCGGTACATACTTACATGTATGTAAGTATTTTTGTATTGGATATTATCTTACATTGTTTTTGCTTTCTACAGTTGGCTTTACTTTCAGTATATTAACCCTTAACTACCCAGTATGCTTTTGTAACGTAACTGTCCAGTGGTGTCCAATGGACTCATTAAAGAAATTAATGACATTTAAAGGACAACAAAGACGGTATACTCGTAGATTAGAAAAATGTTTTAATGATATTATTTACTTAGAAAGTGATTTATTTAGTTCATTACACTTTAATTACTTATAAAATAATGTTTTTACAGAGTTTACAATAGACATTCCGTTTAAATTTCTCGCAACACTGTTTGGAAGTTCAGGGATAACGAATCTCGTCTTCGTATATGAGGCATTGCCAACTCAATTGCTACTTATCGTAACAATATCTACTAAATTTAAAAAAAAAAAAAATTCGACAGACCATCAATTTTTTTTGTTGCGTTGAACTGTATACCATGAACCATTTTATCATGTATAATTTCAATGTTATTTTACCGAAATCGGGACTTTGGATTATTTAAACTTGGGTTGTTATCCATCCTCTTTTTTCCGGACACTGTCCTCTTTTTGGGAATCACTGTCCTCGGAAAAAATTGGCGTCCGGGAAAGTCCTACTTTTTCACCTTTAAATTGCTTTACAAATGGTAGAAAGGGAAATACTTAGTATTGGATATCTAGCTTATCTTATAAATAACACTGCTCATGAGGGTTGTTGTGGTATTTTATTTTAAGCATTATTAACATGTGTTTAAAATATCGATGGAGTTACGTAAACAACGTCAAAATAATATAGCAAAGCTTCAAGCAAGAGTTCAAAATCTTTATTACATGAACAAATAAGACATTTTAGCCAAACAATAAAAGTTTATTTAAGGTCAGTAGCCTTAACGTTAGATATATTTGATGTGCACTTTTTAATGAATTCTTGTACTATAAAACTTTTTTTGAGAAGTATAAACACAAAAAATATAAGTTTTAAAAAAGTTTGCAACATTTTAAACGATATTTGAAGTGCTATTTCTGTGCATTTATGTACGCAAATATTCTCAATATGCAACATTCTATGTAAAATGGTGCGAGTTTGACCCTTTTCATGCAACACCATTCATATGTATTTAAGATTTTATTGGTAGTAATAATATTGGAAAAACTCTATTTCGTTTTATTTTCATGTCCTACTTTTTTAAGCAAATGTCCCGGACATTTTTCCCCCTGCTGTCCTCTTTTCTTAAATCAAGCGATAACAACCCTATTTAAACTGATGTATTTAGCTGAACTAAAAGACATATCCAATTAAAAGGATAACGGTAGACAAGAAAGCCTGAACGCAAATAATTTTTCAGCACATAAAACTCTCTATAAGAACTAGTATTCCAGCTATTGAAATGTTAAGGAAATGGGAATAGAGTCGATTTTAATTCTTATTGTAACTAATAGTTACATACAGCGCACTTACACATTTGATCTTATATTGAATTCAACAGTGATAGTCAATTTCCTTGTCATTTGATCGGTAGTGGTGAGGTAAACATTTATCAATTATAGTTGTTCCACTAAAACATTGTGTTCATATGCCAAAACCTTAAAAAAATCGAGTTTTATTGTAAGATATACAATTCATTCGGTTTGTGAGAATTAAAATTTATAAAAGTGTTAAAAAGGATAATTAAAAAAAATTTGCAAAGGTTAATTTAATATAGATTTTAACTGCCTTGTTCATAGAAAATATTTCTTTTTAATAAGAGGTTTATGAAACAAATTTTCTATGGAAATTTGATTATAAAACTTTTATAAAATCAAAATATTTTTTATGAATTATAAAAAAAAAATATATATAAAGTTTTAAGATATTTGAAAAAAAAGGTGCGTTGGAGGTGAAAAGGTATTAAGACGCCTAGATAGATACCGCCTAGATTATTTTGTGTTTTGGTTATTTGTGCTTCTCGCTGATTAATATTTTATTTACTTGTATATTTTTAAGTCACTTTTTATTATAAAAACACAATTTAAATAATATAAAAATATGTTTATTACCAGAGTGTTAATCATGTATGATTGCTCGTTTGTGGGGGATTGATTAGTTTAAGTTCATAGGTATATCCATCAATTATGATCGGTCAAATTTGACGAATATGTATGCTATCATTAATTCGTAAAAAGCAGTAGAGGGTGCAGTTTGAATATAGGTATGTTACGACGGAATTCATTAGTTAGAGAAAGATGCGCAACATGATACTTGCACAAATCACATTTTTCATTTTTTCGTTAATAGCGTCTTATAATTTTGTTCTACGCAATGATGAATATATTCTGCATGAGTACTGATCAAATGACCGGTAAATTGACTGACACTGTTCTTGCAGAGACTTTTTTCTTTGTTTATCACCGTTAGGGAGATTTTTAAATACTTTATTCATGCTAATGTAATTTTAGCACCTATTTGTGTAAACAAAAATTTCTTGCAAATACGACAGTAAATAGTTCATAACTCTAGAAATGGAATATGATTTTAATTTGAACATCTTGCAATTTCTGTACCTTAACTTATAGTACTAAATCAGGAAATTATGAAATTAAAATCATCTGTTTATATGTATGTTAGCATGCGAGGCATTTGGATTTTCATTGTTCTATCAAGGATTAATATTATATGCTTGCCTAAAAGAAGAAACAAGTAAAGTAAATCCTCAATTGATACGAGCATTTATGAGTGCCATAAATATGATTTATCTGATATGAAACATATAGTTTCATATGTTTAAAATTGGTTTTAGTTTAATCTTAACATCAATTGGTAGCCGCTACATCCTTATACAAGTTCAAGTTCTACATGATGAACATGATGTTTTATTCAATTTAGTTGCGAGGATAATATAGAATTAACGTTCTATGGCATACAAACCATTATACAGACATCCATACTTACACATTTATATTAAAGTGAGTTTCTAAATTTGTTGAAGCAATAAAGTAAATCGCTTGATATGGACATTCCAAGGACAAATATAATTTGTCCCCTTCAAACTTTTTAATGAAAACGTGTATTTAAGATTTTATAAGGGATTATAAATTTAAATAAGATTTTGTTTAATATATACTTTAATCTTGAAGAAATACTGCAATACCCGTGACAGTTGTAAGCATTATATCCTCTTGCAAAATTTTCCACGAATTCAAATTTTTAATCCTCGTCTGCGAATAAAATAAACTTTCATCAAATTCAAGAATACATACATATGTATTCATGCATGTTTACAATTTGGTCATAAGCTTTAACGGCAAAAATTTATTCAGGTCTGTTTTACAAGTGGAAGGTCAGTTACCTGGACTCAGTAACTTTTTGAGAACCGAAAATCGTCATATTTATCGAAATACTTGTGCATATGTTTGCAGTAACGACAACATCGTTCTGTTATCGCTTGTTTACGATAGTGTTCACTAGGGTTTGCACAGCGATTATAATCGTAATTGTAATCGCGATTAATCGCACCTTTTATGTTAAAAAATAAATTTCTTAAATGCAAAGTTTAGATTTTATTTTTCATTTAGCCTTATAAATGCTTTTAGTGTTATCCAATGGATTTCCAATTGTATAATTGTAAAGTCTACTGATAACTTGGATAAGTACCAATGAAATATATAGAAAATTGTATTATATTCTGCCCATTTTATTTCAAAAACGTAATATCTCAAAAATTTCTTTACACTTGACACAAAAATAAATTTTTATTATGGTTGTAGATACTTAGGCTTCGGTATGAAAAATGCTCTTTTTATATGAACTTGTTCATTAATTATGATATAAATTCATTAAGTGTAGATACAAAATTGAATAGAAAATAAATTAAGAAAATAGAAATATTCTTCGTCCTAGAAAAATTTTCCTATCAAAAGATTGACTTTGACAATTTGTATTGTTTTTGATACTCATAAGTTCTGATTTACGAACTTCGTTTTACATGCTTTAAAATTTTCTCCAAATATATATATATATAATTTTATTGAAAAATTCAACTAAAACACGAACTCAAGACAAAATAATTAAATTTCTTTGGCTAAACCCATACAGTTCGACTAAAACTTATGGCGCAATTTATTTTGGTTTTAGAAAATATTATAATATGATTAATCGCGTTTAATCGTATATTTCGTAATCGTAATCGCGATTATGAAAATCTGCGGTTATATGCAAACCCTAGTTAGTGTTCTCATTTAATTTAATTTGCGACATCTCTGCACATAAAATGTCAAAATAAGCGAAAAACACAAAGAAAAATTAGAAAAAAATATGATTTTTTTTTAATACAACCGACAGCAAATGTCGTTAAAATATGGTACTGGGTAGCAGAATCGATAAGTGTTTGTCATAGTTGTTTATTACAGTAATATGATCATTGCAATAAAAGTTACTGAATTCAGCTACAGATGTCAATTGAATATTCAATTGCTTTTTAGTTTAGCATTAATTTTGATTGACCGTGGCGAAACTATTTTATTTCATTTTTGATTAAGTCTATACTGAGTTCTATGACTTTATTAACAATGCAGTGTGGTGCAGTTATGTAATTATATTTAAATTAATGGCTCGATTATGGTTGCGTTGCTAGTTGCCGAAATGGTATTACGGATGGCAACTGGTAACTAACAGCTGGTAATTTCAGTTTCCATATTCGCAACCAAAAACTTGTAGTTGCTGCATATTTCAAAAGCAAAAAAAATTTAAAAATTAAACAGTAATTCAAATATTATTTTATTTTTAAATTTCTTTTATGAATATTTAAGGAAAATATGCTTTACAGCTAAAACAGAGATTGTTAAAACTTATTTTATACAACAACATTTACTCACAGTAGATGCGGTAATTCTAAAGAGTCGTCTAATAGATTCAACTTTTGTACTTCCTTCTCTTCACCACTAATTCCACTTAACTAATAATTTTTATGATCAGTAAATTTTTTAAGCACTTTTACTCAATAATATTTTTTTAGCACATGTATTTCTTATATTTTAACCCCCATATTCATAAAATTTTAAACGAATTGGAAATGTATTTTATTTCAAATTTTCCATACAAAATTTTCCTAAAATGAATTTCAAATTCGTTTTATTTTTTTTATGAACATGGGGGTAAATATTTGTTTATATTATTTTCAGTTGCCAATTTGTCATAATCGTATTTGCGATAACTTTTTGGCAACTGGAGGAAGTTGCCATACATAATACAAATTTTAAGTTCAGTTGCGTTGCTAGTTAACTCGGCAACTGAAGTTCGGTTGCCATCCATAATCGAACCATAATTGAGAAGTAAGGGCAATTTACCTTGTTACTTATGAATTTATTTCAGTGAGCCGACGAAAATTGGTACATTCGTGTGATCCAAGCTTAAGAAAGCACAGCACAGTACTTTTTTAAAAAATATAGATATATACATTTATACATACAAATGTACATTAGTGTGTCCCAAAAAATGTTTTTGCTATTGGCCCAGAACATTTTGAAAGCTTATAGGGTACAGTATTTTTGTGATTTTTTTCAGATTTTTCGGAAGAGGTTAATAAGTCGCTAAAATCGATTTCAACCCAAAAGTCGGGTTTTCTCGAATTTTTTTAATTTTGTTCATTACGCGAACCATTAGAACGATTGTTTTTATTACTAAGTAAATTTTTTTAAAGAAAACTGTTCAAACTTTACTTTTCTGTGCATCGGATTGGTTTTAATGTTAGATATTTAGATATTAGATATTCTATCTGTACAAAAAGTTTTCTTCAGAGTTATAACAAATCGCGTTAATATTTATAAATATCTTATAAATCTGCACCACTTTTGAACTGTTTAGTATAAATTACTGTTTATATGAAATTTTTACACAAGATAATATATGATATAATGATTCTTTCTGCATTGTTTACTCCATTAACGAACTTTTTGAAGTATGGTTATGTTGCCAGAAAGCAACGATATGCATGTCGTTGTGAAAATAATTGAAGTTTTTAGTTTGATAAATGACAAATGAGCCATTACAGACAGTAGTCTCCCAAATTTCAATTCTCTTATACGAATCATTCGACAGTTTCTTCCAGTACTTGCGGCGGATATCAATACCTCCAGTGATCATTAACTTCTTGGTTCTTAGTAAAATAAAATCATGTACGTATGCATTTACGCCAATAACATATGTATGTACTTCGTTTTGATTTTAAGGTTTCGGCAGACGTTCTAGTTTTAACGAATATTATTATGTAAAGTTTCAGCACAATTTACTCGTACGATAAAAAAAAAACAATATCTCACGCGCTGATTTTGTCATTTAGTATTTTAGTTCTGCCAAATTACAAATGAATTAAGCATTAGCAAAATTCATGGATATAAATTTGATCAACTTACGCAAAATAAAATATACATCTGTAATTCCTTAAGTATTTATAAAATCGACTAAAATATTTTTTGAAAAATGCAGGTCTAGAGTATAAATGAGGCCAAGTTTTTTATCCGAAAACCGATCTCAATAAAATAACTCAGATTAAAATAAGGTCCAAGCTCTTCCTTGGTATAATTCCTATTACTATAATTTCTTAAAAATATTCTTTGACGAAAAAAAAATTCTTCAAGTATATACCCAATGATCAAATCAGACGCAGCGCTCATTCCTTAAACAACTATCGGCCAGTCAACAACAAATTGTCAGCGTTAATAAAATTACACAGTCCGTGGTAAGTGTGATAAATCTATTTATCTATTGAAATTATATAAGATATGTAATTAATTTTTCTATTGCTTTTTTAGCATCTAAAAAGGGACGTCTCCTAGAGTATCTGCAAACAGATTCCAAACAAATGGAAGGAATACAAGAAACATTTCCAGATTATAAAAAGCAACAGCTGTGTGTACTGAAATATATTGAAGACCATCCTGTATTGGGCACAGGAGATACTAGTTGGGATCAATCTAGTGAAAAATCGTCTCAATTCCATTTTGTAGAAACTAAACCTTATAAAGAGGCAACAAGTGAACATTAGGTGACAAAAGAAAATAACACAACACAAATATTGTCAAGAGAAATTGTAACAACAAGTCAATTTCTGCTGCAACATATAAAAAAAGGTCCTTGGTGTTCCAGACTATGTCCAGGAGAATGGAATTCAGTAAAAGATGAAAAACGCACTGCAACACCGCAATATTTTGGGGAGACTACTAAAAAATGTTGCGGCAAATATAAATCACCTGTAGGAGAAGTGGAAGCCAAAAACGAAACAGATGAAGAAGCAATAAAATTTATTGAAGAGTTTAAAAAAAAAATTGATGAAGATGACTTAACAGTAGACGAACTAAGGGAACATTTGCTTTTAATTGATAAGATGCTCGCCTTTGCCACAGGCAAAGATACTGAAACTTACGAAAATCAAATAGATAGGGAGCTAGAAGTAGAGCTATTAACTTATCAGACATTAGAAAACAAAGTTAAAGCCCTGGAAACATTTGAGATTAATATAAAATGTGAAATTGTGCAAGAATTGATCGACAAAATTGAAAAGTTGCAAAATCTTTCAGAAGCATTATACGACAATTCTCTAAGCACTTCTACGGTTAGCTGCACCAAAATATCAAATACGAAGGCAGTCGACGAAACTAATGCGCTACAATATCCTATTTCCAAACTTCAAGAACCTCTGACACAGAGAATAGTCATATCTTCTTCTTCCACGTCCGTCACCCAAAAAGAAAAAGAGTTTAAGCCGAAAATGTTGCTGCAACTCAGAGCAAACCAAGATGGTATGGTGGTAATAGGACCTAATGGCACGGCCGTTGACAAAATAGCCTTAGAGAGCATTAACTGGTCCTTATCGGGAGCAGCAATAACACGCAAGATTTTAGTAGAAAATTTTGGCCGAGAACCATTAGCCTTCCACAATCTGACCGGTAAGCTTCGTCAGCTTTTATTGATTGTGAAAGGCCAACGAAAAGCCAATTAAATCCACTAAAAGTAGCCGATATTATGCACTTGATAATGAAATTCGCGTGTGTAACGGCAAAGGAGGTGCGACATGCCATCACTACAAAGTGCGCGGACGAGAACAAGATGTTTCGACAAAAGAAAATGAAAAGCCCAGGTTCTGCTTCAATTTTGCAGAAAAAAGATGAATATTAACTTAAAATAACTTCCTTCGTACATTATTTCTTATTCTTTTAAATTTCTTCTTCTTCGTTTGGACAATGGCAAATAGAGTTAAGCAGATCTCTAATGATATATCTTTTAAAGTGTAATTGGTAAAGAAACAAATTGACTAAGCCTTTTAATTTACAAAAACTTTTACATTAAAAAAAATTATAATAACAAAAAAAGTAATTAGCTATTTATTCCCATAATTTTCGATTTCGTTCATTACAAAAAAAAAAAATTATTCGTAATAGGAATAGCTAGCTAACTACTTTCGTCAAAATTAAGATTTACTGCATATTATTATTATGCTGTAGTATTATGAAATGTATGGAAATGTTTATAAAAATATAATTTTTTAGAAATGATTTACTGAGTGTTCGTTTTTTATGAAATTCTTAAAAAGCAACAATTACTCTTCTCTTATTTTTAAATAAGAGAGAAGATATACCACCTAATTTATACCATACCATGCCCAATTTATAAAAATGCTTAAAAAGTATTACGCAATAACGCATTGCTGATGGTACGAATGGTAAAGTTTAATAATCCCATGGAAGCGCCTTAAAAAAAGCTTTTAGATGATCTACTTTTTTAAATATGTTGTCTTGGGACAAAATGCGAAAATATGCAAAGAAAAAAACTTCAATATATAACTGTTTTGTAGACATAGTCCAGTTCATCAAAGTTCCCATTAAATATAATCTTTGCAAAATATCAACGAACCATTGCTAAATATCCACGAAACATTGCTAAACATCGAAGAAGAACAAAATCAACAAATAGAAAATGCGAAAACAGAAGAATAAACTTTGGAAGTGTTAGAATCGAAAATTACACTAGCAGAAAACCGAGAAAACTATAATAACGACTACTTGAAAAAAGTGGTTGAAGAAATGCAAAAACTCCAGAATAAGGCAAATATATTATCAGAAGGTTCTGAGTTTATATTAAAAAAATAAAATTGAAATAAATCAGTCACATCTACAAGCATTTCTTAGAAGTGAAATGTTAAAAAGATTTAATACCAAATCAATGGATGTAATCACTGAGTTACAATCACTAACTCCGAAAGTTCAAATCGAAAACTCAAGCAGACTAAAGTTATCAACTATATCCACACCAATTGCAAAAACACTAAAAACTGAAAAACTTTCTAAATTTACAAAAGTATTCGAATCAAGTGCAGATGGTATGACGGTTATCGGCATCCCATAGTTTAACGGGCATAACCAGCATTTCTAAATTGTGATTAACCAGCAAAAACCCAGTTAGATCCGCATAAAATAGTGAATGATTTACACTTTGTAATGCAGCACACACAACTAAGTGAGAAGGAAGTAAGAAATGTCATCAATACTAAATGTGCTGATGACAACAAAATGTATCGGCAAAGGGAAAGGACACGACTATTTTTTAATGCCCTGCAGTTGAATAAAAATTGAAATGGTTTTAAATAAAGCAAGTGCTTGTGCCATTAAAAATAAGGTAAAAGTGTAAGATAAATTAAATTAAAATTTTAAAACTTAAATAAAAAATGGATAACACATACACCGAAAATGTCATGAGTACAAAAAAGTGATATATAATATAAAGCAAATACACATCGTCGGGTGGCTACTGGTTTGCCACTAATTATTATTGCGGCAAACTAGTAACCACCCGAACACAGCTTTAATACTAATATCAATTACTATACAAAAATCCATGACTGCATTAATGGCCGTAATCATGGCAAAGCCAAACTTTAAGTGTGAAATGAATGTATGGGAACAAAAACTTTCAGGCTCAAAATTTTATTTTTAGTTCTTGAACCACTTGTGCTTTAGATCCCCTATTTTGTTTTCATTTTTATTATACCCTTTACCAAAAATTTATATAAAAACAGAAGTTTTAAAGTAATTTTTTTCCGATTTTTACTACAACTGCAGGGCATTAAAAAATAATCGTTTCCTTTCCCTTTGCCCATACATTTTGCTCTCGTCAGCACATTTAGTAATGATAACATTTTTTATTTCCTTCTCACTTAGTTGTGTGTGCTGCATTACAAAGTGCAACACATTCACTATTTTATGCGGATCTAACTGGGTTTTTGCTGGTTAATCACAATTTAGAAATGCTGGTTATGCCCGTTAAACTATGGGATGCCGATAACCGTCATACCATCTGAACTTGATTCGAATACTTTTGTAAATTTAGAAAGTTTTTCAGTTTTTCGTGTTTTTGCAATTGGTGTGGATATAGCTGATAACTTTAGTCTGCTTTAGTTTTCGATTTGAACTTTCGGAGTTAGTGATTGTCACTCAGTGATTACATCCATTGATTTGGTATTAAATCTTTTTAACATTTCAGTGTTAAGAAATGCTTGTAGATGTGACTGATTTACTTCCATTTTATTTTTTTAATATAAACTCAGAACCTTCTGATAATAATTTTTTTTCCTTATTCTGGAGTTTTTGCATTTCTTCAACCACTTTTTTCAAGTAGTCGTTATTATAGTTTTCTCGGTTTTCTGCTGTGTAATTTTCGATTCTAATACTTGCAAAGTTTCTTCTTCTGTTTTCGCATTTTCTATTTGTTGATTTTGTTCTTCTTCGATGTTTAGCAATGTTTCGTCGATATTTAGCAATGGTTCGTTGATATTTTGCAAAGATTATATTTAATGGGAACTTTCATGAACTGAACTATGTCTAAAAAACAGTTCTATATTGAAGTTTTTTTTGCATATTTTCGCATTTTGTCCCAAGACAATATATTTAAAAAAGTACATCATCTAAAAGATTTTTTCAAGGCGCTTCTATGGGATTATTAAACTTTACCATTCGTACCATCAGCAATGCGTTATTGCGTAATACTTTTTAAGCATTTTTATAAATTGGGCATGGTATGGTATAAATTAGGTGGTATATCTTCTCTCTTATTTAAAAATAAGAGAAGAGTAATTGTTGCTTTTTAAGAATTTCATAAAAAACGAACACTCAGTAAATCATTTCTAAAAAATTATATTTTTATAAACATTTCCATACATTTCATAATACTAAAGCATAATAATAATATGCAGTAAATCTTAATTTTGATGAAAGTAGTTAGCTAGCTATTCCTATTACGAATAATTTTTTTTTTTTTTTGTAATGAACGAAATCAAAAATTATGGGAATAAATAGCTAATTACTTTTTTTGTTATTATAATTTTTTTTAATGTAAAAGTTTTTGTAAATAAAAAGGCTTAGTCAATTTGTTTCTTTACCAATTACACTTTAAAAGATATATCATTAGAGATCTGCTTAACTCTATTTGCCATTGTCCAAACGAAGAAGAAGAAATTTAAAAGAATAAGAAATAATGTGCGAAGGAAGTTATTTTAAGTTAATATTCATCTTTTTTCTGCAAAATTGAAGCAGAACCTGGGCTTTTCATTTTCTTTTGTCGAAACAGCTTGTTCTCGTCCGCGCACTTTGTAGTGATGGCATGTCGCACCTCCTTTGCCGTTACACACGCGAATTTCATTATCAAGTGCATAATATCGGCTACTTTTAGTGGATTTAATTGGCTTTTCGTTGGCCTTTCACAATCAATAAAAGCTGACGAAGCTTACCGGTCAGATTGTGGAAGGCTAATGCTTCTCAGCCAAAATTTTCTACTAAAAGCTTGCGTGTTATTGCTGCTCCCGATAAGGAGCAGTTAATGCTCTCTAAGGCTATTTTGTCAACGGCCGTGCCATTAGGTCCTATTACCACCATACCATCTTGGTTTGCTCTGAGTTGCAGCAACATTTTCGGCTTAAACTCTTTTTGTTTTTGGGTGACGGACGTGGAAGAAGAAGATATGACTATTCTCTGTGCCAGAGGTTCTTGAAGTTTGGAAATAGGATATTGTAGCGCATTAGTTTTGTCGACTGCCTTTGTACTCGATCTTTTGGCGCAGCTAACCGTAGAAGTGCTTGGAGAGTTGTCGTATAATGCTTCTGAAAGATTTTGCAACTTTTCAATTTTGTCGATCAATTCTTGCACAATTTCACATTTTATATTAATCTCAAATGTTTCCAGGGCTTTAACTTTGTTTTCTAATATCTGATAGGTTAATAGCTCTGCTTCTAGTTCCCTATCGATTTCATTTTCGTATGTTTCAGTATCTTTGCCAGTGGCAAAGGCAAGCATCTTGTCAATTAAAAGCAAATGTTCCTTTAGTTCGTCTATTGGTAAGTCATCTTCATCAATTTTTTTTAAAAAACTCTTCAATAAATTCTATTGCTTCTTCTTCTGTTTCGTGTTTGGCTTCTACATCTTCTACAGGTGATTTAGTTTTGTCGCAACATTACTTAGTAGTCTGTGCTGCAGTGTGTTTTTCTTCTTTTACTGAATTCCATTCTCCTGGACATAGTCTGGAACACGAAGGATCTTTTTTTTTTATATGTTGCAGCAGAAATTGACTTGTTGTTACAATTTCGCTTGGCAATATTTGTGTTGTGTTATTTTCTTTTGTCACCTCATGTTCACTTTTGCCTCTTTACAAGGTTTAGTTTCTACAAAATTGACTTGAGACGACTTTTCACTAGATTTATCCCGATTTCTATCTCCTGTGCCCAACACAGGATCGTCTTCAATATATTTCAGTGCACACAGCTGTTGCTTTTTGTAATCTGGAAATGTGTCTTCTGTATGTCTGACATCTGTTTACAGAGCTTCTAGGAGATGTCTTCCATAATTTCGAGAAATAAATAAATTTATCACCCTTACCACGGATTGTATTATATTATTAAAGCTGAAAATTTGTTGTTGACTGGTCTGTATATCGGTATATCGACTTTCGGCTTAGAATCAACTGAAATTTTACTGTTTAAAGGGCATTTGCACTTGTACAAAATCTAGCATATTTTAATTAAAATCTTTACAAAAATCTATACCGTTTACACCATGTTTTTTTTACATTTATCATGCCTTTTTTTAACTAAAACAAAACCCATTAACCGAAAAATTTCCAAAACTACAACTAAATAATTGCAATATAGCCAATTCACACACCTTTTAAAGTAGTATATATGTAGCCAATTCAATCATTTTTTTATACATTGAGACAGGGTAGTAAAAATAAAAAAAAATATTAGATTTTGAGTAGATTGCCTTCAAATCTACTCATAAAGTAGATTTTGTTTTGTATGGGAAATCAAGTAAAAAGCAATAAGATTAGCTCGAAATCTCGTAAGTACTAGATTTTGAGATAATGTAAATGCATTATTAACGTCATCGCCAAAAATGTTTAATTTTGTATTTGTTCAGTCTTTCAGCGATCGAATTTTTTTTAAGCTTTAGCGAGTTACTAAAAACGAGCCCAAGTAATATGCTGGTCTTATTGTAAATATATCCTGCATTGCCTATCAATTGACGTACATGCTCAGACTATTTGAGCTCCTGATTCTCTAAAAGATAAGTTTTTTCTGGCCAAAAAGCTAAATGTTGTGTGTTTTGTGTTTGTGTTCCATATAAGCTCTTAAATGAAAATAATTCTTCATTATGAACTGAAGCCAAGAGTAGCTCAATATCATTATAATTGCGGACATATTTTTTTCGTTGATTATTATTATTTCACCAAACTGAGTATTTTTCAATTGCTTTAGATGATCAAAAACTGATTAATCAGTTATGCGCTTAAAATAAGACTCGAAAATGATTTCCAGAAATACGCAAAAACGTATTCGTTTAAAAAACAAAAACAACCAGCAAGCTCGTGTAGTAAAATCAAAACATATAAAGTGGGAGTGAATCTATGTATATAAAAATTTAAGACAAAAAAACTGATTGTAAATGCTCGTAATACCACAAACTGTCTCGAAAATGAATCGAAATTGATCAGAAACGTGAGTCATAAAATACTCTTTTAGAAGACTCGCGGCTAGAGTACAATTTTCTCCCGAATGAACAGTCATTTTCGACTCGAAAACGAGCGCACAAGTGCTTATTTTAATCACGCGGAGAAGTCGAATTAGACTCGAATATGATCATTAATTTCACAAAATGTTGACTGGCTGTCTAATTATTCTCAATTCTCACACATCCCCATACACACAGAAACACGCTTTCATATATATCCATGTCTCTCAATTGGTGAAATTAAGAACATTATATAATTTTAAAGTGAAATATGTTTCCTTTTTCGATCTGAGTATTTTAAGAAAATAAGTCACTGCGATAAAATAAACTTTAAAATAATAAATAACAAAAAAAATATTTTAAGTTGAATGTTATTCCTTATATTTAATTCTACTAATACTGCAACTCTTTAGGGAACAAATGTTTCGATTTAAATAAACTTTCAATGACAATTTCCCTTTCTTAGAAAATAAATGTAGGACGACAGCATTTTCTGCATGTTGAATATAGGATCGTTTAGTGTAAAAAATTAATTAATATTACGGATATATAATTTATTTGATAATTTGGCAAAAATAAATTAGTTAGCATGAGAAGTATCATTAAAAATTTCGTTCAAAAACATTAACGTGTTGGTATTTAAAAACTTTGCCCAATAAAAGAATTGAGATCTAAATAAGAACCGAAATGAAGCTTGATACAATACCTTATAATATAGTTTCCTATAAATTTACTTTTAGACCTCCTGATATCTAAAGATCATGTTTAACGGAAAATATTCTTTACGAAATTAATATATATCGCTCATTTACTCAAAGAACGCCATAACTCAAAAAATTTCATATTTTTGAGTTAATTATGCTTAAGTAGTTATCATACTGTTCGTCATATTGTGTAAAAATTTCATAAAAATATATCTTGTTTAGTCAGTTACTGAGAGAAAAATTCAATTTCATTTTTTATTAAATTATAAAGTTGTGTGTAAATTGAAAACTTTAAACTCGTTTTCGGGCAAACTAATTTTTTGAATTCTGACATTCTTTGAGTAAATGAGCGATATGTGTGTTGTACATATGTATGTATATACATGGAACAGAATATTTGTAAGAGAAAGAGAAAATAAGTAAAAATCAGATGACAGAATGATAAGTCCCAGTTCATACTACGCAAGTCTTATTGCTCAGCTTATCACTTTTTCTTCTTTGAACTTTCATCGGCGTCCTTACGATGCAAGTCTTGTTTTTGACCACATATTTTTATACCCTCTACCAAAAAATGGTAAAAGGGTATATATAGGTTTGTCATTCCGTTTGTAATTTCCAAAATTTTGATAAGCGAGCCATAAAGTATATATTATATTCAGGATCCGTATGCATAGGGAAGACGAATAAGCGATGTCCGTCTGTCTGTAAGTGAAATCGATTTCCGAAGCTCCCAGAAAAGCTAGGGACTTCGGTCTTGGACTGGTGTGTCAGAAATAGTCTGAACAAGTAAGAGTGCTATATTCGGCTGTGCTGCATCTTATATACCCTTCACCAAAGTGCGTATATAAAGTATAGAGATACATTCATAAGCACATCCATACATGTGCATATTTTTTGTGAAAAAAAAATTATAATTTGTTGCTCTAGTGCAATTTTTATTAAGTGACCTCTCGATATTTCAAGATTAAATATTTTTTTTTTCGATATTAGCAGTAAGTTGAATATTTTATTTTTTTATTTTATTTACTCTCCCCCATATTCATAAAATTTTAAATGAATTTGAAATGTATTTTATTTAAAATTTTTCTTACAAAACGGATTTCAAGTCATTTTATTTTTTTATGAATATGGGGGTTTGTAATTAAGAAATATTTTACATTAACACTTATTCCAGTTGTCAAAAACCACGTCACGTCACACAATATCAAAAAATCAAATGTAAAAAATTGTTTTATTTAGTAACTTTAATATGCAGAAAAAAAGTTAAAATTTTTATAATTTTCTACACCAAACTTTTCTTTCCAAAACGTAATATATATATAATTCATAAAGAAAAAGAAAAAAATTAATTAGACCTAGTTATATAGTATATGAAATACCACAAAAAGTGTAAGTTTCCCAAGCCTGGAATCATCCATTTTGATTTTTCTGATTTCTTACACTAATGTCTTTTTTTAAGAATATAAGATATATTTGATTTATATAAAAAAGGAAAAATTTGTTTTAGTAAGTTAATTTTGTATAATTTTGTATAAAAAAAATTTAAAATTTTCAAACCCTGGAAACGTCTTTTTAATTTTTTTAATTGTTTTTTTTTTAATTTGAAATATCAATTTAATTTGTACTGAAGCATAAAATAAGTTTATATAATAAAAAAATAAAAATTAGTTTTTGGTAGTTAATTTTTTATATCACAAAAAGTGTAAGTTTTCCAATCCTGAAATCATTCTTTTTGATTTTTCTGATTTCTTACAGCAATCTCTTTCTTTTAAGAGTATAAGATATGTTTAATTTATAGAGAAAAAGAAAAAATTTGTTTTAGTAAATTACTTGTGTATAAAAAAAGTTAAAGTGTTCCAACCCAGGAAACGTCTTTTTAATTTTTTTAACTTTTTTTTTTTATTTTTAAATATCAATTTAATTTGTACTGAAGTATCAAATACGTTAATTTAATAAAAAAAAATAAAAATTTGTTTTCGGTAGTTAATTTTTTATATTAAAAAAAATTTAAGTTTTCCAACCCTGGAATCATCCTTTTAGATTTTTCTGATTTCTTACACTAATCTCTTTCTTTTAAGAGTATAAGATATGTTTAATTTATAGAGAAAAAGAAAACGTTGTTTTAGTATGTTAATTTTGTATAATTTTGTATTAAAAAAAAATTTTAAATTTTCAAACCCTGGAAACGTCTTTTTAATTTTTTTAATTGTTTTTTTTTTAATTTGAAATATCAATTTAATTTGTACTGAAGCATAAAATAAGTTTATATAATAAAAAAATAAAAATTAGTTTTTGGTAGTTAATTTTTTATATCACAAAAAGTGTAAGTTTTCCAATCCTGAAATCATTCTTTTTGATTTTTCTGATTTCTTACAGCAATCTCTTTCTTTTAAGAGTATAAGATATGTTTAATTTATAGAGAAAAAGAAAAAATTTGTTTTAGTAAATTACTTGTGTATAAAAAAAGTTAAAGTGTTCCAACCCAGGAAACGTCTTTTTAATTTTTTTGACTTTTTTTTATTTTTAAATATCAATTTAATTTGTACTGAAGTATAAAATACGTTAATTTAATAAAAAAAAATAAAAATTAGTTTTCGGTAGTTAATTTTTTATATTAAAAAAGTTTTAAGTTTTCCAACCCTGGAATCATCCTTTTAGATTTTTCTGATTTCTTACACTAATCTCTTTCTTTTAAGAGTATAAGATATGTTTAATTTATAGAGAAAAAGAAAACGTTGTTTTAGTATGTTAATTTTGTATAATTTTGTATTAAAAAAAAATTAAAATTTTCCAATACTGGAAATGTCTTTTTAATTTTTTTAATTTATTTATTAGAAATACGAATTTTATTTATACTGAAATATAAAATAAGTTCATTTAATAAAAAAAAATAATCAAAATTAGTTTAAGGTAGTTACTTTAGTATGGCTATGTAAAATTTGAGTTTTCCAGCTCTGAAATCGTCCGCTCGAAGACCCGAAGTCTCTAGCTCTAGTTTCTGGGAGCTTCGGAAAACCGACTTCACGTACAGACAGACTGACAGACGGACATCTCTTATTCGTCTTCCCTATGCATAAGGATCCAGAATATAGTATACATATATTTTATGGCTCGCTTATTAATATTGTGGAAATTACAAACGGAATGACAAACCTATATATACCCTTTTACCAATTTTTGGTAAATGGTATAAAAATTGCCGATAATGAATATCCCAGAAGCATTCAAGCTGTTGAGTAGTAAGAAAAGTGATATTAATACCAGGAATGGAATCGAATTATATTATTTTCCATCAAAAATTGAAGCTATACAACATATCAATCCTTCACAACAACATTGACGTGATTCATAAATTTAACTTTTAGAGTTAGTAAAGCAGAAAAATCGTTATCATATCATATATAGAGTTATATCTGTGTTGCAAATAATGTGTAGTTTCCATAATGCAAGCAAGTGAATACAAAATTTTTATGGGAATCACTCAAAAATTTGAGTGCTTTTCATATATTTTTTCTAGACAATCCGCTTGCTTGCATTGTGGAAACTACACATATGTGTACAAAAAAAAAACGTTTTTTTTCGATTTTTATACATAGCTACCCCAGCATAGGTATCTGCACAGAGAAGTTAAGTTTGAACAGTTTGCTTTAAAAAAAATTTACTTAGTAACAAATAAGTTCGTGCTAGTGGTTCGCGTAATGAACGAAATTAAAAAAATTCGAGAAAACCCGATTTTCGGATTAAAATTGGTTTTAGCGACCGCTAAACCTCTTCCGAAAAATCTGAAAAAAATCACAAAAATAAGGTACAGGGTACAGTACCCTATAAGCTTTCAAAAAATACTGCGGCTAAAGAAAAAAAATTTTTTTTGGACACACTAATTAATGTACATATGTATAAATATACATATCTATATATGTTGACAAAGTACTGTGCTGTGCTGTGCTGTGCTGTGCTGGGCTGTGCTGTGCTTCCTTAAGCTAGGATCACACGTATGTACCAATTTTCGTCGGCTCAATGAAATAAATTCTTACTTCTCAATTAATTGAAATATAATTACATAACTGCACCACACTGCATTGTTTATAAAGTCATATAGACTTATTCAAAAATAAAATAAAATAGTTTCGCCACGGTCAATCAAAATTAATGCTAAACTAAAAAGCAATTGAATATGCAATTGACATCTGTAGCTGAATTCAGTAACTTTTATTAGAATATATATAATAAACAAATATAACGAACACTTATCGATTTTGCTACCCAGTACCATATTTTAACGACATTTGCTGTCGGTTGTAGTAAAAAAAATCATTTTTTTCTAATTTTTCTTTGTGTTTTTCGCTTATTTTGACATTTTATGTGCAGAGATGTCGCAAATTAAATTAAATGAGAACACTAGGGTTTGCATATAACCGCAGATTTTCATAATCGCGATTACGATTAAAAAATATGCGATTGATCAAGAAAATATACAATTATAATATTTTCTAAAACCAAAGTAAATTGCGCCATGAGTTTTAGTCGAACTTTACACCAAAAAAAAAAGTTTTAAAATCAAGAAAAAACAATTTGGTTTTAAAAACGTAACCTTTATGAAATAGAACCTAGTTTGTTTTCTGGTATTTTAAAAATTTTTACTCTTGTTTTAAAAGTGAAAAATATTTTGAAATCAAAAAAGAATAGTTTTTGTTTGAAAAAAAACAGCAACCTTGATATAAAGTTGAACATACTCAAATTAAAGGATTATGTTTTTGAGTTAAGAATGAAATATTTTTGGAGTAATTAATAATGAAGCATTTTTTATTTTAAAACTTATTATTTTTATATCAAAAATGAAGCGTTTGAATTAATAATGAAGAATTATTAAGTTAAGAATGAAAAGTCTTAAATCTTAATGAAGCGTTTTTGAATTAAGAATGAAACGTCCTAAATAATAATGGAGAGTTTCTATATTAAGAATGAAACGTTTTAAAATAATAATATAGAACTTTCGTTTTACAATTAAAAATATTAATTTTTATTGAAATCAAAATGCCCTTTTTATGAACAATTTTCGATCTTCAACTATAGTCCAAACCGCTAATGGAACGAATTTTCATTTGGGTTATGACGATTTTTTTGTGCTCCATGATCATACAGGGTAATGGACATTAATATACACTTGGTCATAACAATAAATTAATTCTCTTTTTTTAACACGACACAAATATAAAATATTACTCGGTGAAAAATATAATTTCCTTCATTTTAAAAAATTTAAATTCTTGATATAATAATAAAATATTTTTGTTTTTAAATTTTTTAAAAATACATTTTCTTTTTCATTATGATTTCAAAAATTAAAATTTTTATTTTAATAAGAAAACATTATTGTTTTTGAAATTTTTAAAATGAAAGCGCTTATTTTTGTGTTAAAATTGCTTCGTTATAAAAATAAGAATGTTATATATTAATGTTATAAGAAACATTTTTAATTTAACAATTATTTTTAAAAATGCTGCATTTTTAAAACGAAAACGCAAAATTCTTGTTTTAAAAGTGCTGTTTTGGTTCAGTGTATGGGTTTAGCCAAAGAAATTTAGTTATTTTGTCTTAAGTTCGTGTTTTAGTTGAATTTTTCAATTAAATTATATTTATATTTGGAGAAAATTTTAAAGCATGTAAAACGATGTTCGTAAATCAGAACGTATGAGTATCAAAAACAATACAAATTGTCAAAGTCAATCTTTTGATAGGAAAGTTTTTCTAGGACGAAGAATATTTCTATTTTCTTAATTTATTTTTTATTCAATTTTGTATCTACACTTAATGAATTTATATCATAATGAATGAACAAGTTCATATAAAAACAGCATTTTTCATACCGAAGCCTAAGTAACTACAACCCTAATAAAAATTTATTTTTGTATCAAGTGTAAATAAATTTTTGAGATGTTACGTTTTTGAGTTCTCGTGGTACCTTCATAGCGAACAGTCGATTAGCGGAATTTTTCTTACTTACAAAAAAATTAAACAAACAAAAAATATTCGTAGTACATATTATTCGTAATAGGTACGTACTGTCTTTAATAAATAAGCTTTATGCTTTGCTAATATTTTTACATAGTAAAAATAACAAAAACAAAAAAAACCGCAAACAAAAAAAATTAAACAAAGTAATATTGAGGAATACTATATATGTGTACCTCTAAACAAATAAACAATCATAAATAACAAAAACAAAAAAAGACCGCAAACAAAAAAAAAAAAACACAAACGAATATCCCTTGAGGAATTCTTTGTATGAGTGCCTCAAATACAAAAAAAATTGAAGTGAGTTCTAACGGCAGAAATGCTTATTTTACTGTGAGTTCTGAAACTCTTAATGAAAAAAATATAAATAATAAATCTGATGAAAGTCTTTTTTTAACGTCAAAGCCAATTTTTCGTCAGCGATCAACTTCGCTTTGTCCAATGCCAAATAGTAATGATGCATTAACATTACAGTTGCCTAGTACTTCTTCATATAAGCCAGTAATATCATCCCCTTCAGGCTCGTGTTCATCACTTAACAAAGTTATCACTACAGATAACAGCGGCTCGAAACTCAAGGTACAAGTCGGAATGGACAGGTATATAACCGTGGTAAAGCGTGGGCGAAGCCCGAATTCTTCAAAAATTTCATCTGCTCCCAAAATGTCTAGGGATAACAGCGCAGCCTCAACTAATCGCCAAAATCGCTTCGAAATTTTGCAAGATGACAACGACAAACCCGAGGTATCCTCGAATAAAATATCCAAGCCGCCACCAATCTATTTGAGACAAAAAAATTCAAATGCCCTTATTAAAAAATTAATTTCGGTCATTGGTGAGAATAAATTTCACATTGTTCCAATAAAACGTGGAAACATAGATGAAACTAAAGTCCAAATTTATGACGAAAAAGATTTCCGCAAAATGGTTGCTGAATTTGAAAAAAATAATACAAGCTTCTACACATACCAGCTTAAGAGCGCTAAAGGCATGCAGATCGTATTGAAAGGCATAGATTCTTATGTTGTTCCCGAAGAAATAAAAGATGCACTCGTCCTCCAGGGGTTTAAGGTAAAAAAGGTGTCCAATATAATAAACAGAGAGAAGATTCCCCAACCCCTATTTCGTGTTGAACTTGAGCCTAATGATATAAAATTGAAAAAAAATGAGACGCATCCAATTTATAATTTGAAATACCTCTTGTACCGAAAACTCACAGTTGAAGAGCCACATAAGCGTTCAGGTCCTGTACAGTGCCATAATTGCCAAGAATATGGCCATACAAAAACATACTGCAATTTACCCTCTGTTTCTGTTGTGTGCGGCGAATTACACGGCACTGCTAGTTGCAATAAGCCAAAAGATCAAAGTGATAAAAAATGCAGTAATTGTGGAGGTAATCACACCGCTAACTACAGAGGTTGTCCTGTGTACTCTTTCGTAAAGAAGACTATGGTGCAAAAACCTAAATTAGCTCCAGCTCAATCAGCAAACGCTTACTCTGCCACTTTTGTGCAAATGAGCCAACCAGTTACTTCCCGTGTATCGTATGCAGATGCTGCTAAGTCAAATTCAATTCCCACACAAAATGTTTCCCCGCCAAATAATTCAAAAAATACTGACGCAAGCTTTAATTTTAATCGCCTTGAAGCTACTATTGAAAATCTGGTGCAAACTATAAACAATTTTACAACAAATATGACTAGCATGATGCAAGAAATGCTGCGAATGCAGAATACACTGCTTCAAGCATTAATTAATAAGCCATGAACACGTTAACAATATGTTTCTGGAACGCAAACGGCATTCGCCAACATAAAAATGAACTTGAGCACTTCCTCACGGAAAAAAATATTGATGTAATGTTAGTATCTGAGACTCATTTGACTTCGAGAAGTCTTTTTAAAATTTATGGCTACACTATATATGATACAAAGGACCCTAGAGGAAGGGCTTGCGGTGGATCAGCAATTCTAATAAAGTCAAGACTCAAGCACTATGTTCTTGATAACATTTGTGAAGAACACCTACAAGCAACAAATATTGGCATTGAAAGTTTTTGTACAAATTTTGTTATATCATCAATTTACTCCCCTCCCAGATTTTCAATCACTGAGAATCAATATGAGGATTTCTACAAATCTCTTGGACCTTGTTTTGTAGCAGCTGGCGACTACAATGCTAAGCATACGTTCTGGGGTTCGCGTCTTATTACCCCCAGAGGTCGAGCATTGTTCAACACTATTTCAAAAATGGGCTTGGATGTCATTTCGAGTGGGGAGCCCACTTATTGGCCTACTGACATACAAAAAATTCCGGATGTTATAGATTTTGGCGTCATAAAAAATATCTCTAGGGATTTAATTCAAGTTCAAGCTTCTCTTGATCTTTCGTCCGATCACTCTCCAACGATCATTACAATTTGTAGTCCATTAAGAAGTAACTTACCTGACCCATATGTGAAGATGATCAATCGTGTTAATTGGCTGGGGTTCAAAAAATATCTCAGTAGTCATTGTACGGAAAACATTACGCTTAGAACATCCGATGATATTGAATCTAACATTGCCAATCTCAGCGAGAATATTAAACAGGCTGCTGAACATGCCACTATCTCCCATCCGCAGACTGGGTTTAATAAAATTTATTCTACAGACATTGAACGTCTCGTACGTGAAAAAAGAAGAGCTAGAAGGGAATGGCAACAGCACAGATCACCACAAAATAAAATCAGATTTAAAGAGTGCACTAAACGACTCCAAGAGTTGCTTGCATCTGAAAAAACTGCATCTCTTAAAAATTATCTGGAAGGTCTTGATGTCACACCAGCGTCTAATTACTCTTTGTGGCGCGCTGCCAGAAAGCTTAAAACACCCATTGAGTATAAGCCACCTCTACGCACATCTACCGGAAGTTGGGCAAGAAGCGATACTGAAAAAGGTAAAATATTTGCTGAGCACTTAAAATCCGTTTTTACGCCAAACATATATACTGGTGTTGCTGATTTGCCGAATGTAGTCGCTCTACCCCCTCAACACATAAAGTTTAAGACGCGTGATTTACAAAAATTAATTGCCGAACTCAACCCGAAGAAAGCTCCGGGTATTGATGGAATTAGTAACCAGATGCTTATGAACTTGCCTCGTATTGCAATGAGAATCCTATTATTCATATTTAATGCCATTTTACGACTGGAGTATTATCCACACAGCTGGAAGCTTGCCAAGGTTAAAATGATTCCAAAGCCGGGCAAAGATCTAACCAAGGCTGAGTCATATAGGCCAATAAGTCTACTATCAACTATGTCAAAGCTTTTCGAAAAACTGCTCAAAACAAATTGTCCCCAATTCTAATTAGTAGTGGGTGCATACCAGACCATCAATTTGGTTTTAGAAGTCAGCATAGCACCATTGAACAAACTCACAGACTGGTTCAATTTATAAGAAGAACTTTTGAGGAAAAAAAGTATTGTTCTGCGCTCTTTATTGACGTTTCCCAGGCATTTGATAAAGTGTGGCATGAAGGCCTAATTTTAAAATTGAAGACTTACTTACCAATAAACATTTTAAATATTTTGGAAAGTTACATTATGTCCCGTAAGTTCACTGTTGTGGAAGGAGACTTTACGAGTAGGCCTGAAACTATTTCATCCGGTGTGCCACAGGGGAGCATACTGGGACCAGTTTTATACTTGATTTATACTTGCGATATGCCTGTGAGCAGTAGTATCCATACTTCCACATTTGCCGACGATACAGCCTGCCTTAGTATGCACGAAAACCCTGATGAGGCATCCCGCAAACTCCAGGAACACATTAGCCAGATGGAGCTTTGGTTAAACTTATGGAGAATTAAAGTCAACGAACAAAAGTGTGTCCATATAACGTTCACCCTAAGAAGAGATACTTGCTCCCCCATTCGGATTAACAATCAAGTTGTTCCTCAACATTCACATGTGAAATATCTTGGTATACACCTTGATCGACGACTTACATGGAAACATCACATTGACTCTAAGTTAACTCAAATGAAACTTAAATTAACTCAGGTACATTGGCTGATTGGTAGAAATTCAACACTTAGCCTAGACTGCAAACTTTTAATATACAAGTCGCTTTTAAAGCCAATATGGTGTTACGGAATTCAACTATGGGGCACTGCTTCAGCTTCAAATGTAGAGAAAATTCAACGAAGGCAAAATAAAATTTTACGCATGATAACATCGGCTCCATGGTACATCAAAAATTCAAATATACATCGCGATTTGAATATGCCACTAGTGACTGAAGAAATTGTAAAATACGCAGGCAAATATCTGACAAAACTCGAGTCACATCCTAATCCGCTTGCTCGTAATATTTTGAACTTTACTGGGCACATCTGCTTAAAAAAGAGAGATACACGGGCTCTAATATTCAACACTCTAGATGATGAAGCTGCTTGAAAACACTTTTTTCTTTTTGTTGCTTATCACTACTTATGTATTATTAATAACTAGCACTGAGCTTATGTCCGACATTGGTCGGGCCTAATAATTTTTTTATAGACTTAAGATTTGAATACTTATTGTTAGTTCATATTTGAAGATACAATAAATAAAAAAAACATGCATTAAAAAAAAAAAGAGATATTACGTTTTTGAAATAAAATGGGCAGAATATAATACAATTTTCTATATATTTCATTGGTGCTTATCCAAGTTATCAGTAGACTTTACAATTATACAATTAGAAATCCATTGGATAACACTAAAAGCATTTATAAGGCTAAATGAAAAATAAAATCTAAACTTTACATTAGAGCTGCAAAACTATCGATAGTCGCTCCACTCGATAGTTTCGATAGTTTCATATAAAACTATCGATACTATCGATAGTACCGAATAGTTTTATAAAAGTTGCCACATCAACTACATTTGACTCGAAAAAAAATCCAGAGTCCTCAACATTTTCATTAGTATATAAAAATATATCAAGCCTTTTTTTCGATTTTATCGTAAGCGGCATATTATCGAAAATATACTTTTTTATTGAACTTAAAATTTTATGGGCCTACCGATGGTTTAGAATTATCAAAATGCGAAAATTGATGATAACTTTTAAGACACTAATTGTAAAGTTTTATCGTAAGAGACGATTGGCGGCCGTCGCGATATCAGTACCACCAAAATGTATCTTTGTGTCGACAATGTTGAATTTATTAAGATACTTGTGACTACTATTTGTCGAATAACACTTGGATTTATAAATAAATTCATATACATACATATGTATTTAAGTACTTATGTATACAGAAGCAGGGATGTGATGTCATATTTACAAATTGTACTAACTTTCAAAAAAAATTTTAATTTTTACAATTTTTAATTTAATTGTACCTAATTCTTTATTTATATTTTTTTAATACTTGTACTTTTTAATTAACTAAAAATCAATTAACAAAACGCCAGAAGGTGCACAAAGAATATTAGTTGCTGGGATCTGAATATAAAATTAACATTTACGATATTCTACGTTTATAACCTTTTTTTATTCGATTGTTCACAGTCGATGCAAATAGTCGGCTTCTCCCCTTGGTAGGAAAATAAAATTTCCACATTTGCAGATGAATTTGGAATAAATAACATTCCTCCAGCAATTCTTTAAGTACCGGAAAACATCGTTTGATTTACTTAATTTTCTAATAGCTTCGAGCTAAAGATTAACTGGCATGTCATATAATATAAAGAGATTCCAGTAGTGCTAAATGGGTCATTGCGGTGCTACGGTACTTTTGGCATTCAAATAGCGCTGAAATTATACAATTGTACCAACTTTTCTATCGCTGTACAAAAGCATAAATCAACTACGGATAATTTGCTTCAAAGCTGCCGGCTACTGTTTACTGACTTCGATTATTTTTACTCTT
The DNA here is from genome assembly GCA_949987645.1 of Tachina grossa. Classification (NCBI taxonomy): domain Eukaryota; kingdom Metazoa; phylum Arthropoda; class Insecta; order Diptera; family Tachinidae; genus Tachina; species Tachina grossa. The sequence goes on along the minus strand of OX465275.1, from coordinate 64,702,876 downwards.
TTAATTACTTATTTTTTTGCCGATAGTATCGATAGTGGAAAAAAACTATCGATATTTCATTTACAACAAAACTATCGATACTATCGATAGTACTATCGATAGTTTTGCAGCTCTACTTTACATTTAAGACATTTATTTTTTAACATAAAAGGTGCGATTAATCGCGATTATAATCGCTGTGCAAACCCTAGTGAACACTATCGTGAGCAAGCGATAACAGAACGATGTTGTCGTTACTGCAAACATATGCACAAGTATTTCGATAAATATGACGATTTTCGGTTCTCAAAAAGTTACTGAATCCAGGTAACTGACCTTCCACTTGTAAAACACAATTGAATAAATTTTTGCCGTTAAAGTTTATGACCAAATTGTAAACATGCTTGAATACATATGTATGTATTCTTGAACTTGATGAAAGTTTATTTTATTCGCAGACGAGGATTAAAAATTTGAATTCGTGGAAAATTTTGCAAGAGGATATAATGCTTACAACTGTCACGGGTATTGCAGTATTTCTTCAAGATTAAAGTATATATTAAACAAAATCTTATTTAAATTTATAATCCCTTATAAAATCTTAAATACACGTTTTCATTAAAAAGTTTGAAGGGGACAAATTATATTTGTCCTTGGAATGTCCATATCAAGCGATTTACTTTATTGCTTCAACAAATTTAGAAACTCATTTTATTATAAATATGTATTTATGGATGTCTGTATAATGGTTTGTATGCCATAGAACGTTAATTCTATATTATCCTCGCAACTAAATTGAATAAAACAAACCTTTTGGAAATGTTCAACATGTAGAACTTGAACTTGTATAAGGATGTAGCGGCTACCAATTGATGTTACGATTAAACTAAAACCAATTTTTAAAATTTGAAACTGACTGTAAGTATTATAAGTTCAGGTAAATCATATTTATGGCACCCATAAATGCTCGTATCAATTGAGGATTTACTTTACTTGTTTCTTCTTTTAGGCAAGCATATAATATTAATCCTTGATAGAACAATGAAAATCCAAATGCCTCGCATGCTAACATACATATAAATAGATGATTTTAATTTCATAATTTCCTGATTTAGTACTATAAGTTAAGGTACAGAAATTGCAAGATGTTCAAATTAAAATTATATTCCATTTCTAGAGTTATAAACTATTTACTGTCGTATTTGCAAGAAATTTTTTTTTACAAAAAGAGGTTCTCAAAATAAATTTCGCATGAAGAAAAAACAAAAAACATATTTTTACTAGTATGAATAACGTATTTAAAAATCTCCTTTAAGATGATAAACAATAAAAAAAAAGTCCCTACAAAAACAGTGTCAATCAATTTACCGATAATTTATCAGTAGTCATGCAAAATATATTCATCATTGCGAATAACAAAGTTCTAAAATATTATTAAGGACAAAATGAAAAATGTGATTTGTGTAAGTGTCATGTTGTGCACCTTTCTCTAACTAATGAATCCCGTCAAATACATATAAAACGTATATTCAAACTGCACCCTCTACTGCTTTTTACGAGTTAATAATATCATATATCAAATATCAAATTTGACTGATCAAAATTGATGAATATACCTATCCAACTAATCAATCTCCCACACGCAGGGAAAAGATTTGGTTGTAGCATGGTTGAGAAAACAATATTATGTTCTCTGAAACAAATGTGTGGTCGTTGAAAACTAGTTATTGTTATTTAAAAAATTTATTTCGCTACGGTAAACACAGTTATGTTTGAATTTGATAATTGCATTATTACATTCATAAAGAAGTGTGATACGGTTAGATTTTAACAACATAGTTTTGTTAAAAATTTATGACTACAACAAAATTTTTAGTATAATGTAAAAATAATATAATGTAAATAACAATATCCTCACAAAAATATCAATGTGAAAAAAGGCCAAGTTCCTATCAAAAATTTCTGCCATCAAAAGCAGTGAGATATAAATTTTGACCAAGTTCTTGTTTCGAACAACACCTTTCACTGACATATGCTATGCGTTATATACATTTGTAATCGTAAGGGTGTCATATAATTTTTAGATAAGATATAGATATAATTTTTAGATACACTCTGGAAAGTTTAAGAATACAGGAACGAATCAATAAAACGATGAACAACAAAGAAGACAAGGACAACATTAAATTACAATATTCAATTGCAATACATCTGATTAATCTGTGATAGAAAACCGAACTGTGATAATTTGTGTTTGTGCCGTGATTATATTTTTATTTATACAATTTAATTATATCAATTATTTTTCAAATGTTGTGATGTCCAGTTTTAATTTTATTAAATGACAATTTTTATATTATATCCGTGATGTCCAGTTTTATTTGCATATAAGTTTCAAACTAATATGTAAAAGATCATAAGCCTTGTAAGTTTCACATACGGGTGTTTTTTTTAGAGGTATAGAACTTCGAATTGAAATAAAACACAAGAAAATCGCTTTAATGTCCATCAATTGAAAAAAGCGGAAAACCTGAGATAAGATAATTTTTTAAAAACTTAGTTAAATATAATTTTTTTATTTTATTATATTTTCTTTGGGGATATGTGAAGTCGCTCGTCTACGCCAACAAACCAGAAACGTTAGGGGACTTGGAAGCCAACATTCGTGGCGTTATTGCCAACATACGGCCCCATATGCTCGAAAAAGTGGTTGAAAATTGGACCTGCAGAATTGGCTTTATTCGAGCCAGCCGCGGTGGCCACATGCCCGAAATCATATTTAAACATTAATGGCATAAAATTATCCTTCCAATAAAGCCAAATTGAAGGACACTTAAACGATTTTCTTGTGTTTTATTTCAATTTGAAGTTCTATACCTCTAAAAAAACACCCTTTATTATATTAAATTAAACTTTTTAAATTTGTTTACTTATCTTTTTTAACACTTTTATAAATATTAATTTTCACACACCGAATGAATTGTATATCTTACAATAAAACTGGATTTTTTTTAAGGTTTTGGCATATGAACACAATGTTTTAGTGGAACAATTATAATTGATAAATGTTTATCTCATCACTACCAATCAAATGACCAATATAAGATTGTTGCAAATGTGTTATTGATTAATGTACATATTAGTTACAATAAGAATTAAAATTTACTCTTTTTCCATTTCCTTAACATTTCATTAGCTGTAATACTAGTTTTTATTGAATTCAAGTTCCCAGAAATTTATTTTTGAGAAAATCTTTTGAGAGTCTTATGTACTGAAAAATGCTTTGCCTTCAGTTTTTTTCTTCTGTGGCTATGTTTACAGACATTTTGGCTTAAGTTCAATATTTTAAATTCTTATTGAATGAAATATTTTTATTAATTAATGCGATTTTCTAAAGAAGAGAAGACAAATCAAACTAGACTTTTACTTGGGGGAAATGCCGAAACTTGTCTGTGAATATGTGCAGCCACACATTTTATCAGACCGATTAAAAAATTATAACTGATTAAAAGTCATTCCAGTTCAAATAAATTGAATCTAGGCGCACGGTAGTGCGCCAGGCCAAGTTCCGGCCAATGCACGCAGTGTGTATATTTACAGGAAGCCATTCGAGCTGTTTTTACCCCCTCATAACATTAAAATTATTAAATTTAAATTATAATTAGAATGAATTCATGTTACCTCATATGCAAAGTTTCAAAGTTTTACAATCAAAGGTTCCGGAGATATGGAGGTGTAAAAGTGCATATTTTAAGACATACTCACTGACTCACTGACTCACTGATCACTCATCAAATTGATGAAGCACTTCCGATATAGGTAGAGAGCTAAGATTTGGTACACGAGTAGACCTAAGTGAGCAACGAACCAGAAAAATCTGAAAACCCGAACATTTCAAGCAAGGGGGCGGGGCTACGCCCATAAAAATTAAAATCTAAGCTAGTGAGCTAGAGATAGGTTTAGGTGAGCAATGAACCAAAAAAATTTTAAAATCCGAAAACTTATGCCAGGAGGGTGGGGCTACGCCCATAAAAGCTAGAATTAAAAAAGCAAATTTAAGGAACTTAGTGGAAGTTATTTTATTGAAATTCGGCGCACATACTGCGATAATGCAAGGCTAAAAATTGTTCATTTAAAAAGTGGGCGTTCACACGCGCATACAATTTCAACCTCATTTTCCTGTACTACGGCTCAGCATATTTAGGTATACTATTTCTGTATGTATTATAATCAGTTTGCCCCAAAACTCGACACGAATAATAAACACTGGCCGAAAAAAATCTTGAGTTTGGAAAAGTGGGCAGGGTTACGCCCATATATATTAAAAATTAAAAGTTGCGCTAAGGAGCTGAAATTTGATAAACGAGTAGGTATAGGTAAGAAAACAACCAGAGAACCAATCAGAAAGGCGGGGCTGCGCCCATAAAAATTAAAAATTAAAAGTTGCGCTTATGAGCTGAAATTTGATACACAAGTATATCCAGGTGAGAGACCAACTAGAAAAATCTGAAAAACCAAAAAATTTTACTAGAATGGGCAGGGCCACTCTACTATTATTTGAACCTGAAAACGTACAGCCTATTTATAAAACTTATTAATGCTTTAAAAAAAAAAATTATGAAAATTTGCCTTAAAACCCCTCTATAAAGAATTATTAAGTTACATTAATAAGGCTGTTAATATACAGCTTTTAACTGAAGCCATTTTAGTGATACCTTGCATATACGTTAGACGTATACAATACTTTGAACTATAACCTAAAAAAGTGGTCGTGATCACTCCCACAAAATGTTATCCTTGTGTTTAATCTACTTCGGTCTAGCATATTTTAGAAAAAAATTAGCATGAATTATAAGCGCTGCTCTCAACATTGTGAGTTTAAAATAGTGGGAGGGGTAATGCCAATGTTGCCAATGTTATCCAGTTAGCAGATTATCCAAAAATTATATGACACCCTTACGATTACAAATGTATATAACGCATAGCATATGTCAGTGAAAGGTGTTGTTCCAAACAAGAACTTGTTCAAAATTTATATCTCACTGCTTTTGATGGCCGAAATTTTTAATAGGAACTTGGCATTTTTTTCACATTTATGTTTTTGTGAGGATATGTATCACTTCAATTATGAGAACGTGACAAATATATGTTCACTGGGCAAACTTACTGAAAGTAACCCCCTGTTTGTGTAAAACGTTTGAGTTAAAAATCTTGGCGTTTTTGTAGTAGACTAAAGGAAACTTGTTCAACTTTTCTTTAATCTATTACAGAAACGCCAAGATTTCTAATTCAAACGTCTTACACAAACAGGGGGTAAAACCAACTGTAGAAAGCAAAAACAATGTAACATAATATCCACTACAACAATACTTACATGTATGTAAGTACATATGTATGTATCGATAGTACATCGAATGAGTAGAAATAATTAATGTGATGTTTTACGATCATAAACAACAATAGTTAAACAAAAAATTAACAAGCGCAACAACAGAAAACCAATAGTTACTTACAAATCGATGGTCACAAGTAAAAAGGCCCTAATTCGTATTTTGTGAGAAATTAAGTTTTTCAGTGATTCCAATATATTTCAGAGAAATATACATCGTCACAAAAATTTATTGCAATAATGTTAAAAATAACGTTTTTACAAGCAGTTGTACAATAAAAGTTACATATTGAATATTACAGTTTCTTTTATGTTTTTACCTTCTCCTGTAAACCTTGCAATTATTTGAGTTAGGGCCTTTCTACTTGATACCAACGAAATTCATTTACAGAAAAACATTTACTGCAAAACATTTTTAAAGTCTCCTTTCGTGTCCACAGAGTGAAGTTTTTGTTTTATTGTTTAATAAATTTTCTCATACATATATTTCTCATAAGAATGAGATTAGAATGACTTAAATCAATAATTATAATAAAATCATTTATTATATTCTGTTTTATGAAAAGTGCACAGAAAAATGCTGGTATTGCTTCCAGCTAAAACATAGCTGTTAAGTAATGATTAGTAATCGTAATGATTACTAATTTGATTACTTTTTCTTAAACGTGAAGTAATGATTAAATTACGATTATATTCAGTTTCATATTTAGTAATCGTGATTACGATTACTAATAATGGAAAAGTAATCTGAATTACTTAAAATTACTACAAAATAATCAAAAAGAATCAAAAGTATTAAAAAAATAATTCAATTACTTCTAAGAATTACTTTTAATTCTTTTTGATTATTTATTAAGTTTATTGCATTTCACTTATATTAAAATTTAAAATATTTAATAATTTGACAAATGAGCAAAATTTTGAGGAAAGCTTGAAAGATATCTGTTGATACATTTTTATAGTCTTTAAAAAAATTGGAGTGTATATGGTTTTTTTCTTTTGTGATTTTCAAAAATATTTTTTGTGAATTCTCAAATCATTTCTTAAAAGTCTGTGAATAAGATAAGAAGTTTGTGGCAAAAAAACATCTAATTATATAAATTTCTTTAGAACTTTTTCAAAGTAAAGTAATCTTAATTCAGAATGTTTGAAAATAATCAAAAAGAATCAAAAGTAATCTTTGAAAGTAATCGGATTACTTTTTTAATTTTGATTCTTTTATATTATTTTGTAGTAATTTCAAGTAATTCAGATTACTTTTCGATTTTAGTAATCGTAATCAATTATTTATCAGCAATTGTTTTGAAGGCAATTATATAATCATTACAAATTTTTTAAAATGTAATCTAATTGCTTACTAATCGTAATCGCAATTTAACAGCTCTGAGCTAAAGTCTGGTTTAATTTTTCTCATCTTCTCTAGAAAATCACATTAATTTATTAAAATATTTCATCCAATAAGAATTATAAATACTGAACTTAGGCCCGACTAAGAAATTATTTCTGAAATTTTGTAGTCACACAGAAAAAAATATTTCTGCAATAAACAACTCTAATAGAAATTAAAACCAAAAATTAATTATAAATATATATAAGTCAATTAGAGGTTTGTTTAAATATAAAATATTCCTACAAGAAACTATTTTAATAGAAATTAAAACTAAAAGTTAATTAAATATGTAATTGAGGCAATTAAACTTTGTAATTAATTTAAAAAAAATTTAATTGACTTAAAAACATTTTTAATTGATTTTTGGTTTTATTTTCAATTATAGTTGTTTATTGTTTTTTTTTATTTTTAAACAAAAGCTTAATTGACTCAACTACATTTTTAATTGATTTTTGGTCTTATTTTCAAATAAAGTTGCTTATTGCAAGGATATTTTTTTCTGTGCAAGTAGGGCTAGGTGAGAAACTAACTTAAAAAAACTTACCAGTGCGGGTGAGGCTACACTACATTAAGCGCGGAATTAAAAACTGAACTTAAAACTTTTAAACATATAATTATAGACTAATTTTTCGATTTTTTACTTTTATTGTTATTTCACTTTGTTAAGCTTATTTAAAGTTTTTAATTCAAGCGATTTTATTTAAACTAGCATACATTTATTTAATTTTATTATTAGAAGTGTTTTAATATAATAATAATAATAATAAACCAAATGACAATCCCCTATTATTTAATTAATTATTATGTCACAAAATTTTAGTTTTTAAAGGTCCCACCTCTCACCTCGCCTTAACAAATTCAGCAAATTTTTTACCACCAATTTCCGTTTTAAGTTAACTGTTTTGGTTCAGTGTAGCTTACTAAAAATACCTTACGATTTTCAATTTCGTAATTGCAATAACCAAAAATACATTGCTTGTCAAACTGAAGTTTGTGTTTCTTTTGCTTTCGAATAATAAATAATAATATTGAAATTAATGAAAACAGTATAATTGGGAAAAAAATTAAATTTGTGCAATATCCAGGAATATATTAGCAAATATTGCTGAAAATAATGCTAAGAAAATTCTTCACGTAATGCATACAAAATTTAACAGTTCCAGATCCGGATCGAAGGTCACAACAAACAAAACGTTTTCAAATTCAGACTCATTGAAGGTATTAAAGTGAGTATAGAAAGAAATTATTACTATTCTTATTTCATTCTCATGAGGAATATACATATGAGCAAATGTACAAAGCTGCAAAACCAAAAATTCACAGTGTGGATATGAATGCAGTTTCAAACGAGAATTTAAAAATGTTTCGCAGCAAATATTTCACAGTACGGATGGGAACTAAACGGTATAAACATGATGAAATAATATATATTATATTATATATTATTGTATCATGATGCATTAGACTCTGAACCCAATGTAACGAGAATTCATTGCGGTGCGATTTTTCATACGATTTTGAAATAAAAACCAGCAGTGCGGAACGGCATATATTTAAAATATATTTTATTTTCATTGCGGACTTTCTTATTCTCTCAATTTTTGACTCTCTTTCGCTTTATGATGTTGCTATAGTTTTTGAATAATTGGCGGTGTTCAGAACAAAAAACATGATTTGAAGTTAAAAAATGTTTGTCATAAAATATAAAAGCTTAAAAAATGTATCAAATATTTATTTATCTATTATACATATTATACAAAGTAAATTTGCATAATATGGTGTTGCATAAATATGGGCGGGGTAACTAGACCATATGCCCAAGATGGTATTAAAAGTATTTTAAAAGGTTTTGTGACTGACTGTACACGACCTATGCGAATGTATAAAATTTTTGAAAATTTTTTGTTTTTAGCTACTGCCATTACAAAATATTTAACAGAAAGACTAACCCCCTTATGCAAAAAAAAATATTTTGCTTTAGCTTTAAAGTTCATAGTAGTTGATAAGCACTTTAGGGCTAACATAGCTTTATTAAAAAATCATATGCAAAAGACAACTTTAAATATTTTGTGATTTAATAATAAATACTGGTAACACCACCGTGTTCAACAACCACTTCACTCACAGCTTATGATGTACAAAATTGAATACAATTTCAATCGGATATTCAAATATTTTTTTTATTTTATTAAATAAATTTTTATTATCTTGAAGTAAAGCAACCTAATTTAAAAAATATGAGCTTTTGACTTAATAGGAAAACAGATAAACACAACCATGAAGTAAAAGTAAAAAAATGTGAAAAATTATCACAATTTGTTTTATTCGAATGAAACGAGTATTTAAATATCCAGCTTTTTTCGATTTGTTTTGATTGTATGTACATCACTAAAACATTTTTGTATAATTGTATTTATTTTAATATTTTTTTATGGATTTTGCTATGTATTTCGAATCAGTTGGATAATTTGGTGATGTTTCCCATTACATGACAGAAATAATAAATTTAAGAAAAGAGCAGGCACTTCTAGCTTCATTTTCAGATGTAACATGAATCAGTATGTGCTATATTAGTAAAAATATTTGAGGTACAAAATACACATTTTTGAAATATCAACTTAAAGTAGTCTTAACAAACGTGGGTGTCTACTTTAGAATTTTTATACAATAATTTTTTTAGAAAACAACTTTACTTAACATTGCTTGGCAAAGCTTTATTAAGTTTTTTTGCATAAGACCCTAAATTTTTTATAAAAATGTATGCACAAAAAAATTAATTAAAATTTAAACAAACAATGACAAGTATTGCCGTCTTCCATTGTATTATGTTTATTTTTCTATCCCGCAACGAGAAATCGCACCGCACCACAAACATTGTGTTTAGACTCTTAAACACATTCACCGCAGCAAGCTACCGACTACCAAATGTCAAGGATAGAATACACATGTTTATATGAGAATAATTATTTTGAAGACAGCAAGGCAACACGGCGAAAAGTTTTGTCTATGCTGATTTTGTCGTTGTAGTCCAATTAAACTAATTTCTATTTCTTTGGCTAAAATGAGAAAATTCAGTGTTGCCAGTATAATACAAAATGTTGAATTAATGATTTTGTACAATTATTTCATATTATTGAACAGAAATAATAACCAAAAATTGATGTAAGGAATAAATTGATTCATTTTTGTACTTTTGCGTGAAATAAGTATATTTTAAAAGAGTAATTTAATTTTTATAAATGCGAAATATTTGAAGCTAGTAATACTGAACTATGTATTCATACATACATAAATATGAGGTGCAGATGGTGCTGTTGCCGTCTTCAAAATAATTAAGTAGCCGGCTACGAGGCGACAAATGCTGCTAGCGACATTTGAAGTCGTGTATTCGTATAGCCTGCTGTGGTGAATGTGTTTAATGCTTGAGTATAAATAAACAGCCCTATATACAAGAAAAAACTGGCATGAAGTTACCATAAGTGACGAAATTGAACTACATAATGTAGTATTGACCCACTGTTAAATCCTAGCGTGATTTTTAATATATAATGAAATTTTTCCATTATAGGATATAGCTGAAAGTATACAAACTTTGTATTAATACGTTTTGCCAGTCAGCCTTACTTAACAAACCAAACATGATGCTGCTAATTAACTAGACTTGGGTCAAACTCATTCAGTCGGTCATTTTCGATACAAACCTACGATCAGACCCATTTAAATTACATAGGTTTGATCAGATTTTTTTTATGCATTTGAAACATTTTAATGTAGTCAACTTCAAGCTAGACTTGTATCTAATTCCTTCAGTAGCTCATTTTAGACTGGACTTGTATCGAACTATTTCAGTAGCTCATTTTTGACGCAAACCAATGCTTGATCGTTGATTATTTAAATTATATGGGTTTGATGATTGGGTTTTGTCCAAAACGAGCTACCTGAAACATTTAGACACAAACCCTTAATTAAAACCACGTAATCAAAATTTTCAGTAAGTGATTACTAAACAACGTCCAGAAAATTAATTTAAAAAGTTATTTTTTGATTTTTTTAGGCGAATGATATCAATGTTATTAAGTTTGTATTTTGATTTATGTATAAAAAAATAGAGTCCAACCTAAATTAGAGCGTCAAGCGTTGCGTTGGCGACAGATTACGTATTTTCAGTACATTCAAATAATATTTTATACGTAAAAATGTACTGAAAATTGCGTAATCTGCCGCTAACGCAACGCTTGACTCTCTAATTTAAGGCTCAGTTAGCCGACTGTAATGTAACTGCAACAGTAAGAAACAGCTGATCGATTTTGTTATGTGAAAAGTAATGAAAATGGTTATAGAAATGTAATGTAACGTAACCTACTTTTCATATAAAAATATCAATCAGCTGTTTTCTGCGTTACAGTTACATTACATTACAGTCGGCTAACTGAGCCTTTAGGTTGCACTCTATTTTAAAAGACATTTTTACAAAGAGAGATTTATAAAAATAAAATAAAATATTTAATTATTATTGTTCGAACTTCATTTGTTACTTTATTTTATGATTTGAACAGGCTAAAATTCGTATCGCTTTGTAAGCCAAATTTCATGTGATAATTATTAATGAACAAATAAGATCAAATAACTGTTGTAAATTTAGAGATGGTAAAATTGAGCTTTCATTACAAAAAATCTTTCAGCAAATTGAAATAAGATGAATCAAAACAATTTACATATTCGATTTGCAATAATGGCTAGTCTTGTGTAGTTCATGAACGAACTAGTTCAAATGAACTTTTCAGTACTTTGAACTAAGTGAACTAGTTCAATTGTTTTACGGTTTCTAGTTAAATTTTTGAACTAGTTCATTTTTTTGAACTAAGAACTAATACACAAAATGAACTAACACAGAGGCTGTGAACTAAATGTTTTCAATGTTTTGCTTTAATTTTTTTTCATCGCTGGCTACTACCAAAAGTACAATAAACAAGAAAATACAAGTAAACACTTTATACTACCCTATTCATAAAAAATATTTTGGATTTATGAGATTTTTTTATAAATCAAATTTATTTATTAATTAATTAATTTTAGTTTTCATAAAGTATTTTAAGCACAGAATTTGTGTTCTTAATATTGTCAAAGACCACAACACTCATACTTACATATGTATGTAGAATTGTAGATGTAAAATCATTGAACTAAAAAGACCTAACTAGTTCATTGAACTAAAAAGAGCGATTGAACTAAATGAACGAACTAGTTCATTTACAAATAATGAACTAAAATGACCGGTCACTGAAATGAACTAAATGGCACAAGTCGAATAATGGCTAAGTTATCCCGATGTTACCTCAAGGTACCAACCAACAATATTAAAAATTGCGTTAAACGATTATTGTAAAGTACTCTTGCTATGGTCTATAAACTGTTTGCTGATGCAAACGCTGCATTTTGCGCTTATCCCTACTTAAAAATAACATTATTTGAAACTTGTGTGTCGACCTCACCAAAAAAAAAAAAAAATAGTGTGCATTGCAATATATAAAAACTTTTTCTGTTGTAAAATACGTTGCAGGTGTTGAAAAAAATTATTCACGTTTTCATTAGAGTGTGTAAACAAAGTTGTGAGCAGGGATCGCAAGTAACAATTATTTTCCAAATTTAAACTGAAAAAATCGCACTAATAGAGAAATGCTACGCGCAAATTATTTTTATTAAAAAACTCAACTTTGGGCCTGTGCCAAACGGTAGCAAAGTACTAGTGTGAATAAATTTTTGACACTTCTGAGGTGAATAAGATTTCACTAGCCCTGGGGGCTAGTAGAATTTTTGACGCAACAGATAAAGTTTTGACAAGCAGTAAATAAGAAGCATGGTATCATTAAATTTAAAACCACCATCGTCGGCTCGAGCCGTCGACCAACAAATAGATTTTTACGTCTTTGAAATATAGAGTGTGAAAAAAATCATTGTTTGCTTTAATTTGCGAAAAATGTTGCATCATATACATATATAAGCCCAATTCACAATCTTGTGCAAATGGCCTTGCATTGTAGCATGTGAAAAATTGTATAGTATATTGATACTCACCACTAAAAATTGTTAAGCGGTGAGTATCAATATACTAACCATTTTGCAAATGCTACGATGCAAGACCATTTGCACAAGTTTGTGAACTGGGCTATAATATTATATAATTTTTTGCTACAAGTATATTATTTTATATAAAAATGTCCTTTTAAAAATTTGTTGGTAGCTGGCGGCTTGTAGTCAAATATTTAGCTTCGCCGCAGCTTCTTTCTATGCTAAAGCGAATTTGTCAAAATTTTACATTGTCAAAAAAGATATCATTTGGCACAGCAGAAAAATGAAATTTTTCTCCACAGGCAAATATTTTTTTACCACAGTACTTTTCTACCGTTTGGCACACGCCTTTTACCGATTATTTCTTGAGTTTCATTTATTCCTAAGGGGGAAAACAGATTCGTTGAGACAACCGAAATTGTTGCCAATCGTATTTTGGCGGTTGCACTAACTATCATATAATTCTGGCATAACGACTTCAATTTTCTTGTGGCACCACTACATTTTAATTATAACCCTTAACCCATTAATTGCAGCAACAAAAAAATTGGTTAACAGTATGGAATTTGAAAAAAAAATGCAAAACGTTATAACCCTAGTTTGATATTTAAATAGAATTGTTGAAACTGGCCCTTAAATTCTTACAGACTTAGGCCGGGCTTCCATCTGTGTGCCATGTGCCACACAAGCGTAAAAAAGCGTAACCACTAATTACTAATGAAAAACAGTTTGATTCAGACACATATTTATTAAGTTAAACAGTTTCATACATTACTAATAGAAAATTTTATAGAATCCAACATGGTTGGAAACTGTTTAAATCAATAAATATATGCCTGAATCAAACAGTTTTTCATTAGTAATTAGTTGGTTACGTTTTTTTAGGAAAATGATGCACAAGAAATGCCAGATGTAAACTCAGCCTTATTTATAAAAATTATTAACATCCTGTTGTGTAAGATGTTGACGTTAGAAATATTGACGTTTTTGTAATAGTTTAGAGGAAATTTGTCAAAGCTTTCTTTAAGCTATTACAGAAACGTCAAGTTTCCCATCGCAACGTCTTACACAAACAGGCTGTAAGGCTTTATAAAGGCTTTTTAAGAAAAAAATTTTTATGAAAATTAGTTTTAAAAAACCTTAATAAGTTTTATAAATAAGGATGTTAAAATATATTTTAAATTTCAATATATGTATGTACATATGTATAATGAAAATTTCTAATGTTATTTTTTATAAAAATTATGTATTCCGAATATAATGAAACTACAGAGGATCTCTTTTAAAGGGCATGTGCCAAACGGTAGCAAAGTACTAGTGTAAGTAAATTTTTGACACTTCTGAGGTGAATAAAATTTCACTAGCCCTGGGGGTAGTAGAAATTTTGACACAACAGGTAAATTTTTGACAAGCTCAATAAAAAGCATGGTGTCATAAAATTTAAATCCACCGCCGTCGCTTCGAGCCGTCGCCCAATACAAAGATTTTTAGGTCTTTTAAGTTTAATTAGACTGTGAAAAAATCATTGTTTAGTTTAGTTTGCGAAAAAATTTTGCATCATATATATAATATTATAAAATTTTTGCTACAAGAATATTGTTTTATATAAAAATGTCCTCTTAAAAATTTGTTGGTAGCCGGCGGCTTGAAGTCAGGCGAAGCAAAACCGCCGCCACAGCAATTGTTTCATCAGCTTCTTTCTATGCTCAAGCGAATTTGTCAAAATTTTACATTGTCAAAAAAGATATCATTTGGCACAGCAGAAAAATGAAATTTTTTCCCCACAGGCAAATATATTTTTACCATAGTACTTTTCTGCCGTTTGGCACACGCCCAAATTTGAAAATTTAATTTACTCTCAGAAATTTCCTTTATTTTTAAAATTTACTTTGTATACATATTTTGTAAATTGTTATCAGTCCAATTGCATTTAATTTACAAGAAGCCTGCCAGGCATTTATTGAATGATGTATTTTTCTTCCCACAGGGCTGAAGCACATTTCCTTTTGAGAGCTGCTAAGGATATCTTTATATAGGAAGTAGGAGTTTCCAAAATGCATTCCTATATTTTTTGTGATTTCCACCAGTATAAATATTTTTAAAAACGTTTCAATTTGATAAGCGATACAGTTAGTTGAGTTAACAATTAGCACATGCGCAGTGATGGATTTACATTTGGGCCCGGACCTTGGGCGGAATGATTTTAGGGGCGGCAAAATTTTCAGAACCATAAAAATTTAGAGCCGTGAAATATTAGAATAATTTGAAATTTATCATTTTTGTGGACTACTTTCACTTTATAAAAATCAAAAATGTAGAATATAATTCTGACTTTACCCGTTAATATATCGATCGGTTCAATGCATTTTTTTTAGATTTATATGATAGTATTCTTAAACACTTTAAGTAGACTATTGTACATTGCTGAGATTTAACGACAGTAAAGTGTATTTTATGGCCACGTAACATATAAAAAATGATTTGTGTAATTGCTTTTGCTTCTGCTTCTTAAAATACAAACAGTTGCAGTAAAAGCGAATACAATAATCGAAAAATTATACACAGCGCAGAACTTCAGCAGTAGAGATGTTTGAACAGGGGGTCTACTCTGTAATTCGAAATGAAAGAAAATGCTTTCGAATTTACATGTTATAAGCATACAAATTCGAAAGCACTTTCTTTCGTTTCGAATTACAGATTGGACCCCCCGTTTTCGGTTTGACTCACTCCGGTTTTAAATAAATTCGGAAGTTAAATTTTCATTAGACTACATAAATACATTTTTGCATTTTTATTCACTTTCTTTTTTATTGTCGTATTTCTTGTTTTGCAAGTTTTAGTATTTACTATTTTAAGTTATGCTTAAAAAACTATAAAATATTCCGTCCTCGATTTTTTGAAATATAAATTTTTTTTTTGGCACAAAGTGTTAAGGAAAGCCAACAAAGAAGCTTAAATTAATTATATGATTTTAAAAAAATGCCTTTTTAAGCGCCGTAAAATTGTGAAAAACAAAAACTATTGAGGTATAAAGTGGTCTGTATGAGCTATTAGGACGCCTAAACACGTTCAGATTATATTGATATGTTCCCAAAAGTTGTTCAGCTTTACACACAGTTTTCTTAAAATGATGGCACCCTCACGATGACAAAATAAAATTCATAGTATGTTATAGTGACAGTTTTTGTACCAAACAAGATCTTGGTCAAAATTTTGATCTCAGTACTTTTGACGCCTGAAATTTTTGGATAAGAGTATACTGTTCGCATTCTGAATGTCCCGCGTCTTCAGAAACCCTGGTAATCAGTGCTTCTTTACTCTCAGTAACATCCTCAACGTTTCGACCTTCTACTTCATATTCTATATTTTCATCTAAGTCATTTAGGAGATTACTTGTGTTAATGGGAAGAACAATATTAGAATAGTATCCATTGTGCTGTTTTAAATAAGCCTAAGCTTTAAATAGTTTATTGGCATCAACTAAATCTTGCCACATGATTTTAGTTTTCGTGGTAGAGCTTCGTACTAGAATGAAAAGTTTCTGATTTTTATTAATAGGATATTCCGGATTTTGCAACCTTTTCAACGTATACTAGATCGGCAAGGGCAGATGATAACTTCGACCTTTGTTTTATTTATTCTTTGATTATAAGATATGTCCTTGTTACCACTTGGAAGGCTTTAGCATGCTGAATTTAAATTTTTTCAAATGAATTGAACTCACTAATTTCAGAATGACACTGAAATTTAGACAGTTAAACACTCAGTTACTTGGAATGTTATTAGATCTTTTTTTCTTTTTCAACCAAGCATGACAAATTAAAGAACTTGGTTGTTCATTAAAAAGGTCTTCAAGTATAATCCAAACGTCATTATGAATAGGCTTGTGAAGGTTTTAGATTTTTGACACATCTCGTAAATATTTTAGTCGGTACCAAGATCGAAACTCGTTTTTGGGAGTGTCGTTACCTATTTTAATAAATCTTTAAGTGCAATCTTGAACTCAATTTTATCCACTTCAACATCAATAATCAGACCTTTCTTACTCAGCGAACCAGCCTAATTTTGCAATTTCTTTCCAGGTAAAATAAAAATAAGTTTTTGAATTGTATAGTTCAACTGGTATAATTGTCTAATAAATGTCCTAGGATAAGGTGGATGGTGCTTTAAAGAGTTAAATTGAAATGAAACGAGCATGGTGACATGTCAGTCTGTCTATACTAAAAGCAAATAGCATATTTAGTAAAGAAGAACTCTCCAGATGGCAATCCTCCACAGCTCCTTTGTCCAATTGACCTTGTATCGGTCTATAAGGCTGTCCCTCTTTTATAGTAAAGCAACTCTCCTAACAGAACTTTAAGCTTTTTCTGTAAAGTACTGTTATCAGAAAGGTTTTTAAGCTTTGCTACTCTGATAGTTATCTTATTTCTTAATAACTCATGTTAATGCAAATATTGTGACATTACAATCCTTCGATTTTGTAGCTACCATTTAACTAATAATATAAAGATAAAATGAGTTTGTTAATTATAAAATTGACATAAAAGTTAAATAATTCTAGTTTTATTGTATCAGCTTTTTTTCTAGATTTTGTTTAATAATGATATCTTTATATGTTATGTTCACGAACTCTGTGAGTTGACTAACAATCAAATTCCCAAATTTTGACGAGATGGCAGGTACAAGTCTATACAATCATCGCTGTTGTTTACACGTTTTAGATATACGAATTGTCTGACCTCCACTTGATATTTTTACTCAGTTTGTTTACAGTATCGATTTGATGATCATACTCGTACTTTTTTTTTAAATAGAAACGATCAATCGCATTTTATCAGACCTCTGGATGATTACAAAAATACTGTAATTGTACTTGTTGCTGCATCTTAGGATGACACGCAGAATATCTAGCTACAGCTTTTGGGTTCACCTCGGAGTGTGATGCAGAATATTGGGCCACAGCTTCTTGGTGGATTCCAGGATGTCATGCAGAATATGTAGCCACAGTCTGGTTCACTTAGGATGTGACTTGGAACACAACCTTTTTGGTGCTCTTCAGAGTGTGGTGTAGAATATTTAACCAAAGTCGTTTGGTTCACCTCAGCATATGACTTAGAATATTCGGCCACAGCCTGTTGGTACATTTTCGGGCTTCAAGCACTATATTTTGCTACAGCCTTTTTATTGACAGCCGGATTTTATTATCTATACTTCTTGTTAACTTCTCACAATTGTTTTGCTCTAGTTTTGGTTGAGATCTTAGGTAGGCCTACTTTTACAATCTTTGAGCAGCCCCTTACCTTGACAACTGTGAAATCAGATTGGGTTACTTCTTCCTTCCCTACTACTTGATCTCTCACCTCTTCTATCTATCCTTTAGTCATGTGGTGAACTTTAAATTCTGCTTAATAGCCAATTGGTTTGTAGTGGATGTAGAATGGTTAGACGTGTAAGGCAAAGCATTGCAGTAGAATAAGCTCCTGGGAGGCCATAGCAAATCAAACTGACCTCCATCCCTACCCCCGTATACTCGGTAACAATAACCAGTCATTCCTCTCATCCTACAACTGAACTTGTATAACATGTTCTTGAAACAACGTCACCTTACACATATAGACGAGTTATATAGTCACCGATACTGCCCTTAAGTGGGATTCTCAGGTAATCCAGTAATATTAATAGCATTTGCATATTCCTGATAATTTTCAGCAACATGAGCTACAATATCCTCACGGACTTTAAGCTAATAGTTATCTGTCCCATACATTGTCACACTTAGAGTATTAAACAATCATACGTCATCTCATTTGATTTTTATCAGTCTAAAAGATTGCTGAGCTCCATCAATAATCAATGACTTCTCCAGGATCTCCTGTAAATTAATTATATGGAGAAATAAATCAAAGAAATTTAACAATAATAACAAAAATATTAATAATAATAATAATAACAATAATATTAGTCGTTAACTATATAACCTTAAAAAATATTTCATAACCGAAGTAACAAATATCCCAGCTGCATAGAGATATAATAAATTCGTATGACAATCTTACGCCTCTCAACCTAAAAAACAGTAATAACAACCAACCAACCACAATAGAAACCCTTATACAGAACTGGAAGTCAAAACCAATACACGGAAAGTATTCAAACATGATCACTCAACTGGCTCATGTACAGCAATATATTTGCTGAAACACAAGGCTTTATAACAGCTATCCAGAACGGAGTAATACCCAGAAGAAATTACAGAAAATATATAATCCACGACGTAACGATAGCAAACTATAGTTGCGGTAGGTGTGATAACAGCCCAGAAACCAATCCACACCTGCTTAACAGCTGTCCAACATTTCTCCAAAGCCACTATAAGCAATGTTGGGAAAAATAGTACAAATGAACGTAATAAAACAGGTACAGATCAACGAATTACTAACATATTACTTTAAATACAACCTTTAACCAATTATAGAAAATTGCCACTACATCATCTATTGGAATAGATCAATTCTAGTCAACAATTCCATCGAAACGACTATAGCCAATAGACCAGATATGATAATCATAGACAAACGAAACAAAATAGCCCAAATAATAGATTTTACAATACCATACGATAATAACATACAGGAAATAATAGCCACAAAAAAATAAGTACTTAACATTAGCTCAATATATGAAAAACACACAAAATTTGGTTCAAATAAACATAATTCCAATTATAATAAGTTCAATAGGAACAATTCCTGAGGAAACAACCAGTGCAATAAACAGCTTAAGTCTGGATTTAAAGGTACTCACGGAAATGCAAAAGGCAATATTTATTAACGCAGCAACTATAATGAGGGAAGCAACAGAATAATGGATATAAAACCTGGATTTTATTCCCACAGAGTGTAACCTTTGATCTATGACCAGTTACGTGAATTCTAGCTCAAGCTGAGAATGTACTTATATGTAATTCTACAATAATAATAATAATAAAAAATATAAATAAATAAATATAAAAATAATGATAATAATAACAAAAATTAAAAATTTTGAAAACCCCCGAATGTTTCTAGAAAATATGTGATATCTTCTAAGCAGCTGTACCGATTTCATTTAAACATAGCTCGATCAAGTCACCTTTCAAACAGAAAAAACTAAATCAAAATCGTCCCAGCCGTTTGGTCTGTACTTGTATTTGTGCAGACAGACATATACACAGCCATACACTACAAACTTATAACAACCCTTTTCTTAGTCGGAGGTTAAAAATAATAATAGAAAGATAAAATAAATTTGTTAATTATAAAATTTAAAAAAAATAAATAATGGCGTTTTCTTTTCTGGAAAAAGTGTAACATTTTTTAACTTTTTATTCAAAAAAATACAATTTAGCGTTCGTTTAAAGAAAAAATTTAAGTTTGCAAGGGATGATACAATAATTTCTAATAAAATGTATATTGAAAATCATTTTATTGCGAATTTTCATTGAAAAGTGTAATAAGTGTAACATTTTTTTCCAGAAAAGAAAATGCCATAAATGTTTTTCTTTATTTTGTTTAATAATGATGTCTTGTCATGTTATATTCACGAACTGTGTGAGTTGACTAACACTCAAACACTTTACGATTCTGAAAGAGATGTTATTGTAAACGTAGACCCGTGGTCAGCAACCCATACCATTACATTTTACAATTGTTGTGTTTTACTCTTACCACGAGTTGGTGTTGCCAGTTAAATTTTCGTCTCATTTCCCTAACTTGAAATTTAAAATCTCCAAAACCAAACTTGATTTTATTATGATCAAAAGAAACACTCAAGTTTTGTTTATGAAGAAATACATCTTCTCTTGTTGTTACGCCAATGTAAAGATGAGTAAAGAGATAGTTTTGTAGAAAATTTTCTTAAAATAATTTAAATATATGCTTGAAAATGTCTTTGCATGTCAAGTTTTTTCACGTATGACAACATACGTTGACAAACCAAATTTACTGGTTTTCGGAAAATAAAAAATTTAGTAAATTCTCATCACACATATTTTATTATTGTTGGGAAAAAATTGTTCTTTGGCAACGCTGATTCTTAAGAGTATCAGATATACACAAGTTATTCTCAGTAATGCGTGTGTACACATACGTAATAGAAGAGTATTAGAAAAGGCGCGGCGCCCTTAATTTGCCGACCACAGACGTAGACTGTGCAGCATGTACCCAGTGGGCATTTGAGTTAACTCTAAGCTATTGGATTATCAGCCAAAAAAAGTCAGAGGTGATTGAAATTAACACTCATTCTGCATATTAAAAGTGATCAGATTTAGCATTGAGTGGCCGCAGGACGAGACTAACCATGAGTTAGCTCATTATGAGTTAGCTTGTGCCAAATAAAAAAAAAATAAAAAGAAAGTGTTATTTTTAGTTAATTATGATTTAGCTTATTCTTTATTAAAATTTTTTAGTCAGCTTAAAGTTTAAACAATTTTATATTATTTTTTAAGACACGAGAGAGAACTGGTAAATATAAACGGCACATAATTATTATAAACATGACTTTTATGCTATAATCTTCTCTCTGAACTTTGACTGTATCAGTTTTGAGTTAGCTAAAAGTTAGCTCAAAACTTATCGGAGAAGTTAGTTGTACAAAAACAACTCACTAATCTCTGCATCAGTTTTGAGATAGCTTAAAGTTAATTCAATACTTATCGGAAAGAAGACAGTTGTGCAAAAAACAACTGACTCACATCTGTATCATTTATGAATTAGTTCTGAAGCTAGTTGTAAATAAGTTATCAAAAAGTCACCCATGTTTTGAGCTACCCAGCAAAAAATTTGACATTATCATCTGAACTACTTGCCATATAATGACTTACTTTCTTTATTGCTAAATTGAAGTACTCGCTTACAAAACACATTACGTAAAATTTTAAAAATAGGAATCAGAAGTTGAACATATTCTTTGGGTTTTAAAAGATGACATGAAAATTTTGCCAAAATAAGTAGTTATTTTAAATAAATTATATTTATTTCTAAGGGCCATTATTACAACTTAAAGATAGTTAAAAGTAGGATTTTATCGGAGGTATAAAAAGCTTTCCATTATTGCAAATTGGATTTAACTTAACAGGTAGGCTAAACTTGCTTGTTATTTATCGTTCACTTCGGGTTAAAGTAAAATTTAGCAAATGATAAAGGTCCGACAAAATCCTACTTTTAACTATCTTTAAGCTGTAATAATGGCCGTAAATTGTCTACTTTTAAACTAAAAAATAAGTACTTACATTTTGGAAAATTATTATTTAAATATAAGTAGTTCCAAATAATTTTTTTAATTTTCGGTTTTAATAAAAGTTCATCAATCAAAACAATTGAAATTTTTCTAATTATAGTATTTATACATAAGTCACAATACAGGCACGAATATGAATAAAATATAACCCATTTCAATTGAAATTATAAAAGAAAGTTTACAAAAGTAAACAATCGTTTTTTTAATTTATTTATATTATTTTTAAAAAGTTATTATTCACTTAATCAAACTGAGATTTTAATCAAGATCTCCCATTTACTCAAACAACGGAATATTTAAAAAAAAAATATTTTTCGACTAAAATAAGTAGTTCCATCAAGAAAAAAATAAGTATTTCCCAAAAGAAAAAAAATAACTAGTTCCTACAATAAAGAACATAAC
The DNA here is from genome assembly GCA_949987645.1 of Tachina grossa. Taxonomy (NCBI): domain Eukaryota; kingdom Metazoa; phylum Arthropoda; class Insecta; order Diptera; family Tachinidae; genus Tachina; species Tachina grossa. The sequence continues at coordinate 64,680,371 of OX465275.1, read as the reverse complement.
TACCTCTCAAGAATCGATTATTTTAGTCTCACGCCTTGTTAAAATCATTACGTTGCTAATCCAGTAGGGAAGTGCTTCCACCAAAAATGCTTAATTCCAAACCCGATTACCTTTTTTGAAATTTTTTGCTGGGTAGCTAATAAAAGTCCGACTGGGTATGTATATATGTATGTAAGTATGTATGTATAATTTTCTTATCTCTTAAATTTGCTAAAATATGTTGTTAAGTCACAAAAAAACAAATTAATGTGAGTAACGGATTTAAAGCAAACCTTTTTTTTTGTAAATTTTTAGGACAATTTTGCTTACAACTACTCGTAACAAAAGAAAAAAATGTGTAGTAACACTGAAGCCAATAACAAGCGGAACAAATCTACCACGACAAATATCTCCAAAGCCTGAAAATCAAACAATTAATATGAACGAAGTGCCTGTAGTTAAAGCAAAATTTATATTTGGTAAGTTGCATGAAATGAAAAATTTAAGTGTTCAAGTGTGATATGTTAATTTTTTTGGTACGCTTCAGGACAAGTCGAATATCGAATATCTTCTCGACAGAAAAAGTTTACTTTGAAATATTTCGTTTAATGCTGTTATTAAATTTATTTTTCTTGATTCGAAATCCACTTGCTGGTGGTTCAGCGTTCTCTATATGCATTTCATTGTTGCTGTAACAAATCACCAGCAGACCCCAACCACACCTCTTATATTATGCAAAGACTTTCAAAAACTATTTGAGAATTCACAAATAATAATATTTTTGAAAATCACAAAAGAAAAATATGTAAGCATACTATTCCTAGAAACTTATACAAAAACCCGCAAATAATTTATATTCGATATGAATCTATTTTATTTTTCTTGCTGAGATACAAAAAATTACAGTTTCTACTGTATAACAAATATACAATAAAATAAGACGAAAAAAAATGAATTTGCGGGTGCAAAATATTCTCATACCCTTTTCTACTTATCAAAAACTTTGCATAGTAACCCAGCGGGAAAAGTTAATGAATAAGTTTTCATTTCAGATTTCATTAGATACTGTAAACACAGAACATGTCCTAGCAAAGTAATGAATCATTTTAATGCTTTCGAGGAATGAATTCTATAATTAATTTTTTTAATGAAATGTATGTATAGTTATTTGTTATGAATTGCATTATATTACTCATGCATTCATAATTCAGTAAACCTATAAATAATTAATTATTTATTCATTAATTAATAGAATAATTTATATTATATTTTGCTATCAATCTTTTCCAATGCATAATTTTTAACTACGATTTTTGCAAAAGTTATGTATACGATTTTTACTTCTATTGAAGTTCACTGTCACGCTTTCAAATACTGACGCAAACATTAGAGTCTGCAGGCGTCAAAGCTTAAAGGTGCAATTAGACGTGACATAGCCATAATGTCATAGCCATAACCAAACCAAAATTCAATTGGTTTCTATGGTGAGAGTTATGGCGTTATGGCGAGTCATCTATAATCAAATACAGTGTTGCCCATTAGTTTGGTTCGAGCGGCTTTTTTCTATGGCTATGATTATGTTACGTCTGATTGAGCCTTAAGCTAGACGTACCATAACTATAACCATAACCATAAAAATAGAAAAGAGCTGTTCGAACCCAACTAATGGTCAAAACTGTATTTGATTATAGTTGACTTACCATAATACCATAGCCGATGTTATGGCAAATCTATATGGCACGTCTAATTAAAGCTTTAAAGCAGCAAGAAATAACGGAGTTCTTTTTTTAAACAAATTACAATGAAAACACAAACACATGCTACAAGCAAAAACAATACATTCCTTCTTCTGCAGATGCGATAATACACGTGGTAATCAATCTGTAATTATCGTGTCTTTTAAAATTACCCTCTCGCTTCCAAAGGAATGCATTGTTACGCTTTGGAAAATATTAAATTATTTCTCTCAATTGCCATTTTTACCGCTGGAAAACTTTTCCTGTCTGAAAATATCTTGACTTCACAGCATAAAAATAGTTGTACTGATGCTTTATCTTCCCTTCCTTTTGGAAAAGACACAATTTTCCAAGAATCGTCCTCAGCACAGTCGAACAGAAATCTGCCTATTGAGGACAAATCGTTTTGTAGTTTTTGATTACCTTTCCCGATTTCAGGAGGATATTTTTCGTAAAATCTTAAATGAAGATACAACAGATACAAACCTATTCCGAATATTATTTTTCACGCTTTCAAAATCTAAAAAATTGGAAACTTTTTTAGGCAAATCTTATTTTACATTAAGAAAAAGAGAAACAATGTAAAAAATTTAATAAACTATCTGGTTCATATTTAGAATTTCTTTGCAACATATACTACATACATACTTTCATATGTTAACATAAGTACATGTGAACATAACGTAGCGGAACTATACTTGCTGCTTATTATTGGAGCAGACCCGAATGCTCATCATGTGGTCTTGCGTATTTTGGACAGCCATACAAAAGATAAGTCTCTGTCTTCATTTCATTGTATTTTTCTTAACAAAAAGGTAGAAAATTCTAGCTAGGCATAACGCTAATAAGTTCTCGGTACTCCAATTATGTATTACGAATTTTTGGCAAAAGCTGGCGTCTTCAACTCCCATTCCAAAATGACAATTTTCTGCATAAAATTTATTGCAATAAAAAGTTGTTTTTGCCTTGGTTGAACATTTCATCAATAAATCGAATAAAATAACTAAATCTTATTTAAATTTATAATGTAAATTATATATAAATGTAATTAAATAATTTTATTGATTGAAAATTTGTTTGAAGCAATATTTGTTTATTGATATTGCCTAAACTAGAAATACCCATAATTTTTTTTGCCATTGCAATAATATTGGTAAAATAAATTTGTAGGAAAGATATTTTAATAAAAAGTTTGTAAACTTTATTGATTGCTACACTCAAGAAAAAGCTGCAACTTATAAATAAAGCACCCCATACACGAATCAATTCAATTTTCAATTGAGTCGGTTGTTGCTCAAATCAAAACGTGTATGGCTTTGTCAATTGATTAGTTTGGCAGTAGTCGAATTGGTTGCCGAAAGAAAACTCAAAAGATTTTGATTTTTAAATGATCAAACAGAACTCCGGCATAAACACATTTTCCATACAAATTGACACAAAAAAATAGCACTTGAAAGCATTCGAGAAATAGAATCTATTTTATTTTGACAACGTTTTTTCTTATCCTCTTACATATAAATAAATATTCTCTCAACAACGCTACCATAATTTCAATAAATTTTATACATTTTGAATTCAAAATTACAAAGAAAAATAAGCACAAAAGAAAATAAAACAAAAATTAGAGAGCATTTGAGTTACTGCCATAGATTTTATTATGGGCTTTGTTAATTTGACAGCGATTTTTCCTGAAGTTACGGACTTATTCTGTTTGATCATTAATGTTGATTAGTAAATCTTTCAATTCGATTGTGCTGTGTGTGTTCGAGTCTTTTGATTAGCTGTCAAAGTTTATGTTTGTAGCTTTATTTTGTGTGGAAAAAATTATTTATTTATAAATTGTATTTAATTTCATTGAATTTTAAATAAAAAATATAAATTCAGTTTATGAAGTGTGTGGCCAAGAATCAATTCAATTGAAAGACTCAATTCACAATTGAATTGAAACGTGTATGGGGGGCTTAAGAATGCGTCATATTAATTCAATAAATTTCAATATAATAAAAAAATATATTAAAATATTTTAAATAGATAATTTTCGATTTCGCGTTAATGTTGATTCGATTTAATTATGAAATTGCATTGAATCAATATTGTTTTAAAGTCTTAACATATTACTTTAAGTTTTTTATTTCTCTAAATTCTCAATTAAGTTAAAAATTTACCCCCATATTTATAAAAAAATAAAATAAATTTGAAATTCATTTTAGGAAAATTTTGTATGGAAAATTTTAAATAAAATACATTTCAAATTCGTTTAAAATTTTATGACTATGGAGGTTAAATTTCAAAATATTAAATTAATAAGAAACATTATAAAATCTGAAGGAAACTATTTTAAGTTAATGTGTAAGCCTTATCATATTAAAGGCGACAATATTCATCTATGAGTCGAAAAATATTATTTCCGAGACACGTTTATTTCCAGGTAATATCAGGATTACAAAAACAATGAAAAATACAACAATGAAAAAACAATATGGTTTTTAGTTTATCCGAAATATCAAAAATAGAATTTGTTGTAGCACAATAATGATAAAAATTATTCACATAAAGTTAAAAAAATTTCTCCACGGCAGCTACCACTAACAAAAAGCAACGTTCACCACTTTTCACAATTTTTTAATAGTTTTTTCATATTTTTAAATTTTTTTCAAAAGAATTTTTAATAAAATATTTTTTACATTGAACATTTAAATTTTTTTTTTTTAATTTCTCTTTCGTAAACAATTTTTGAAGTTTCGGATGAACTTTAATTTGGAAAAAATAGCTCAGCTGCATTTCCGCTACTACCTGGTAAATGTGCCTTGATTATTTCTATATTTAATTCCATATTAAAATTATCAAAATACAAAATAAATTAATAATATTTAATATTGAAATAAAAATTTTCATCATGACTAGACGTTCGTTAATGTTTTTATTGAATCAATGTGATTTTTATTAATTTTAAATTATTTTTTCTCTGGGTGTATTGCGAACCTATTGTAATACTTCCATCTATGATTGAAACACTGATGCATACACTGGAAACTAACGATAAAATCCACTTTGTATATGCAAAAATTAATAAAATGAGGACAAAAAATGAAAAGTTCTGATAAACTGTTGCAGTAGTTGAGGAGTTGCGTTAATTGAGGGTATCACAAAGCGAGGGCGTACTGTGTGTGCATGGAAGACAATGAAAATGAAATATATAAAATATGTACAATGTATAAACCCAATATACAGAATACCTTGAGCAAAACATTATAATGAGCTTAGTAACACAAGCCTTAAAATTTCAAAAAAAAAACAAATTTATCGCAACAAATTTACAAAATTAATAATGATAATATTACATACATGATTACTATCTGCCTTATTTATAAAAAATATTTCTGTTTTATAAGGGGTTTATAAAACAAATTTTCTATTGAAATTTGATTAATAAACCTTTTATAAAACCACAATATTTTTAACGAATTAGGCCCTATAAGTTTATCCTTGCAATTGGGGAATAAGCTTACGAAAAAAATATTAGGTTTTGTATAGAAAATCTTATTTTTATCAATATTTTTTAGAAGTTCTTTTATATAAATGCTTCAAAAATGTTCATGAGAATGTTCAAGTCTCTCAAACTGTGAAATTGTGCATTTTTACAAATTCGTAAATAAAAAGCAATGTGAGTCCGATCACAGAGGAGATGTGTAAACATCTAGTAATGAAAATTTTTTTTTTAAGTTGGAAGTACTTATGCTTTTAGTATATTTTTTTTTAAATTATTATGAATATAGCCCTACGATTTTACTGATAATGTAAATTAAATTTCATTATCAGTAAAAATTTACTGAATTTTTTCAGTAATCAGTAAATTTACTGCAATTTTTAATGCAGTACATATATATATACTGCAGTGGGCCCATTTACCTACTAACCAAATAAATTAAATAAAACAAACAAAAACAAGCAAATTCCTAAGTTTTTACAACATTATAAGTTTTGATACTTTTAATTGATTAGTTAATAAAAATATACTAAAAGAAAAAGTACTTCCAACTTAAAACAAATTTTTCATTACCAGATGTTTACACATCTCCCCTGTGATCGGACTCACATATCTTTTTTTTATTATTTTTACTGAAATTTTAGTGGTACTGCAGTGCTCATCTATGGTAAATGCCTTTACTGTTCATCGTTTAGTTGTTGCTGTTCTTGTCGTTGTGTACGCATTGCAATTAAAATAAATTCAGTAAAGAGCGACTTTGACTCGCAATTATTCGGTCTTGATCATTTTTTTTTTTTGATTTAGCTTTCTTAATTTTTTAAGTTTTTTCAGTTTAAACGTTTTTTTCAGTTTTATCGCTTTTTTCTCGTTTTGGCGTTTTTTTCTCTTTTTGGTTTTTTTTTTAATTTTCGCAATTTTTTTTTATTTTGGCGATTTTTTAATTTTGGCGATTTTTTTCTGTTTTTTTGGGGTTTTTTCATTTTGGTGATTTTTTTCTGTTTTTGGGGTGTTTTTGTTTAGGCGATTTTTTCATATTGGCGATTTTTTCGTTTAAGGATTTTTTTCATTTTTGCGATTTTTGCGGTTTTTCGCGATTTATATTAGTCCTAGAGATTTTTTTTAATTTGGTCCTTTTTTCGTTTTGGCGATTTTTTTATATTTGGCGATTTTATATTTTTTTGATTTTTTAGTTTTACCGTTTTGAAAATTTCAAGAGTTTTGCTCTTACGGTTTCCAAGATGCAGCAAGTTGTCAAAATTACAAAGTCAAAATTGCATTAACTGATGGAACACCCATTGATTTAAATTTTTTAAATTTAGTGTTAATTGTTGTAGTCTGTATAAAAATACACTAACTTTTAAAATTTCAAGTGTATATACATATGTACATAACACTGTATGTATATTACATGGGATTTTAACATTTTTCGTTGCTCGTTTTGGAACACCCTTTAGTTTTTAACTCTCATGTATTTGTTGTTGTAGTGGCCAATTGTCTACATATTGTGTCCAAATTTCAAGTCCGTAGCTCTTACGGTTCATTTTCACCTTTGGTGTACGGAAATATACAGAAAAATAAACGGCGGCGGCGCACCGTCGGCTTCGAGCCGGTCGACTTGTTTCTCTGCTTGGTATTGCTTCTTTCAACCACTAATACACTCATGCATAGCTCACACCGATTTGACAATGCAAAGCAAAAGCAAAAAGCAAAGAAATCTCAGCAAAGAAATTTCAACAAAGAAATCTCAGCAAAGAATCAAAGCCAAAAAATTTTTACCCCCTAGCGTATAGATGTTTACACATCAAAAAGGTTTCCATTTCAGTTTTTTTTTTTTTTTTTGAAAAATGTAATTTTGAAAAATTCAACTTTTGGTGGAATTTTTTTTCCTGTGTTTGTTGTAAGAAAAATTAAATTTTTCCATTTTTCCAACAAAAAAACTGAAATGAATATCTTTAAAATATCAAAAATTGTATGGAAACTTATTTACACAATCCTGTTAAGTTTGCCCAACAATTTTGACTCGTAATCTTAAGCTGTGCAATTATACATTTTGTAATCAACAACTTTTTGGTTTTTTTTGCTTCCTTTGGGCTTTTTTATACAAACACACATTAATTTTATTTTCATAGAAATATATATGTATATATAAAAATATATTTTAATTATTTACTTTAATTTCATTAAATTTTATTTATATTTATACACAGAGAAAACAGTGCCTAATAAATACCTCATAAAATAGAACAAAATTAATAAGAAATCTGTATGGTTTTTTTTCAATAAAGAAATCTTATTAATTTCATAGAGAAACCCTTTTTGAAAAAATCAAGAAGAAATCTTGTAGTTTTTGTGAGGTTTTCTTATTGATTTTTTTAATAAGGTTTTCTTCTTGATTTTATGAGGCGACCTCATAAAATAAAAAAAATATGTCTTTCTTTATTCTTTGTGCTTTGCTTATGTATTTTCATTTAAATTCTATACCATGTACTTATGTATGTATGTAGTATATGTATGTAGTATAATATAATATGTGATTTTTATATTAGTCACAAAATTAGAATTTTCAACAAAATAGGTTAATGTCGCAAGCATAGCTTTGTTTTTGTTCTGTCCTGCGCAGCTATAACAATAAAGATGGACTATAGACTGGGTTTTTCTTTCATCGACTAATTTAAGGTATTGCAAAACAGTTGTGCAAATTTCATTACACCCTCGTTTAACATCCTTTTCTCCCCATAAAAAACAAAACCCATCTCTTGTACCACTCTCATAAAAACTTTCATTGTAGAATGAATATTTTCTAGAATAGAACAAAGTTATACTTTTTGCATAGGGAGTATTTAAGACCTTTTGCAAGTCGAAACTTGTACATAAATAAGCCGGATTCTCTTTGCATAGCTTTTGGTCCTCCAAAAATATTTGCTTAGATTTCTCTTTGTCCTTTAGATGCATTTGATACTCTTCTGATGAATCCAATTGCTTTTTGGATTCTGTGTCTAAATTATTGTAATTCTCGCATGAGATACATTTATCTTTTTTAGGTAAATGGAAGCCTAAATTGAAACTGTTTCTAAAAATATTACGGAATACTCTTAACGATAACTGACTATTTACTTTATTAATAATTTTCAAATGTTCTACATAATGCTGATAGACAGTTTTTATGTTTCGAAATTCTTGAGGTAGATATAATTTTTTACTTTTATTCCGACAATAATGTGAAGGAACCGCTGGTAATTGTTCTATAAAGGATTTTACTAGCGATATGCTTGCTTCATCATATTTGTTGTGCGCAGTTGGCTTTTTTATATTTTCAAGGCAAGTTTTATATGAACTTGTATTTTTTATTACGGATATTAAAATCGTTTGTGAAATGTTCAACGTTTTCAATAAAAATTTTTGACAAACTTTAAAAATGGTATTATTGATATTGATAAAATAATTAAAGCTGCACTTTTTTCCGTCACTTTCTCCATATCGCCTTTTAATATCGACTTGTTTAACACAAGAAGACAGTCTAATTTTGTTGCCTATTCCCCAAAAATGTTCATTTATTCTTACCCTTTCATCTTCACAAATTTTATCATGACACGAATTTGGACATTTTTTCTTTAAGCACGGGTTGGACAAAACACTCGTATTTTTTTTCTTAACTTTTTGCAGCCTTTTAGGTATTCTCTTATGCTTTCTGTAGCCCCTTTTCCCAACACACGTTTCCTCCTCGACTTCTTTTAAACTTTCCAAACCATTTAAATCAACGAAAGATTCATCTGAATCGCTATACGGTACCAGGGAGAGCTGTAAAAATATCCAATAATTGAAAACAAAAACATATTTTGCAAAAAAAAAAAAAAATCATGGGATACCTTCGACATATTGTTCTAAAGCTTCCAAAAATACAAATCTTTATCTTTAATTAAAGTCTCAAAAAATTGTGTTTTTTTAATTTTTTTCCACTGTGTTTCATTTATTTTAAAAGAGAATTTAATTGTATCCCACACAAGCGTTCAAAGAAAATGTAAACAACTCACCATATGCATTTACATTAAAATTGTTTTTGTTATAAAATCATAACGGTTTAATCTACAGCCATGAAATTTTGACAGATGATGCAAATGATGTTGAACTATAGATTTCGAAAAAAACAAAAATCGATTATGGTGTGGGATACATTATTTTGGCGGTAATGGCTCGATATGTAGTCTATGTAGATGTTATTTATTTATACTATACATACTTACATAGATACATACATATTATATTGTATTCTTAATTAATTAACTCACCATACATACATATTATTACTTGAAAGGAGACAAGTATTGAATCAGCAAACTTCTGACTGATAGACAATCACTCTAACCAATATGATAACAAGCAGTCTGAATAAGCATTGAAATAATTTTGCAAACATGCTTATACAAAAACGAAAAAGATCATGAAAAAAATTGTCTGTGTCTATTTATAGATATGAAATAACAAGACACCTCATAAAATCAAGAAAATTTCCTTATTAAAAAAATCAATAAGATGCTTTACACATAATCATATAGGAACCTTATAAAATCAAGAAGAAAACCTTATTGAAAAAATCAATAAGATAGCCTAATAAAATCAAGAAGAAAACCTTTTTAAAAAAATCAATAAGATAGCCTAATAAAATCAAGAAGAAAATCTTTTTAAAAAAATCAATAAGGCAACCTAATAAAATCAATAAGAAATCCACATAGTTTACAATTTATAAGAAAACCTAATAGAATCAAGAAGTTTTTCTCTATGGATTGTTTTTTTGGTGCCAAAAATAACGGAAATTGATTAAAAAAAAGTTGGGAATAATAAGATTTCTTCTTGATTTTATGTGGTTTTCTTCTTGATAAAATTAATAAGATTTACCACATAAAAACAATAAGGAATCTCTATGAAAAAAATCTTCGCTTCTTTCTGCTGGGATACACCTTAGCCTAAAAACGTTTCATAGAGAAAATCTTATTGATTCTATGAGGCAGTTTTTTCTCTGTGTAACTTTGTGTTATAATTTATGTTAAATTTAGTTCGCAGTTTGATACGATTAATATACAAAATTACACGCCCACTCACCTTGAAATTTGAAACTTTGAATTTGAAACACCCTAAATATTTACTAAATTTCCTAAGGCCGGGTTTACATCTGTGCGCCATGTGCGAAAAAAAGCGTAACCACTAATTACTAATGAAAAATTGTTTGATTCAAAAACGTCCCATAGTTTTGATTTTGCGATTTTTTTTGGGAATAGCCGGGAACTCGAAATTAAATTCTATTTGTTCTTATTTTCAGTGTATTTATTGTTTCATTTCTCCCCTAAACCATAATTTTCAGCCGATATTTAATTGATACAAATGGATCACGATATGTAGGATAATTTTCAAATACATAACAAAGCTTATAAAAAGCTCATATGTGATGTTTTGATCTTTATATACGCCTTTATTAATATTTTCGGCTCAAAATGCTCGTGTAGGTGGAAAATGATGCAATGAGGATTTATTTTATTTCCTCAGTTGTATGAATAATATAAAATATAATAAAACGTAAGTACATTTTTCAGGGAAATTTGTGGGGTAAGAGAATTTTTTTAATACATAATTGCCAAACTGGAATTTCATAATGTGGACACTAATGCGATTTCAAAGCAAAATTTAAAAAATTGCAAGTCTTAACGGAGAGTTACAACTTAAAAAAAATTGTGTATAATAAGAGTTTCTCAAGCATTGGGTGCATTCATAAGATGTAGCTGTTGCGCAACCGTCGAATGTTTGCCTTAGAAACACATAGTTGAGTAGTTCCGCTCCACTCATAAAATTTATTCGCTACCTATAGTCAACATGTTGTGCTAAGCTTTAACAGCTGACTGAATAGGGATATGCTTTTTATATGCTTTGTTAGGTGGCAGGAGCAAATATTTGTTAAATCTTACGTTACAAATGCGATGAAGTAACGAAATAAAGATATAAAATTAAATTATATCCATCAAGACGTTTTTAAGACGTAACTGTTGGGGCCAACAGTTGCCAACACTTTCACAACTGTTGAGCTCAACAGCTAGACACGTCTTATGAATGCGCCCATTGTTAAAAACTGCTTGTGAATTCACATTTTATAAATATTTTAAACGAAATTACGAAATGCTATTGAAATTTGATTATTATGTGGTGTATTGGGTATTCTCAAGTTTAATTAAAGTTTGATTATTGTGTGGTATGTTGAGAACATCCGTTAAATAGAAGAAAAAAAAATATGTATGTACATACATATGTAAAAAAAAATTATAAGTACCGAAGTATGTATGTATGTACATATGTATGTATGTAAGATAAGATAAGTGTTAAAATTGTCGCTTACACTGCGGCGCAAGCTTCTCCTCACTTTCCGCCAACTAACACGCGTAATGGTGCCAAAGACCCTCTTTCGGGGATCAGTTCACATCTTCGCAAATAAAACAATGAAGTTCACTAAGTTTTTAATGTAACGCATAGAATAAACTGCAGTATAATCTGGTGTAAAATCATCTGGTGTAAAACCAGTTTTTCTTAACGAATTTGCAGGTGTTAGGTTTCCCCATGTCTCTTATTGCAATATGTTTGTTGTCAGGTGTTTCTTTCCGTCCCATTCTACAGTTTGTCCTTGTTAGTCCATTTTAGAATTTTGTTTGAAAATGTCAATTTTGTTCCCACGAGTGTGAGGGAAGGTAGACCACCCACGTCATAGGCCACATTAGCGTAAGGAGTGCAGTTGTCTACGTGCTGAGATAACCAGGTATCAGAAGGGCTCCATTATAAAACTGTCCTTTTCCGTTAGCTGCAAAAATACGATGTATACGTATCGTTTTCTAATCTGGATAATTGAGTTAGGTCTTTGATGAAAGGCTTTCACCGGCTTCATACATCAGACTGAAGTCGTAGACCGCAGTTCATGCTTCAGATACCACATTTGATAATAAAAACCTAAAATATGCAGCCAATAGTCATATGAATCAATCATTGATATAGAAGTATATAAAATATTAAGATCAAATTTAATGGTTGCAACTCCAATAAGTTTTTTTATTTTCAATATAAGATTGTGCAGTTGATTAAAAAATTTGTACAATATTAATAAAACATCAAAAAATGTTTTCTTTAATAAATAAATTTACCATTAAATATTACTAAAACTCTTTTACAGATACAAAGGACATTGCAAAGACAGTCATATTAGAAAAAAATGAAGAAAAATCCGATAACAGCAAGTCTTTCTTAGAAGGTAAAAATTATGATATTTTTCGCTTGAATGGAGGCTGGGAACTAAGATTTAAAAAACGCCGGGAAAAAGAAGATAAAGGTGAAGGGAAGCTCAATGCTACAACTGGAAAAATGTAAGTGCAATATTAAAGTAAAGTGCTAACACAGCAAAAAATTTTAAAAAAGGTAATATTCTTGCAGTATTCTTGTCCCAAAATCCAAATGCGATAAACAGTAATAATGTATAATTATGTATAAAGTAAAATATTTTCAGTAAAGTGCGACTCTGACTCGCGCACGAAGGGTTCCGTACGAACACTAGATATGTAATTTAATACAAACATCATCCTATATAATATATAGTTTTGGCATTTTTTTCGTTTTTGGGGTCTTTTCGGTTTATTTTGTTTTGGCGTTTTTTCGGCTTTGACGATTTTTTTAAGTTTTGGCAATTTTTATAGTTTTGACACTTTATTTTCTCGTTTTGGCGATTTTTTTTTCGGTTTTGTGGCGTTTTTTTATTTTGGCGATTTTTTTTTATTTTTGGCGATTATTTAATTTTTGCGATTTTTTTATAATTTTTTTTTTAGTTTTGGCGACATTTTCGCGTTTTGGCGATTTTTTCGATTTTTCGCGATTTTTTTAATTTTGGCGATTCTTTTCATTTTGGCGATTTTTTCGAATTTGGCGATTTAATTTAGTGTTAGAAATTTTTTTTTAATTTTGGCGATTTTTTTTCGTTTATGCGATTTTTTTTTTTAATTGGCGATTTTTTTTTTTTGGTTTGGCGATTTTATAATTTTCGGTTTTTTTAGTTTTACCGTTTTTGAAAATTTCAAGTCTTTGCTTGCCTCTTACCGTTTCCAAGATATAGCAAATTGTCAAAATTACATAGTCAAAATTGCATTAACTGATGGACCACCCTTTCATTTAAATTTTTTTAAATTTTAGTGTTAATTGGTGTAGTCTGTATAAAAATACACTAATTTTACAAATTTCAAGTTTCAATATACATATGTTCATACAATTGTATGTATATTACATGGGATTTTAACATTTTTCGTTGCTCGTTTTGGAACACCCTTTAATTTTTAGTTCTCATGTATTTGTTGTTGTAGTGGCCAAGGTTCTACATATTGTGTCCAAATTTCAGGTCCGTAACTCTTACGGTTCCTGAGAAAATACCGTGTGACGGGCAGACGGACAGCGTAGCGAAAACAATAGGGTAGCTTTTCACCTTTGGTGTACGGAACCCTAAAAAGAGGTTTGTAGCTTATGTATATCCGATATAAAACTTTCATATCGAGCACAGTTCAAATACCTGATAGATCACTTCCTACTTTTACAACAAAAGAACGACTTTTAAAAATTCAGCCATCAATTTGCAATTAGTACGTTCAAAGCCTAAATGTATCATTTTGTATATGATCCCGTTTTGTCAAGCAGTGTCGAAAGCCTTACAAAAGTCTAGGCTAACTGCTAGCATAGGACATCTATTGCTTAGGCCTCAAAATTAATGAAAACCATAAGGCGTGTGAAGTCGAGTGACCATTCTTAAACCCCAATTGGCAGTTCCTACACACAGAAAAATTTCAATTTAAAATCTACTAAAACAAGGTTGATCTAATATTTTTCGGCAATGATTTTGCTTCATATGTGTTTCATGTTAATTTAACATGATTTATAGTAATTGTTAAAGAAAAGTTTTTCTTTTGAAATAATTCTACTTCACGTTGAATTAACATTTACGTATCATGTTGAATCAAAGTTATTTCAAGTTAGATCAACATGAAATTAACTTAATGTAGTAACTGTATTTTATTAACTATTTAACTTGCGTGTTGTTGACATAGAAACTCATCGCGTGGTAGGTAGTCAACGTGCTTACCCCTGCAGCCACAAAAACTTTAAATATTCTTAAGATACACACTAACTGCCTTATTCATAAAAAATATTTCAGGTTTATTAATCGCTTATTTGACATATTTCTATGGGAAATTTGTCAAATAAACCTCTAATAAACCTTAAATATTTTTTATGAATTAGACCGTAAATATGTACCATCTTGAATTTATTATAATTTATTATTATTTCTTATCATTTAAAATACAATTTATTTGAAAAGTTTTAGTTTTAGTTAAAAAAAAAAACAAAATGATTTGACTTGAAAAGTTTCAGTTAAAAAAAAATACAAAATACTTGACTCCAGGATTCGAACTTGCGATTCTCCAAATGTAAGACTAGTGCACTGCCTACCAGCCAGCAGCAGTTTGTCGGCTGTTTACAAACATAAAAAACAACAACAATACAAAAACAACCTACACATCTAAGCACAAAAGTGTATTTCGCTATGAGCAAAGCAAATAAACACCTACGCACTCAAAAAAACATATTATTTCTTGTAAAATTAATGTGATTTTAATGAAGTTGAATCAACCTTTTGGCATCGGGATTTTACATTGGTATTTTTTCTGTGTGTAAGGATATTGCCATTGTCAAGTTTTCTTCGAGTTCTGGATAGGAAAAATCCTTCCATTAATTTTCTAAAGGAAGATAATAAAAAAATTTGTCAGTAACTACCTGCTTTTCTAGAATCTGCGCATTGTTTTGAAATAGAGACAACAAGTTCTTTCTTCCACCTAGTAGAGAAATACCCAATATTGAAGCACTGGTTACATAGGGTCGATAGGTTAGTTATATTTTCTTGAGAACAAAATCTAGTACGCCATCAAAACTACACTAGATCTCTTGGTCTTTCTAGTTTTAAGAGCATGACCTATATCGCCGGGTGTAAAGATCTCCCACTCAGATGATCTAGAGCCAATATCAATAATGGTGCCATCAGCCATAATCTCTTTTCCAAAAACCGTTGAAGGTATATAATCTTGCAATGGTAAAATCTCCAGAGTTACGATATTTTCAAGTGGAGATAGACGTAAATTATTCCCATCTCTATCAATCTCATGGAACTTATCAGCCAATAAATTAGCCTTACCGCTATGCTGCATGAGGAGTGTTCCTCCCGTCGACCTAACTCCTTCAATTAATACCGTTTTTTTAATTCCGGCGCCTCTTCTTATGTTACGATAAGTTTTGGGGTTTAGGCGAATACTTTGTAACAAATCTGTCCAATATATTTTCTCAAAAATAGCTACATATATATCCTTGAATAATTCGATCTAAATACCCAATCTCAACCTTTAAAATTTAGTATCTAGTTGGATCAACAGTTAGCCATAAAATTCTCTTTTTAGATATGAAGCTACCTATTACGAGTAGACTTCTTTGGGATAGCTTTGTCCATGGCATTTCTAAACACCATAGTCATTGCATTAATTCAGCTATCAATTTCACTTGATGAAATATTACGGTCAATTGGGAGTTCAATGTTTATTACGTCACGAGCTAATATTATTACGAAGATTTCTATCTATACGATCGAAGTCAAAAAATAGTGGGTAAAGGGGGGAGGGGCGGGTAGGAGCGAATTACGGCACTTGTTAGCAAACGAAATTACAAAATATTTCAGTTTATACGAAAATATTTAAAAATTTCGAACGTTATCGAATGCCGCAATTTGCCCGCAAGGTCTCTGTTGCATTATATCTATCTCTACAATGAATTCTACAGCAAAGTGATCAGATTCAAATTCCAAAGTTCTCAGTCCACTAGGGTCTTTTGGAGCTGGTAGTATATCAATTGACGACATAACTTAGTTTAGATATGACGTTGTCATATCACACAATCGAGTAAGATCCGATGTATTTCAATGTCAGGACATGAAAGAAGAAACTCCCGAATCGTGCCCCCTATTGCAAAGGTTTCCTCCCCAACAGTGTGTTTAACATTTAAATCTCCTCCAAATTTACATCTGCTTTATTTACCCTAACAGCAGTCTTATTAATGGAACCTAGTTCACATATTATCCTCCTGCAGGCTATGTATAGCAGTGCCACCCCCTCGCCTGCCTTGTGGGTTCTGCCTAAAAGTATTGTAACCCATTAAGTCTAACTTAAGACCAACTTGTGTCTGGGGGACAGTTTTTGTTCGGCGATTAAAAGTACATCCCGTCGATGTTCCCTAAGAAATAAATCGAGATAAAACCTTTTGTATTTTGACAACAATGCTTTAAGGTTTTTTAATATAATCTTAAGTGAATTTGCCAAGATGTTGTAAAGAAATTAACATTCCCAGCAGAGCCTGTGACCTATTCCTATAATTAGTGAGCGCACTATATTCATGAGAAAAACTTTTTAGCTTGCCTAAGCAGATCAAAATATTGCCACCAAAGAGGCGCTTGCTTAGAGTCATTATCAATATTATAGAATTCAGCCCCAGCAGATGCTACACTCATACTATTGGGAATATTTATTCCAGGAGCCTTAACCTGTGGGGCTTACTGACCGCTGTCTTGGCAGCAGCAGCATTTTTTAAAATGAGTGAAAACCTCTCTATTGGCAACAAGAGTGTGTTCTTTGAGTTCTACCTTTGAACTAACATTTCTCGCCTTTCTGGAAAGGATTTCTAATCATTTTGAACATTTTTTTAGCTTGTGGCATGTTCTTTGCCGCATTTCACGCACTTAACAGGAAAGCCAAATTTCCTAACATCCTGTCCTGTTATCATCTGCAGTATTTTCTTTCTTTGAAGGAATGTTACAATTTGTTGATCCATTGGACTCGCCACATTTAACATACCTAAAAGGCATGACCAAAACTTTTGGCACTTGTAACATTGAATCAAGTCTTTTTTGATAGTTTTCTCTACAGTAGAGAAATAACTTGATATTTCTGAACCCTTTAAGGTCAGAATTTTTGGCTAACTGAAATAGCCTTGTGTTACCACCAATTTTAAGCAGTCCCCAGATCTTGCAATTAATATGGAGACGCTATATACATTCTAGCGCTTCGCTAGGTTCGAAAGCTTATACAACTCATTTCACTACAATAGAGAGAAGTCTTTATGTTTTTGGAGTATGAAACAGTCTCTAGTTTGCTGTAGATGTCTTTCACTACAATATTGTACGTAGTCACAACTGGTACATTCTTTACCTTAAGTTGTTTTTGTTCCGCTGATTCCTTGTAGCTTTTCTTCTTTGCTGAAACATCCTTCTTTTTTTTTTTTTGCTGTCCACTGCGTGGTAGTCTTAATACTAGTACTTGGTCCAGCTTCGGCAGCAGCTTGGTACTCCTCTTCATCGGCTCGTTGTAGGAAATAGATGCCTTCCACCGTTATATTTCCGGTATACGACTCATCTTCACTGAGTAAGGTGTCTTCTTCGGAGTCATCTCGTGTTTTATTTTCTTCATATTGGAAGGTATTTTTTTTAAACATATTTTTCATTATAAGCTGCGTTTTCGATGTAATACGTCAAGGCTTTTTTAGCTTGTCTTTTAGCTCTTCATTTTCATTAGTAAGTTCCTCAGTGCTAGCAGAAACTCTTGGATTTTTGCATGGATTGCAGCCTGCCATTACCGCCATTTTGGGTTATCGTGTTTTTTAATTTATTTTAAATTAAGGATTGCGCGCACTTAATTACTCCTTGGAATTTGTTATAGTTTTCAGGCTTTTCAGTTTGGCACAAAATTATTATTTTTATAGTTCTTTTAAATATAAAAAACACAATTATCCGTACACAACTTGTCGCAACAATGTTTCAATACCACATGTACTTGATATACAAGTACTGTCACCAGCTACTTCACCTTCAATGTAAACTCACTCTTAGAAATCTTCCATATTGCTAACTGCATATGCCACGATGTCGACAGAAATCGTCCGATTGAAAACAACAATATGTTAAATAAGATAATTTTTGATGTGTTAACATCTATACGCTAGGGGGTAAAAATTTTTGACTTTGATTTCTTTGCTGAGATTTGTTTGCTGAGATTTCATTGCTTTTCTGTCACAGCATTGTCAAATCTGTGTGAGCTATGTACGAGTGTATTAGTGTTTGAAAGAAGCAATACCAAGCAGAGAAACAAGTCGACCGGCTCGAAGCCGACGGTGCGCCGCCGCCGGTTATTTTTCTGTATATTTCCGTACACCAAAGGTGAAAATGAACCGTAAGAGCTACGGACTTGAAATTTGGACACAATGTGTAGACATTTTGGCCACTACAACAATAAATACATGAGAGTTAAAAACTAAAGGGTGTTCCAAATCGAGCAACGAAAATGTTAAAATCCCACGTAATATACATACAATTGTATGTACATATGTACACTTGAAATTTTAAAAGTTAGTGTATTTTTATACAGACTACAGCAATTAGCACTAAATTTAAAAAATTTAAATCAATGGGTGTTCCATCAGTTAATGCAATTTTGACTTTGTAATTTTGACAACTTGCTGTATCTTGGAAACCGTAAGAGCAAAACTCTTGAAAATTTCAAAAACGGTAAAACTAAAAAATCAATCAAATATAAAATCGCCAAATATAAAAAAATCGCCAAAAACAAAAAAAAATCGCCAAAAGGAAAAAAGCGCCAAAATGAAAAAATCGCCTAAATAAAATAAAAAAAATCTCTAGGACTAAAATTAATCGCGAAAAACCGGAAAAATCACCAAAATGAAAAAAATCCTTAAACAAAAAGTCGCCAATATGAAAAAATCGCCTAAATAAAAAACCCCAAAAAACAGAAAAAATTCGCCAAAATGAAAAAATCGCCAAAATGAAAAAAATTGCGAAAATTAAAAAACCCAAAAAGAAAAAAAACGCCAAAACGAGAAAAAAGCGATAAAACTGAAAAAAATCGTTTAAACTGAAACAACTTAAAAAAAGGAAGAAAGCTAAATCAAAAAAAAAAAAAAATGATCAAAACCGAATGTGCGCGAGTCAAAGTCGCACTTTACTGAATTTATCTTAATTGCAATGCGTACACAACAACAAGAACGGCAACAACTAAACGATGAAGAACAGGAATTAAAAATTAAAAAGTAAAAGTAAAGGCATTTACCATAGATGAGCACTGCAGTACCACTAAAGTTTCAGTAAAAACAATAAAAAATGTTTTACAAGTAAATTTTTACTGATAACTAAAATTTTTTTCTACAATTTTTATAAATTGCCTAAATGATTTGTTATATGATGAGGTGCATTGAATTTTCAGTAATCACTAATGCCCGTATTCATAATGAAATTCTACCAAGTGGCTAAATGTTTTTCATACAAAAGTTTCAAAATTTGAATGAAAAAACTTTGCCACTTGCTACAATTTTATTATGATTACGGCCCTACGATTTTACTGGTAATGCAAATTAAATTTCATTAGCAGTAAAAATTTACTGAATTTCTTTTTAGTAATCAGTAAATTTACTGCTTACTGCAATTTTGAATGCAGTACATATACATATACTGCAGTGTGCCCATTTACTATCCAAATAAGTTTAATAAAACAAACAAAAACCAACAAATTCATATGTATTTACAATATTGAAAGTTTGGATACTTTTAACTAATTAATTTAAAAAAAGATACTAAAAGCATAAGAACATGCAACTTAAAAAAAAATTGTCATTACTAGATGTTTACACATCTCCTCTGTGATCGGACTCACATTGCTTTTTTTTTTTTTTGTTTTCAATATAAGTAATTGAGCCAGTGGCTCAAAAAAGAATAACAGTTACTAAATAATTTTTATTTTATTTCAAGGAATGTGGAAACTGAAACTCAAAACGAAGAAAAATCTTCGCTAAGTGGCGAAAGGGAAAAACAAGAAGATGAAATATTGACAGATACCAGGAGTAGGAACAAGGAAGCTAACAAAGTTAAAGATTTAAGAAAACGAATTAAAATAACTCATAGCTTTGCACAAACTTCAGATTTGAATCACAAAATTGCAACTACAGATTATAGCACTCTAAATTTTAAAGATAAAAAACTTACTCTGGCTGATCTGGAAGGCCAGTCACAACCTACAACTTCTTATGATATAACAACAGCTTCATTTAGTGAAAACTTAGCCAAAGAAACTGACTCTTTTTTACAAAAAAAAATATTATCATTTCCTTCGGGTAAGGATGATGTAAAGAACTTTTTTCCGCACAATGGAAAATTTCGCTCAGATATTAAATATGACCATATTGAAACAAATTTTACAGCTAAAAAATCACTTTCGGATTTTTCTTGCTTATTACCAACAGATGAAGAAGTTTGCCAAAGACTTGAAAAAGTGGAACAGCAAGTAGATTTAATTTATTTAGAAATAGAAAATCTGCAAAAGAATCTTATGCCGGCGGATGATTTGGCTAAATTTAATATACTTTTGAAGCATTTCTACGAAGTTGATAATGTATTGAAAGAGTTAAAAGTGAATTGTTCAAAATTGAAAAATTTTGGAAAAGCACCAGCAAATACGAATGAAAATGAAGAACTAATATCCCAGGAAAATTATCAATCTACCACTGATATTCCTTTCTATGATCAGGAGGACAGTTTGGCAGTTTGGCCGCATATGTATTTGAGTGCATGTAGCTGTGAAGTATGCAAAATATCACAGTTACTCCCTAATAAGGGAGAAAGTTACGAATCATGTTCTCTCCAAAATCATACCTGCAAATGCTTGCAAGCAAATAATAGTCTTCTGTATCCTCCTGCAGCGATTTCAGGACCTTCAGTGTATAATATTGGTAAATATAATAATAATTTTGAAGCCGAATGCAACTGCGCAAAATGTCATTGTAAGCTACTAGAAGAAAGTTCAGTTGAACATGACGCACAGCAAACACAATCTACTAATATCGGCAGCATTCATTGCATATATAAAAAATTACCAGAATCAACTTTTAAATCTCATCTTGCTAAGAATATAAATCGCATAACGATGTTACCTCTTAGATCTCAAGAAAACGAACTTATCATAAGAAATGCAGACATGACTCCAATTAATAACATTATATCGGTGGAAAATGAACAAATAACATCAGATACCAGTAATAATAAAAATAATCAATCTTCACTTTCCGCGGACGATCAGGGATCGTTAAGTGAGCCCAGAAAAGTTCTCTCAAATTCACCACAAAGCAAAAAAATTAATACCTTTAAAAAAGCTAATGAAAGCCTTCATAAACCTAAGCTTCCTCCATTTCCAAAGCACAACAACAACTACAGAAGAAGACATTTTGCTGGCAACGATGACAATACGAGCGACCACTTATTACATAATACGAAACCGATAATTACTGAAGAATTGCCTTTTGTTGTACACAAGCTAAGTCAAGCTATTTCGAAAATTCTTGGTAATCGAAATCCTGATAATATTGCCTTAACTGTGTTTCTGGAATCCAATAATTTGTATTTTATCAATGTCTCTGTCATGCAAACGGGTGAATGCTTGGGATGCGTTTACACCACTGAAGCTGCATTTAAACAGGCTAAAGAAAATAAAATGTTTGACAAGTTTTTTATATTTTTCGTGCTAAATCCAAATAATAGCTTAAATGAGAGAAATAGAGTTTTCGGTCATTCCTTTGAGTTTATTGATATAAGAATGTGAAGTGATTGTATCATGATTTGTATGTGAATGGACTTATTCAGAAATAAATACATATGTATCTAAATATGAAACATATTACAGAAAAGTAAATAATTTTTTAAGTTTTTTTAGTTCAAAATATTGGTAAGAAATGAGAAGATAAATATAACGACATGCAGTGGTACTCAAAGCAAAAAAAAAAACAGTAAAAAATTCCACTTGATACACTTAAATATCTCAAGATGGTCTCATTTAGTTACCTCCATTGGTGTATGTTCTTTAGTTTTAAGCTTCCAAATTTTACGATTAAGAGCAAAAAAGTTAGGAGTATAAGAACAGTACGAATGGTGGAGCCTGGTCTGCTCCAACATCATCATCTTAAATGCAAGATTAAAGTTCACTTTGTTTCTTATGAAATAAAACTTACGCTAACAACACAACTGGGACGAACAAAGAATTTCGTTCACATCGACGAATTCGTCATTAAAAATTCGCTGCGTAAATTCGTCGTTTGAAGCATAATAACGACGAATTTACTCAGCGAATTCAGCTCTTATAATCACGGTTGCCAGAAATGCAGATTTATTTGGATTTTGCAGATCTTTGCCCTCCAAAAAGAAGAAATGCAAATTTGAAGATTTTTGGCCTAAAAATTCAGATTTTTCAACTCTAATTTTAGTGCATTTTTTACATTTTTCCTAATACTGCTACTAGAGTTGAGCGATATTTGGAAACCTGTTACTTTTTCACAGCGATTGAAAAATCACATATCACAACTGTGACTGAATTTATCAAGTAACAGGTTTTGGAAATATAGTTCTTTCATACAAACTGTGAATGTTCTTGTATGCTTACTTTAAAGTAAATGAAGCTACCACATTAATTTTTTTTATACGTTCAGCTTTTGTCAAGAAAAAAATCGTCAAATCGTATCAAATCGTCTTTTCTGGCAACTATGTACAGCTCACATTTTTATATTTGCAATTTTATTGTCTCTCTGCCTGTTATACGACAATTCTCAATGTATGGATGGGGTTAATTGCTAACTGTTTATTCTTGTCGCTCTTCGTATTAGTATTTATCAAGACACCAATACTAATAAATACTTTTAAAGCAGAAGAGCTGAAATGTGTTAAATCGTGATCACAGTCGGTTTAATTTCACTGCTGTTCTTATTAGATTTTCTCAAAATAACAGAACTGCTACAAACAAAATATTGCTAAACTATGATCACAGTCACAGTTTAAAAGAACAGCGATTTAGAAATCACGTTCACAAGGAGCAACATTATTAAAAAACCACGTTATCGCTCATCACTAACTGCTACTACATCTTGCTTCTTTTGTGTGTGAACGACTCATAGTTTAGACAGTTACAATTTTTGAACTTAAAAGACTTCATAAAGAAACTGAAGAACTAACTTTGGGAATGGAAACGAATATCTTGTATAAAACGATTTCATTCTGATTACGATTTTGCGGCCCTAAGTTTATTCAAATCTAATGTTTTTACCACATTCATTTGAAAATGTCGAAAGATTTTCCAGTCAAGTAAACTTGGATAAAACAAAACTTGGAAATCCTTTGAATATTTATGCAACAAATAAAATGACTTCTTTTGCATATCTGATTTCTTTTCTCATTCATTTTATATTATTTGCATATAAATATGAAGAATTTTTATTTGTTTGTTGCTTATATGCATTTTGTTTCTCTGAGGAAAGAAGTTTTTCCACACGCAAAGTTTACTTTGTAAAGTCTTGAGTTTTTATGAGAGAAGAAAAAAATTGATCTTATTCTATATGTGACAGTGCATAGAGAAAGGGACCTAAAGGTAAAAAAAAATCAATTTTCACTTTTTTCTTATGTGGACAACATCTGAGCATCGAATGAGACCGATCCCATGCCCCAAAAGTGTTCCCTCCCAGAGATATGCGCGTTTTATGATTTGATGGTACACCAAAGATACACGTATTTAAATCTTTAAAATGGCTCTCCTGAACAAAACCGATTTTTACCCTTAGGTCCCTTTCTATTTTGGGCGTCACATATTCTTTTTTCTTCAACAAACTCAAGATTTTGCAAAGTAAACTTCCGTGTGAAAAAGCCGCCAAACTTATCAGTAGACTTCAACCAATGTGGCAGCTAATTGTAAAAAGGTAATGAGGAAATAATAGTGAATTCAAAATCCTAGATGTTAGCATGTAAAGATATTTGCTTGAAGCTTTTAAGCTTATTCTGTCGTATTCATAAAAAATAGTTTTGCTTTATAAAAGGTTTACAAAACAAACTTTGCATGGAAATTTGTTTGTTAAACGTTTTGTAACCCAAAATAATTTTTATGAATATTGCCTATTATGTTGAAAATTAAATAAAATGCATTTTTAACCGAGTTTAAATTTTATGAACATGGGTTAACGAAAAAATATTTATCAGAAATAATTTTTAGTCAGGCTAAATTCAATTCAATTCTTTTTATTGAATGAAATATTTTTATTAATTAATGTGAGTTTCTAAAGAAGAGAAGAAAAATTAAATTAGACTTTTAAGCTGGGGGAAATACCGATATTTTTCTGTGCAGCAACGCACTTCATCAGCACCCTAGTCTATCTACTTGGGTAGAGATTGTTATTAACATCAGCTATTTAACGTAAATTCTAATGAAACGGAATTTGAGAAATGATTGTTGTGTACAATTATTGATTTACCTTTGGTAAATACATATGTAAGTATCACTATTTATTTTCCCTGTTTTTCCATTTTTTCATTTCTCTATTTAGGTTAGCACGAAATTATATTAATCTACCTACGTATGTTTAACTATTCTTGCTTATCTTTTACGATCATCACATTAATTATTTTTACTTATTCGATGTACCGTCGGTACATACATATAAGTATTATAGTAATGGATATTATGTTACTTTGTTGTTGCATTCTCCCGTTTATTTGGTTTTCGAACATTAGTGATTGCCAAGTGAACAGTGATTGCCAAGTGAACATATTTTTGTCACGTGCCCATGATTAATTAAGACATTTTTAGATTTTTAATTGAACTATAGTGCAATCGTAGGCAAATAAAAACAAAAAAATAAAATGAATACAAAAACATTTACATGCCTATTCACAGAAAAAGTTTCAAGTCAGTCACAACTTTTGTTATGACTTTAAAAATAATGGCATTTGAATATTGAATGAAGTTAAATAAAACATAAAAAACATACATCCATACATACCATAGCTGTAATAAGTGAATGGAATGAAAAATAAAAATATTTTTATTATATATATTATATATATAAAAATTCAAACAATTATTTGCTATGTGAAAATTCAAAACAATTTATTTATTTTAGAACGATTGAAATTTGTTAAAATTATACATTGCTCAAATCCATTTTTTAGGTCATTACTTAACTAATAGCAATAGTTTAAGCAATAATATTTGATTCACAGCTCTTTGTTTACCATTAGTTAAACCGCCAAATGTCATTGGTTAACAAATAGTTAGACAACAGCTGATTCGCTGTATTGTGAAAATTTGTATACACATTTTACACATACATGATCAGGCATCTTCTTTGTATTTAGCTGTAACACATTCTTTTTATTTTATTTTCTATTATATCTTGGTTTTTTCGAACCAATTTCAGCACTAATTAAATATCTTGCACGGTCAAGTTACACGATCGAGCACTGTTTTATCGACTTTAAGAAATAAAATACAAGGTGACCGATGACATTTTTCAAAAAGTTGCAAAAAATAGGGGATTTATTAAAAAAAGGGGCACCATTTAAAAAACGAGACAATTACACTAAAATTTCTTATTTTCAATATATTATTACATAATTCCCTTTAAAAAAAAACGGGGACAAAAAGTGGCAAGGCAGTCGAAAAAGTGGCAAATTGCCACTTTAGTCGGTCAAACGGTCACGCTGATAATATAGCAAATGTAAACAAAAACCATATGCTATAGCAGAGCTGCCAATAGTGAAACTTAATTGTTTGATAGGGTTACCATTTATTGCTTATATTAAGAACTTTAGTTAAACAATGCACTGTGAATATGAAGTATTAGTTAAACAATAGTTATCATTTTGGCTTACTAATAATTAAATAATGACTGTAAATTTGGCCCTTAGATTATTAAATCAATTTACAATATTCGAAATACAATTTTTTTCGTATTTTTAAAACAAAAGAAAATTTATTGAATTTAAATATTCAAAATTTTAATAAAATTTATTTCTATAATATTTGACTATGAAAAAATCAAATAGTTTTTCTCAGAATTTAATTTGAAAAACAAACAATAAATTATTTCTTGAATAAAAACTATTTCTGAAAAATAAAAAGAAATATTTATTAGACTTAAAAATATATAACAACTTTTTCTTTAAAACGGACTCATGTATCAGCAACGAAAAAGAGCACTTTTTGTGCGAACGCGTTTTTCTTATATCTTTTATTACTACTGAGCCTCTGGTATTCATTATATTTTTCACTATGAAATTTCCTTAGGTGTACAATAAAATTTGAATTTCATTTAGAGCTAGCACATAATGATTTCGCGCAAGTTTTGCAAAAACCCAATAGCTTATTATTTTTATTGAGCTAAATATTTTGTTATATGAAAATAACGTTAAAAGTAGACAAAATACAGATATGGCGCTAACTGTATTTCTCAATTATAAAAGGTGATAGATAATTGAGGCAATAGGTGGGTTCCTCTTCATTACTAGAAATGTGGAGGTCCATAACAAAATGCAACAATTCCACTTTTTGAGTTTTCTGATTTTTTATTTAATACAGTTCTACAGTTTAAAATCTATGTAAACATTTTCATAAAACATACCAAAGGTCTATAGTTTTATTGTGACTCAATACCTAAACTAGATATTCAGACCAAAATAAAATAATTCCAATATGTATTCTAACAGTCTAATTACAGTTGTTCGTTTATTCAAAAATTTTCTCAAGTGGAAATATTGAATTTTGTTATGGACCTCCTCAAATCATCTTACAAGGAGTAGTATTTTTAATAATAAAAGAATTTTTTTTTATTTGTATATCTTTTTACAATTTAAAAGTATTTGAAACTATTTTTTATGAATTTGAAATAATCAATAAAGTTTTCGTTGAATAATATAAATTTGACTTATTAACAAAAAATTATTTGAATTTCAAAAACTCAAATGAAATAAAATAAAATTTCATTCAAACTATAGAAATATAATTTAAAAAAATTTCAGTCGCTGAATTCAAATAAAGCATTAATTTGTTATATTTTTATTTGAATTTCTGAAGGCGTGATTTTTTTTTTAATTTTCTGATAAAAAAATAAATTTACATTTGAAAAATTTTATTTCAAATCAATAACAATAAATTTTAATTCATTTCATGAGAAATGTCAATAATTTCAATGAAATTCTATTTCTTAAACAGAAATAAAATTTAAGTTTAATTTAATTTTATGAAAAAAATTCAAATAAAACAAATCATATTGAACAGCTATGATACATACATACATACATACATATGTATATAAACACAACTGGGACGAACGACGAATTTTTCGGTGCGAACTTTCGTCCTAAAAATAAAACACATTTGTTCATATGAAAATGAACACAACACCGCCGTAGTACGAAATTCGTCGTGCGTGACGAATTCTGAGATAGATTTATTTCTATTTTGTACGCCGACGAACGACGAAAAAAAAATTTCTCTCACTCTCTTTGCATACACAATAAACAGTGTGACCAGATTTTAAAACAAAATTAAGCTAACTCACGTATGTCTTTAATATATTTTTAGAGAATACGCAATTTGGATTAAAAGAGTCTAAAAAAGCTAAATCCGTTTTTAAAAAAGCTAAAAAAAAGAAGCTGAGAGTTTAATAAAAATTTTAAAGCTAAATCTAGAAGAAATAAGCTAAATTTAGCCCATAATTACTAATATGGTCACATTGACAATAACCAACTTTATCAATTACAAGAGCTGAATTCGCTGAGTAAATTCGTCATTATTGTGCTTCACACGACGAATTTACGCAGCGAATTCTTATCGACGAATTCGTCGACGTGGACGAAATTCGTCGTTCGTCCCAATTGTGTTCCTGGCATAAGCCTTTTAAAAAGGAGAGTTTAATGGCATTTTCTTTTCTGGAAAAAAATGTTACACTTGTTACACTTTTTAATGAAAATTCGCAATAAAATGATTTTCTGAAATATACATTTTATTAGAAATTATTGTATCAATCCTTTGCGAGCTTAATTTTTTTCTTTCAACGAACGCTAAGTTGTATTTTTTTTAATAAAAAGTAAAAAAATGTTACAGTTTTTTCAGAAAAGAAAACGCCATAAGAGTGTAAAACCTCAAAATATAATTTATTGTGTATGCAAAAAAAGAGAGAGAGAGAGAGAGAGAGAGAGAAAAAATTGTTTTTTCGTCGTTCGTCGGCGTCAGTGTGCACACTTAATTTTGTTTAAATTCGGTAGAATCGACAAAAAAAATCGGTAGATTTGAATGAAATTCGGTAGAAAATATAAAAAATAACAAAGTATACATATGTACTTATATATAAAGGATAAATGCAAGGAATATCAGACTAAACAGGTTCCAAAAGAGCATTTAAAACTTCACATGTGATTGGAAATTAAACTGCCAAAAACAATGAAACATTTCCAATAAAAAAAGTGTCATTCCCAGCTATTTGCCCTTACCCTTTATGCTATGCATATATAAAATAATTTACATAAATAACAGGAATTCAGGTTTTATAAAGCTACTAAAATAACTTTTATTTGACAAACATTTGTAACTACAAAGATTATATCAAGGCGCATTTATTAGGTGGTAGCACTACACCAGGTGACTAATGTCATTATACCAATCTAAATGTCAAATTTGGATTGTGTAGGTATAAGCCTAAAAGCATCCTTTTGTTTGGGTATCCATAAACACCTTTCGAATATTCAGTTTTGTATGGTGTTTGACATTTCCTATAAGAAACACGCAATCTGACGATACTACCTTGTTCTGAAAAGTAAGAAGGTAATATATGTATACCAGCAAAGTACATATGGTTGTTGCTGTTGTAATATTTGTTGTAGAATCGCGGGTACCTGATTGATGTGCCCTGGATTATATGTAAGATCCATTTATGAATTTAAACTCTTGTGCAAAAATTATTAAATCATTGGTAGGAATAAATATTTCATCCCCAAGGGACAATTCTTTGGCAAATATTAAATAACTTATAGTTTCAGTTTTTAACCGATTTCTTTGTTCTGTTTTAATGATTGCGGATGCACTGCTATGTAGCAAAATAGGCAATTTACACATACATACATATGTATATCGACTTAAATTACTAAATAACAATATTCGGTAGATTTCAGGCCTTGTTCGGTAGAATTGGTAGATTGTTATATTCACAAACATATTCGGTAGAATCTACCGAATATCGGTAGAAGTGTGCACACTGGTCGGCGTACAAAATAAAAATAAACCTATTATTGTTGAAATCTCTCGCAACACCATCGATATTATTGTCGGTATGGAATGATTGATACAAATCTTTCAAAAAATATGGCGAAATTTTTCTCATAGTAAGAGCATAGTACTATATAATTTTTCCACAACATTACACATTATTATACAATATAACTCTATTCTTTGTTATGAAAAAATGTATAGTGCACCTATCAATATGATATACACTTTAGCGATGATATAGAATACAAAAAAAAATCACAATTACATTCCAAGCATGATACAATAATATAAAGGTAAAACCACATTTGACGTACAAAATTAATTATGACTTTTTTCCCGATTATTTGATTACTGTTTTTTTGTAAACAGAGAGGAGAACGTTGCCACATACATATAATGGCAACTTTCATTTAGGAATGCTTTTTGAAATGTGTAATTTGAGTTTAAAAATTATAGTTTAATCCACATTTTTTTTAAATGCTGTATTCGTTGGACATGAGTATAACGAAATCTGTGTGTAATATAATCTTCAAAAGTTGGCAAATATTTGATTTATTATTTATTTCACCACATAAAAAAAGCCTCATGGCTAGGGATGCAACATCATTCTTAAAACATCGATGTCTGAAAACGCAAGTTTATATTAAAGCAGCATAACAGCAAAGTTTCAAACTACTGAAAACTGTTAGGAAGCTGAATACTTGAAAAAAGTCGCTTACATGGCGAACAAAAATACTCGAGAAGTTGCAAAATCGAAAAAAAGCCTTAGAGATCGCTAAAACTGTTAAAAAGAAAATTAACTCAGAAATAACGCGAAAAAATCGCAAGTTCGCGAAAAATTTCTAAATACATTGAAGAAATAACTTACACTGCAAATAATAACAAAATCCCAGAAAATCAGATAAATCGCAAAAAAATCCTAACATCACAGAAATTGCAATGTCTAGTAAACGTTTTTGTATAATTTTGATGTCGTAATGAAACTACAATGAACATTTTTTTTTAATGCATGTTTTTTATTTATTGTATCTTCAAATATGAACTAACAATAAGTATTCAAATCTTAAATCTATAAAAAAAATTATTAGGCCCGACCAATGTCGGACATAAGCTTAGTGATAGTTATTAATAATACATAGGTAGTGATAAGCAACAAAAAGAAAAAGGTGTTTTCAAGCAGCTTCATCATCTAGAGTGTTGAATATTAGAGCCCGTGTATCTCTCTTTTTTAAGCGGATGTGTCCAGTAAAGTTCAAAATATTACGAGCAAGCGGATTAGGATGTGACTCGAGTTTTGATAGATATTTGCCTACGTATTTTACAATTTCTTCAGTCACTAGTGGCATATTCAAATCGCGATGTATATTTGAATTTTTGATGTACCATGGAGCCGATGTTATCATGCGTAAAATTTTATTTTGCCTTCGTTGAATTTTCTCTACATTTGAAGCTGAAGCAGTGCCCCATAGTTGAATTCCGTAACACCATATTGGCTTTAAAAGCGACTTGTATATTAAAAGTTTGCAGTCTAGGCTAAGTGTTGAATTTCTACCAATCAGCCAATGTACCTGAGTTAATTTAAGTTTCATTTGAGTTAACTTAGAGTCAATGTGGTGTTTCCATGTAAGTCGTCGATCAAGGTGTATACCAAGATATTTCACATGTGAATGTTGAGGAACAACTTGATTGTTAATCCGAATGGGGGAGCAAGTATCTCTTCTTAGGGTGAACGTTATATGGACACACTTTTGTTCATTGACTTTAATTCTCCATAAGTTTAACCAAAGCTCCATCTGGCTAATGTGTTCCTGGAGTTTGCGGGATGCCTCATCAGGGTTTTCGTGCATACTAAGGCAGGCTGTATCGTCGGCAAATGTGGAAGTATGGATACTACTGCTCACAGGCATATCGCAAGTATAAATCAAGTATAAAACTGGTCCCAGTATGCTCCCCTGTGGCACACCGGATGAAATAGTTTCAGGCCTACTCGTAAAGTCTCCTTCCACAACAGTGAACTTACGGGAAATAATGTAACTTTCCAAAATATTTAAAATGTTTATTGGTAAGTAAGTCTTCAATTTTAAAATTAGGCCTTCATGCCACACTTTATCAAATGCCTGGGAAACGTCAATAAAGAGCGCAGAACAATACTTTTTTTCCTCAAAAGTTCTTCTTATAAATTGAACCAGTCTGTGAGTTTGTTCAATGGTGCTATGCTGACTTCTAAAACCAAATTGATGGTCTGGTATGCACCCACTACTAATTAGAATTGGGGACAATTTGTTTTGAGCAGTTTTTCGAAAAGCTTTGACATAGTTGATAGTAGACTTATTGGCCTATATGACTCAGCCTTGGTTAGATCTTTGCCCGGCTTTGGAATCATTTTAACCTTGGCAAGCTTCCAGCTGTGTGCATAATACTCCAGTCGTAAAATGGCATTAAATATGAATAATAGGATTCTCATTGCAATACGAGGCAAGTTCATAAGCATCTGGTTACTAATTCCATCAATACCCGGAGCTTTCTTCGGGTTGAGTTCGGCAATTAATTTTTGTAAATCACGCGTCTTAAACTTTATGTGTTGAGGAGGTAGAACGACTACATTCGGCAATTCAGCAACACCAGTACATATGTTTGGCGTAAAAACGGATTTTAAGTGCTCAGCAAATATTTTACCTTTTTCAGTATCGCTTCTTGCCCAACTTCCGGTAGATGTGCGTAGAGGTGGCTTATACTCAATGGGTGTTTTAAGCTTTCTGGCAGCGCGCCACAAAGAGTAATTAGACGCTGGTGTGACATCAAGACCTTCCAGATAATTTTTAAGAGATGCAGTTTTTTCAGATGCAAGCAACTCTTGGAGTCGTTTAGTGCACTCTTTAAATCTGATTTTATTTTGTGGTGATCTGTGCTGTTGCCATTCCCTTCTAGCTCTTCTTTTTTCACGTACGAGACGTTCAATGTCTGTAGAATAAATTTTATTAAACCCAGTCTGCGGATGGGAGATAGTGGCATGTTCAGCAGCCTGTTTAATATTCTCGCTGAGATTGGCAATGTTAGATTCAATATCATCGGATGTTCTAAGCGTAATGTTTTCCGTACAATGACTACTGAGATATTTTTTGAACCCGAGCCAATTAACACGATTGATCATCTTCACATATGGGTCAGGTAAGTTACTTCTTAATGGACTACAAATTGTAATGATCGTCGGAGAGTGATCGGACGAAAGATCAAGAGAAGCTTGAACTTGAATTAAATCCCTAGAGATATTTTTTATGACGCCAAAATCTATAACATCCGGAATTTTTTGTATGTCAGTAGGCCAATAAGTGGCCTCCCCACTCGAAATGACATCCAAGACCATTTTTGAAATAGTGTTGAACAATGCTCGACCTCTGGGGGTAATAAGACGCGAACCCCAGAACGTATGCTTAGCATTGTAGTCACCAGCTGCTACAAAACAAGGTCCAAGAGATTTGTAGAAATCCTCATATTGATTCTCAGTGATTGAAAATCTGGGAAGGGAGTAAATTGATGATATAACAAAATTTGTACAAAAACTTTCAATATATATATATATATTTATATATATATATATTTTTCAATATTTGTTGCTTGTAGGTGTTCTTCACAAATGTTATCAAGAACATAGTGCTTGAGTCTTGACTTTATTAGAATTGCTGATCCACCGCAAGCCCTTCCTCTAGGGTCCTTTGTATCATATATAGTGTAGCCATAAATTTTAAAAAGACTTCTCGAAGTCAAATGAGTCTCAGATACTAACATTACATCAATATTTTTTTCCGTGAGGAAGTGCTCAAGTTCATTTTTATGTTGGCGAATGCCGTTTGCGTACCAGAAACATATTGTTAACGTGTTCATGGCTTATTAATTAATGCTTGAAACAGAGTATTCTGCATTTGCAGCATTTCTTGCATCATGCTAGTCATATTTGTTGTAAAATTGTTTATAGTTTGCACCAGATTTTCAATAGTAGCTTCAAGGCGATTAAAATTAAAGCTTGCGTCAGTATTTTTTGAATTATTTTATCTGAGTTCTCGTGGTACCTTCATAGCGAACAGTCGATTAGCGGAATTTTTTTTACTTACAAAAAATTAAACAAACAGAAAATATTCGTAGTACATATTATTCGTAATAGGTACATACTGTCTTTAATAAATAAGCTTTATGCTTTGCTAATATTTTTACATAGTAAAAATAACAAAAACAAAAAAAAACCGCAAACAAAAAAAATTAAACAAATTGATATTGAGGAATACTATATAAAGGGTGTTTTTTATTGAGGTATAGAACTTTAAGTTGGCATCACTTTTTTAACTGGCGGCCATTTTGTCAGCTGTCAAGTGATTAATATTTAGTTTGGTTTGCCATTTCATCATGAACAGGTTGACAAAAGAACAACGCTTGCAAATCGTGCAAATTTATTTCGAAAATAATGGTTCAGTTCGCGAAGTTTACCGAAAGCGCCGTCCATTTTATGGTCGACATAATCGTCCATCAGAGCAATTAATTCGGTTAACCATTGATCGTTTTCGCACTACGTTTACTCTATGTGATAATACGCATCCGCAGAGACGTCGAACAGTGCGCACCGAAGAAACAATTGCCGCTGTAGAGCAAAGTGTTGAAGAGGACCCGAATGAATCGATTCGCCACCGTGCACAGCAATTGGAGCCGACTAACCGACTATTTTGTTCCCGAATTGGATGGCATGAATGTGGATGAGTTATGGTTCCAACAAGACGGCGCTACATGCCACACAGCGCACGTCGCAATCGATTTATTGAAGGAAACATTCGATGAGCGCATAATTTCGCGGAATGGACCTGTCAATTGGCCACCAAGATCGTGTGATTTGACACCATTGGATTATTTTCTTTAATGATATGTGAAGTCGCTCGTCTACGCCAACAAACCAGAAACGTTAGGGGACTTGGAAGCCAACATTCGTGGCGTTATTGCCAACATACGGCCCCATATGCTCGAAAAAGTGGTTGAAAATTGGACCTGTAGAATTAGCTTTATTCGAGCCAGCCGCGGCGGCCACATGCCCGAAATCATATTTAAACATTAATGGCATAAAATTATCCTTCCAATAAAGCCAAATTGATGGACATTAAAACGATTTTCTTGTGTTTTATTTCAATTCGAAGTTCTATACCCCTCAAAAAAACACCCTATATATGTGTACTTCTAAACAAATAAACAATCATAAATAACAAAAACAAAAAAAGACCGCAAACATAAAAAAACACAAATGAATATCCCTTGAGGAATTCTTTGTATGAGTGCCTCAAATATAAAAAAAAATTTGAAGTGAGTTCTAACGGCAGAAATGCTTATTTTACTGTGAGTTCTGAAACTCTTAATGAAAAAAATATAAATAATAAATCTGATGAAAGTCTTTTTTTAACGTCAAAGCCAATTTTTCGTCAGCGATCAACTTCGCTTTGTCCAATGACAAATATTAATGATGCATTAACATAACAGTTGCCTAGTACTTCTTCATATAAGCCAGTAATATCATCCCCTTCAGGCTCGTGTTTATCACTTAACAAAGTCATCACTACAGATAACAGTGGCTCTAAACTCAAGGTACAAGTCGGAATGGACAGATATATAACCGTGGTAAAGCGTGGGCAAAGCCCGAATTCTTCAAAAATTTCATCTGTTCCAACAGCGCAGCCTCAACTAATCGCCAAAACCGCTTCGAAATTTTGCAAGATGACAACGGCAAACCCGAGGTATCCTCGAATAAAATATCCAAGCCGCCACCAATCTATTTGAGACAAAAAAATTCAAATGCCCTTATTAAAAAATTAATTTCGGTCATTAGTGAGAATAAATTTCACATTGTTCCAATAAAACGTGGCAACATCGATGAAACTAAAGTCCAAATTTATGACGAAAAAGATTTCCGCAAAATGGTTGCTGAATTTGAAAAAAAATAAAACAAGCTTCTACACATACCAGCTTAAGAGCGCTAAAGGCATGCAGATCGTATTGAAGGGCATAGATTCTTATGTTGTTCCCGAAGAAATAAAAGATGCACTCGTCCTCCAGGGGTTTAAGGTAAAAAATGTGTCCAATATAATAAACAGAGAGAAGATTCCCCAACCCCTATTTCGTGTTGAACTTGAGCCTAATGATATAAAATTGAAAAAAAATGAGACGCATCCAATTTATAATTTGAAATACCTCTTGTACCGAAAAATCACAGTTGAAGAGCCACATAAGCGTTCAGGTCCTGTACAGTGCCATAATTGCCAAGAATATGGCCATACAAAAACATATTGCAATTTACCCTCGGTTTGTGTTGTGTGCGGCGAATTACACGGCACTGCTAGTTGCAATAAGCCAAAAGATCAAAGTGATAAAAAATGCAGTAATTGTGGAGGTAATCACACCGCTAACTACAGAGGTTGTCCTGTGTACTCTTTCGTAAAGAAGACTATGGTGCAAAAACCTAAATTAGCTCCAGCTCAATCAGCAAACGCTTACTCTGCCACTTTTGCGCAAATGAGCCAACCAGTTACTTCCCGTGTATCGTATGCAGATGCTGCTAAGACAAATTCAATTCCCACACAAAATGTTTCCCCGCCAAACAATGGACATAAACATTCAAAAAGTTGGTCATCGTTCGACGCCAGTTAGTTACGCAGGGAAACTTTCGTCCAACGTACTGATTGTGTGTATTTTCATATACACAAGTGTTTTTATATATTACGAAGAATATTCGTCGTTGGTTCCAGTTGTGTTAGGAATTTCCTTGCAGCTGTTCTATCTTTGCTGCTGCCCTTGTTGGTGCTGCTTTATTTTTTTATTGCTATTTCTTATCAAATAATGAAAAAATTTAAATATTTTTCAATATTTTTAATTAAATAAACAACAAAGTCAAACAATTAATCAAAAAATCGGATTTCATAAACTAATAAGGTAGCATTAATTTTGAGAGTAAAAAATAATCGGGGCAAACGTCAGAAGGTTAATATGGCGACAAAAAGAGAGAACGGTTTTACCGTTATATTATTGTATCATGATTCCAAGTATATGGGCCGCGTATGACATTAAATATGTTCACTGATTTAAGCACTTTGTTGTGTGTGCTGTAAAGGGTTACCATTAGGAATTTTTGAAAAGTCGCACAAAAGGTCGTTTTATAAAAATAAAGTCGCACAAAAAAGTCGTTTGAGTAAATAAAAGTTGCACATCTTTTTTTCACATTTTTTTATTGATAAAAAGCATAACACAATAAAAAAATAATAATTTGAAACAATGCATATTCCATTATATGTGCTTCTATAGATGTTTTCATGTATGAATACTGAACAAATTAACTTAAGTTTAATAAATTAGGCTGTCGTATGCTGCCGAAGTCAAAGGATTAGGATTCATTAAAAAAAATCAAGCTAAAAAAGTCAAACTTAAGACATTTTTGACAAACATTTCCAAATAAATCCCGTTTGATTTTAACGCCATATATTTTGGGTGAATGTATGTGTACTTCAACAATATTTTCTTAACATAAATATTACTATTTTGAAATTTAATTTCTGTGTTCAAAAATAAGTTCATCAGAAGAAATTTAGCCTTCCATATCTTTGTCTAATAAATTTAAAGCTGACAGAATTGAGTTGCATGTTTTTACTTTTAGTTTATTAGTTAATTTATTATTAAGTAATGCTAATTTTAAAATATTCACATGTTCGTATACACCTGTATATATGTATTTTATGACAACTTTCATTGATTCGGTGGGTAAAAATAATTTTGTAAAAAAAGCACTCCAAAGCAATAATTTTTATTTATTTAACTATTTTATTTTGCTAAAACTATTTTTCGAAACTTCTACAGAAAATTTGCTAACAATTTATTAAATACATTGTACATGTGATAAGGTTTGAATTAATAAAAGTGCTTCCAAATGAACAATAATCTGTGAATTGCGTTTAAATTTTGACGATTTTTTTTTTTTTTTTTTTTTTTTTTTGATAAAAATAATAAGGATATTTTTAATTTACTGCAATTTAAATGTTTTCTGTGAGAATCTTTTCAAAAAAGAGTAAAAAGTCTCAACAAAATTAAAAAAGTCGCAAAAGTCGGTTATAAAAAAAGTCTCACAAAAAGTCGGACACCGCTAAAAAAAAAAGGTCAAATTGCCACTTTAGTCGGACGGTAACCCTGGTGCTGTAAAACATTTTAGCACTTTTTTTCGGCAATCTAGCACTTTTCCTCTTACATATTTGGCAACACTGGGTATTGTGTTCATTTTCATATAGAATTTAATTTTTTTGACGAAAGTTCGCACCAAAAAATTCGTCATAAAAAATAAAACACAATCACATTTGTGCATATCACACCCCTGATTTATTCCTTTTCTAACAGTTTTTTCCACAACCTTTTAGCTTGCCTGGCTCTTCACTTAGATAAATTACTTAGCTAAGACTTTGTATACCTCCCCAAACATATGCAGCGATTAATATTTTATTGCATGGTACGTATCTTACAACCACAAGTGGTGATTTTCTTAAATAAAAGCTTTTCATACCAGGAACTTGATACTGTTAGGAAAGAGTTGAATTTTCATTGCAATTCTTTTACTGCCTGTCCCACGATGTCACTCGCAAACGTTCGTTTGAGAACTTGTACTGCAAACAACAATAACATTTGTTGTTGTTTTCAATATAAGTTGTCATTCGAACGTTTGCGAGTGACATCGTGGGACAGGCAGTAAAAGAACTGCTATGAAAATTGTGCATAATGTGTACTACCATAATAGTGTTTTCACACTGACATGGTTTTAATAAAAGTTGGTTTTAACGTTAAGACCGACTGTTAAAACCTGGGGAAAAATGATGGCATTCGATACGTTTCGTATTTAAAAATATTTCAATAGAGTTTATATGGAAATATTTTTAAATTACGATGAAATGGTTTTAAGTTGGTTTTATGAAATGCAACCTTTTTTCGCTGTGCTCAATACAGTGATGTCAAGTAAAAATGACCGGAAGCAGCTTATAATGTTTATGTCAGTGAATGCCCTTTCACACATGAGAACAATTGTGCTGGCATAACTATGGTAAAATTATAACAGATGCATGCACAAGTCCATCCTGTTAATGTATACAATACAAATAGTTGTCAAAATTTGCTTACGAGCTACAAAAATATTAGTGTATGTGTGTAAATGGGGTAGTTTACACGAGGACAATTTTTAAGCCGCACAATTTTTGTTATTTTCCAAATTACACGAGACTAATTCATCTGGCGCAAAATGTATACGAATACACAGCTTTGTGTGTATTAGTGTTTTTCGTATTCTTTAACATTTGCTGTTTTTTAAGTTGTGTGTGTATTGAATTTATGCTACTAATGCGGGGTCAAGGCACATTTACTACAGGTACATGCATTAGGCATAACCCTGTGACAACTCTGTTCTTCTCACATAGTTTTACAAAGTAATTGTCAAAAAATTGTATGCATCAAACAAGGCACAAAAGTAATTGTCAAACGAATTCTTCGTTATAAACTTGTAAACAAAAAATCAGCGGATGAGTAATATGCCTGATACGTGTACCTGTTTGATATGCCTTGTGCGGGGTTGTAGCTGGTTGAAAAGTTATGCCAACCGCAAAACCACTCTCTTTTAGCCTCTCTCACCAACAAACTGGCAATCAGCGCAATCAGCGTGACCGTTTGACCAACTAAAGTTGCAATTTGCCACTTTTTCGACTGCGTTTCCCCTTTTTCGACTGCCTTGCCACTTTTTGACCCCCTTTATTTAGGGTGAGTTATATGAAAATTCATTAAAAATAAAAAGTTTAGTGCAGTTTTCTCGTTTTGTTTTAATTTTGCCCCTTTTTTTTGATAAATCCCCTATTTAGTGCCACTTTTTGAAAAATGTCATGGGTCACCCTGAGCGCAATGAAGTTATTACAGTGTTGCCAATCAAATATCACATGGCTGTGTCTCGAATTACACATTGAAGAAAATTACACTACACATGAAATGAAAACAAAAATAAATACGGGTAAACGGGTACGGGTAAATAAATACGGTAGAACACAAAGTAGATTTACACACAGTTTATACATGAATCTAATTATATGGCTTACACATGAGAGTAATTGCACACTCTGTCTGATTGCACATAAATTGACAACACCGAATGATTATAATCATTCATAAATGTAGCATCTGCAATTATACTTTCATTACCCTTTAATTTAACAAAAGACATCTGTTTCTAAGAATTTTTCGTTTGCTTATAATTACATACCAACAAAATTCATGTGTTTTTTTGTTGTTGTAATTTTGTTGTAGTCGTGCATGTACCTACGAGCAGTATAATTTTACCATGGGCATAACACGCCAGTTTGAAGGTGAGAGAGGCAAAGACATTGGTTTTGTGGTTGGCATAACTTTTCAATCAGGCACAGTGTTGTCAGATTTATGTTCATTTATGTTCATTGTCGAATATCCCAAATATAATAAAACATTAAATTTTAGTTACAAAATATATTTTAATTCCGTAATTATGTACATTACAAGTATGTGCTGTGAAATCTTAAATTCAGTAGGTAACTTCTATTGTAAAACATAAAAACTCTGTTGTTTAACATAGCGTCTATATCTAAAATTAACTCTGATATAATATGAGAGAGAACTTCGGCAGAATGAGAAGAAAAATATATTTATATTAATATTAATATCTATGTGGGGGAAAACGTACACTTGTAATTATCATAATATTTCATAATTATCAGGCAGCCGTGCAGTGAACATCTTTGTTTATTTGAATATTAATGTGTATTTCATAAAAATTTTGCGATTTCCTTAATACATCGTGTATAATTAACCCTGCACTATCATACTTCGTCGAAATGACGACGCGCGATTTTATTTTCGGTTTAAAACATATTTTTTGTGATTGTTTTTGTTTCGTTTTTCGTATAGCGTTAGCCGCTAATATCAGTTACTCGAAACTAATGTTGCTTTTTTACTTTAATAAATTTATTATAAGAAACTACAAGACTTAATGGAAAAAAATGTGTAATATTTCATACAATTGATGCTATAAATGCTATGTTTTAAGAAAAAATGCCAATTGATAGAAGTCTGTGAAATTTTAATTTTACGTTAAACGATTGAAAGAAATATATGAATTTCGTTAGATGATAATTAAAAACTAGCTAAATATCAATAATAAATCTATTTTCGTACTTATTTTTGCTCAAGACGTTTTTTATTGGCTCTTGAAATAGGTCGTAGTCGATTCGACGAAGTATGACGTTTGCGATATAAAAATAAGTATGATATTCTAGGGTTAAGGCATTTTATCATTAATTTTTTTTATAAAAAAATATTCATTTTAATTCACAATGTGCGTTTTTTGACACTTGATATCATAATATTGTTTTCTAAATATATATTATGAAAACAATATAATAATATCTGATATAATATTAATATAATACTAATATTGCAGTCCACACGTAATATAATTCGCTCTGCTACGAACTTTGACGTTTGCAAATAGAAATATATTTGTTATTATATCAGGTATAGACGCTATATAAGAAATACGAGAATTAAGAAAAGTGTTTAAATTAACATATAAATACTGGCGTATAAAAATTATTTTAAAAAAAAACTTTTTCCAAAAGATCAATTTTAATAGAATAAATTAAATTTTAACATCAATATCAATATCATTTTTGTTAAAACTTCTCGAATTTCAGAAATTTTTCTTTGGGATATAGTGTTACAACACTTAGAATTTTTTGCACAAAATATTTTATGTTGTATATAGAAAAAATCCCGCAAATAAAAAATTTCATATTTTTAACATTATTCTATTTTACTAAAACACTAAGAAATGTATTTTATTTCAAATTTTTCATACAAAATTTTCCTAAAACATATTTCAAATTCATTTTATTTTTTATGAATATGGGGGCAAAAATATAGCCAGTCATATCGCCATGGAGTTCAAATATCATTAATCACCATTTCAAAATTTTCATCGCAAAAAACAAACATTTGTTGCCACTTTTGGCGAGATATCGCCATATCTAACAACAGCGACCAGGCACAACCCCACATTAGCAGCACAAAACCAATACACACACCTTAAAAAAGAACAAATGTTAAGATATTTTATTATATTATATTATATAATACAAAAAACACTAATGCGCACAAAGCTGTGTGCACATATACATTTTTATGACAGATGAATTAGCCTGGTGTGTTCTAATAAGAACAAAAATTGTGCGGCATAAAAATTAGTCCCGTGTGTGAAAGACCAATAAGAATAGACACATTTTCAACTTAAAAATGGATGCAGCCGCAATAATAATCAAAAACTTGCATAAAATCTTTTATTTAATAAAAAGTTAAAAAATGCTAAGCACCCCATACACGATTCAATTCAATTTTCAATTGAGTCGGTTGTTGTCCAAATCAAAGCGTGTATGGCTTTGTCAATTGATTAGTTTGGCAGTTGTAGAGTTGGTTGAAGAAAAATCAAAAGATTTTGATTTTTCATGTTGACTAGTAAATCTTTCAATTCGATTGTGCTGTGTGTGCTCGAGTCTCTTGATTAGTTGTCAAAATTTATGTTTGTAGCTTTATTTTGTATAGAAAAAGTTGAGTATTTTTAAAATTGTATTTAATGTCATTGAATTTTAAATAAAAAATATATAAATGAATGAATGAATGCAATAGAAGTTTTAAATTTTTAAATTTGTAATTGTGAAAAAAATATAAATTTGACAGTTGAATGAAAATCTTTCAATTCAGTTTATGAAGTGTGTGGCCAAGAATCAACTCAATTGAAAGACTCAATTCACGATTGAATTGAAACGTGTATGGTGTGCTTTACACTTTTTGCAGAAAAGAAAACGCCAGAAGTTTAAAATGTGTGTCAGAGATGAATTTTAAGTTTGTTCGTTAAGGGCCAAATTGACGTTGATAGGGCAAAAAAAAATCAAATGTATTTCATTACGATCTCTTTATTTCAATCAAAACAAGAGTATCTTATAGTGTTTTCACACTGAAAGTTAAAACCTGGTTTTAAAGTTAAAACCATAAACAGCTGATTTTGTATTCACAGTGTAAGTTTGTTAAATTAAGGTATTAACTCACAGACTGTCTAATAAATTTGCTCAAAATAAAATATTTCTAAAGTATTTTTGTAAAAACGTCTTTTCCTCAGCGTTGCCACTAGTGGAACAAGAAGTTACACAGGTGCAAGCTTAAAATAGTGCAAAACCGAATGAAACAGTGCAAAAATTTAACAAAATATTTATTTTATAATATTTTAATAAGCTTTACATTTTAAGTTAAAATATAAAAAGAGATACATTTTTATTATATAAAAAAAGTTAAACAAAATTAAAAATAAAACATAAAATTCTCTAAATCACAAATATCTAGGTAAATACATACTCGTACATGTATCGCTTATTTACTTTAACGAAAAATAAATGCCACCTTCCTCTTTAAATTGCGTAAAAATGGAACATTTTTAGATTTAATGGAGCTCAAGTGAATTTTATTCAGAAACAATTTCTTATTCGGGCTAAAGTTCAGTAATTTCAACAAAAAAAAAAAAAAATGGAAAAACAGAAAATGATTAGTGATACTTAATAAAGGTAAATCAATAATTGTATTCACAACAATTATTTATTAGCTGATATTAATAACAATCTCTACCCAAGTAGATAGACTATAGTGCTGATGAAGTGTGTGGCTGCACAAAGAAATAACGGTATTTCCCCCAGCTAATAAAAAATCTAGTTTAATTTTTCTTCTCTTCTTTAGAAACTCACATTAATTAATAAAAAATATTTCATTCAATAAGAATTGAAATTACTGAACTTAAGCCCGTACAAGAAATTGTGTAAAAATTGCATAAATTATTATTTAAACCAGTTCAGTTTGAGACTGGTATTATTAAAAAAAATTTATTACAAATTTAAATATATAAAGAAAACATCGCCAGCACAGTCTTTTAATTTGAAAGATTTTACACTAGTAAATTTCACTATCGAATTTATCACACAGATTAAGCCTTAATCATTAAGGTCTTTGTGATCTTAGAGTGCACGCTAGTGCCACTCGAACACTACTTGTGTCACTGTCCAGTATTCAGTCAAATTAGAAGACAAATCTTCTATCTGGAAAATATGCCAGATATAGAAAGTCTTAGGGACTCAGACCAAAAAAGCTGAGAATGTATATTGAGGATTAATTTTAATAGGTTTTCATGGTTTTTATTAGGTATCTCCCCAATATTTCTTACCAAGCGAGCACAACATGCTATTATAGGCAAATCTGTACTGCAGCTTTTTCAACCTAACCTAATATAACTTGACCCATTGCCTAATTTTTGATAATCTAGCTCAATGATTGTGCAAATTTGGCTCTATTACAATAAATTTAATTTTTCTTGAAAAAAATTTCTCGTTTTCATTGTGAACCTAAAATAGCTATTATTGTTTAAAAAATCAACTTTTATGCAATTAGACTTTAATTAAAATTAGTTAAAAGTCCAAGAAAATATGAAAGAAGCTCCAAATGACATTTTGCAGATTTTTCATCCAATACAGAAAGAAAGCATTGCTTCAGTTTTTTTTTTTTTTTTTTTTGAAGGATCATCAAAAACTTCTAATCTTATATATGATCTCAATACTCAATAACTATTTCGTTATAATAGGTGATAAAATATTATGGCTCCCTACTTAAAAATATCGTTGAAATGATCTTGATGTAAACTTGCCTTGCAACTACGGTTAAAATGGAATACAATATTTCCTGAAAAATCCTCTAAATATTCTTAGTATAATTTGGCCGATATTAATAATTTTATATCATTTTTTATCATTTCTTAAACCTTATGTAGGTCAATATTGTTTTGTTTATATTTATGTATATAATAAAATTCGGTAGAGACATTGGGATTTCACGCAAGTATAAAGTTTCGTTTGCAGAATTTTGTAGCATATATAGGGTGTTTTTTTTAGAGGTATAGAACTTTGAATTTAAATAAAACACAAGAAAATCGTTTTAATGTCCATCAATTTGGCTTTATTGGAAGGATAATTTTATGCCATTAACGTTTAAATATGATTTTGGGCATGTGGCCGCCGCGGCTGGCTCGAATAAAGCCAATTCTACAGGTCCAATTTTCAACCACTTTTTCGAGCATATGGGGCCGTATTTTGGCAATAACGCCACGAATGTTGGCTTCCAAGTCCCCTAACGTTTCTGGTTTGTTGGCGTAGACGAGCGACTTCACATATCCCCAAAGAAAAGAATCCAATGGTGTCAAATCACACGATCTTGGTGGCCAATTGACAGGTCCATTCCGCGAAATTATGCGCTCATCGAATGTTTCCTTCAATAAATCGATTGTGACGTGCGCTG
The DNA here is from genome assembly GCA_949987645.1 of Tachina grossa. Lineage (NCBI taxonomy): Eukaryota > Metazoa > Arthropoda > Insecta > Diptera > Tachinidae > Tachina > Tachina grossa. The sequence goes on along the minus strand of OX465275.1, from coordinate 64,635,480 downwards.
TGTGGCATGTAGCGCCGTCTTGTTGGAACCACAACTCATCCACATTCATGCCATCCAATTCGGGAACAAAATAGTCGGTTAGTCGGCTCCAATTGCTGTGCACGGTGGCGAATCGATTCATTCGGGTCCTCTTCAACACTTTGCTCTACAGCGGCAATTGTTTCTTCGGTGCGCACTGTTCGACGTCTCTGCGGATGCGTATTATCACATAGAGTAAACGTAGTGCGAAAACGATCCATGGTTAACCGAATTAATTGCTCTGATGGACGATTATGTCGACCATAAAATGGACGGAGCTTGCGGTAAACTTCGCGAACTGAACCATTATTTTCGAAATAAATTTGCACGATTTGCAAGCGTTGTTCTTTTGTCAACCTGTTCATGATGAAATGGCAAACCAAACTAAATATTAATCACTTGACAGCTGACAAAATGGCCGCCAGTTAAAAAAGTGATGCCAACTTAAAGTTCTATACCTCAATAAAAAACACCCTTTATAACTCGATTTTGTCCCAGGTCATCTTATGTTATTATCGCCTTTTAAACACAGGTCAAAAAGTGCAAAATTACACAAAAAATTTATGGTGCAAAAATAATGCAAAGAATTTGAAATGGTACAAATTTTGCACTATTACACAGAAAGTGGCAACGCTGCTTTTCCTGCACCCTGAAAAAAAAGTGCTGCCAATATTCTTATCAGACGTTCTGATTCTTATAACACTTATTTAGCAAACTGTACAACAACTGTTTTTATTTGTATGAAATACACGGAAATTTTACAATCCGTTGTTACAGTGAGTCCATGATACAATTATTCTAGGTACATGGACGACTACAACAAAATTACAACACCAAAAAACACATACATATTGATGGCATAAACAAACGTATAATTGTCAGAAACAGATGCCTTTTGTTTTTAAAAATAACAATTACATGGTAATTACCCTACAAGAACACTACCAGTCAATTGACTGCTCATTTGATCGGAAGTCATGCAGGAGATATTCATCAACGCGTAGAACAAAGTTTCTATCACATTGTTAAAGGCAAAATGAAAAATGTGATGGAAACTTTTGTGTACGTGTGATGTTGCTTCTCTCTCTAACCAATGAATATAACATATAGTTGAACTGCTCACTACAGTGCTGTTTACTAATCAATGATAACATAAATATTACTCAAGTTTGACTGATCATAATTGGCAAATATATCCCTCATAATTGAGTAATCAGCAAATATACTTTTTAATTTATTTTATTTGCTTTTTTATTATAAAAAATAACTTTAAACTACACGCGTAACTAACATTTTTAAAACAAAAAATACAAATAAATAAAAACACCAAATAACTTCAGCAGTGCCTAACCCTCTTCATGCTTTTTCCTCACCAACGCACCTTGCTCTTTACAAATATCTCAAATTTTGAAAAAAAAAATATACTTATTAAATTAAACTTTGTGAATTTCTTTTATTCACTACTTTACTTATCTTTTTTTAACACTTTTCACAGACAGAATGAATTGTATTACCGCCTTCTTCAACTCCTAACGCATTTTGATCTTTCCAAATATCTAAAAATTGAAAAAGAAACGAATACATACATATATATGTATGTATATTTTCAATTAAACTATAAAATTTCTTTTGTTCATTATTGTTTTTAACACCCGACTAAAAAAGGAATGTTATAAGTTTGTAGTGTGTGTCTATGTATCTGTGTGTCTGTCCGTGTCCACGTGCAGGCCAAGCGGCTGGACCGATTTTCATTTAGTTTCTTCTGTTTGAAAGATGACTTGATCGAGAGGGGTCTTAGCTATATTTGAAGAAAATCGGTCCAGCCGTTTAGAAGATATGACATCTTTTCTGAAAAAAGTCGGGGGTTTTTAAAATTTTTAATTTTTGTTATTATCTTACTTTTTCAGAAACACCATAATTTTTTTATCACTTTTATACATTTTAATTTTGCAAACCAAACGAACTATAAATTATTTTCAGTAAAATTCAATATTTTAAAAATTTTGACATGTGTATATTAGACATTCCACTCTAGCATATATGTTAGAGTACAGCAACTATAATAACTGTTGAATTCAATGTAAAATTGTTGCAAATGCGTTAGTAAAAAAATCTTGTTTGTTTCAGTCATTCATTTCTTGTAGGGCAAATTACAATTACAGACGCGTCATTCATGAATGATTATAGTCATTCAGTGTTGCCAATAGGTATGTAATTATATAGAGTTTGCAATTACTCTCATGCGTAGGCCATGTAATTACATTCATGTATAACCCTGCGTTTACACATGCAAGTACCTTACATGCAAGCTCTGTGTATGTATTATCAACGAAAATTTCTCACAAATGCCCGACTGTCTTGCAACTTGCATGTTTGCCTTTTAGTGCAGAGTTGTCCATAACATAAAAAATTTTAATTTTAAGGGAACCAGATAGTGTTGAACTTTATTCGTATTGTTTCAATGTTATTTATGTATAAAAAATTAATAAACTGCTCGATTTATGAATATTTAAGAAAAAAAATTATTAAATTAGCTTTCAAATGTATTTAAAATGAGTAAAAACTCATATAACACTACACTGAAATCCAGTTAATTTGTGCTAAACTATTAATAGGGCAACACTGTTAGCTAACTTTCCATTTACTTGCCACAAGTTCAACAAGTCACTGTCTTGTAAAATTCCTTGGCAGTTGAGTTGGAAGTAGACTGCAAGTGCCGAAAGTGTAGATGTGTTAGTAAAAGAGTTTGAGTGTATTGAGTTTTTCGAACTTGCACTTGCACGTGTAAACCCTAGGTAATCTGTGTGTAATTATACTTTGTGTTGTATTTTTATTTATTTTTGTTTTAATTTTAACCTACACAAAAGATGTGTAGTGTAATGTTCTTCAACATGCAATTGGAAACACAGCCATGTGTAATTTCATTGGCAACACTGTAGTCATTTTATGCACACACGTACACTAACATTTTTGCAGCTTGTAAACAAAGTTTGACGACGATTTGTATTGTATACATTAACAGGCTGGGCTTGTGCATGTACCTGTTATAATTGTATCATGAGTGAGTCTATACCTGGGAGCAAATTACGGCACTCGTTATCGAACGAAATTACGAAACATTCCCATATAAACTGTATTGAAATATTTCGCAATTTCGTTCTAATTTGCCCCCTGATATATTTTTATCATGATAACAGTCAAATCCTTTTCAAGAGAAAAAATTTATCAGGTATAGGCTATATTTATTAGTGTTATTGCAGTGTCTTAACAATTTTGTCAGAGGTTCAGCTCAGACAACCTTGTCTTGATAAAAAAAAAACGTAAACAAAGTGTGTGACGTTTTAATTTATTTGTAAAAATTAAAATATTTACGTAATTTTTAGAAAAAAAAAATATAAAAATAAATAAAAATATTGATGTTTATATACATAAAAGATTTTAATAATTGCAGGTATTGTGACAAACTTTCTTCACGACAACAAAGAAATTCTTATTTATCATAATAAAAAAAACACAACGTCTTCGTATGTACATATGCTTGCATTAACAAAAATTTCACAACTGCTCTGTCGACGTTTTGTTAGTTCTTATGATAAATTTTTATCAGGTATAGACGCTACGAAAATATACAAGTTCGACAGGGATGATACCATACTTTGTAATAAAATGTATATTTCAGAAAATCATTCTATTGCCAATTTTCATTGAAAAATGTAATACATAAGTGTAACATTTAATTCCAGAACAGAAAATGGAATTTATAAATTACTTGTAAAATATTTTAAGGCTTGTGCAGCACTCTATTATATACTATATAAATAAAACGGTATTTGTAATGTATTTCTTGTAAAAACGTCTTGTCCTGCACCCTGAAATAAAAAGTGCTGCCAATATTCCTATCAGACGTTTTGATTTAGAAAATAAAAATAATCAAAGCCACAATAATATTAATAATTCAATTGAACAAAAATATAATAAAAAATTCAATCAATGTGTGTAAAATATATTTATCTACCAAAAAAAATTACAAAACAGTAATAGAAAATATGCAGGACACCAGGGAAACTTATGCCAGAATTCAAAATATAAGAATTAAGAACGTAGAACAACAGGTCCAGTTGATGCAGGGTGAATTACAACGGTTACGACAAGGAATGTTGCATCAGAAAGATGCCGAAAAACTGAACGGGCTGTTGGAGCGACTGGAAGAGTTGCATTCAATTTTAAATGATCTTGGAAATTACTACAATAATGGCAAGTATCACACAACGTTTAAGCAAAATCAAAAAATGTTAAACACAAGTGGTCCAAGTGTAGAAAAAAATAATAAAAATGAATGTTTAAACATTGAACATAAAAACCGAAACTGTTCTAGAGAAAATGCTGGTTTCGATCAGATAGAAAGTAGTCAAGCAGCTGCAGTAAAAGCTCAGCTAATTAAAGAAAAAACCGAAACGAATGCAGCAGTAAACGATCCATTTAAAGCTTGCAAAAAACTTATGAACGAAGCTAAGCCACCGGGCAGCATTTTAGGAAATTATATAATGAGATTGCAAGACTTTCAGGCTGACCCAGAACTACGTCGCCAAAGGTGGGAAAGAAAACAACAAGAAAAATTGCTACAGCGAAGAGATAAAAAGGATGCAATAATGTTGCCTTTAGCAGATAAAGCGACTTTAACACAAGAATACAACTCAAGTTCTTTAACATCAATCGAAAATTATGACGAAGAACTCATTCCAGAAAGGAAAGCTAACACTTCCAGCAGTCCGTATACTGATAATAATCTCAAGTTGCCGTTAAGGCTGCCAATTATTAAATACAATCTCTCGAAAGTATTATATGAAATTATAAATGACATCGACAAGAAAGACATTGCGCTGACAATTGTTTTGGAAAATGACCTCTATCACGTAAGTGTTTCTCAAATTTCTAATGGTCAGACTCTCGCTTGTTTCTTTGCCACAGAGCAAGCTGTAGAAGTTGCTAAGCAACAACATATATTTCAAAATTTATTAACATTTCTGGTGGTAAATGCAGAAAATTCAAAATCACAAAAGGATCGAATTCTAGGACATTTGTTTGAATTTATAAAGATGGATATTAAATAGATTTCATTTGAACTATAAATAAATTAAAGACGACTATACATATGAACAGTCTTGAATTGTAAAATGTAATGCTGAAATATAATTTAGAATCGCATCGATTTATTCGTATTAATTTATCTTCAAAGGTGAATACAGAACACCCGACCATCTCAATTTTTCAGTAAACTTCAATATTTTATTTTTTTGAATAAAAAATTCTAATAAGTAAAAGTCGGAAAAAAATTTAGGTTCTTAATGCATTTGATTTTCTATATTCGTTGACTCATAATAATAACGACTTTAAATTTGTTTAATTTTATATAATTTAAATTTTCTATTGACTTATTGTAAAGTGATTTTTCCGGGATACATATTAAACCATCATGTGTGAATATCAATCCCACGTATGTTTGTTTGTTAGTATTGGGCATACATTATTTAGTGATGGCACACAAAATCCTGCCTAATTTTTGGATAACATTTTACATATTATTCTACGTTAAAATATTTGTTATTCTATACTCAGCAATATTTCAATTTTTATAGAAAATAGATACATTATAGTTTTTGTGTGGATGTACAATGAATGTAGAATATGTACAATGTACAGATAAATATAATAATATGTACATAGAAATATACTTTCATATATGTAAGCAGGGTTTTCTATTCGCCGATATTTTGTACTTTCCATTAAATGGAAATAATACGTCATTTAATTAGATTACTGACATTCTCACCTTTTACGCTGGTGCTCAGTATATTTATGTAAGTACATATGGTTACCTTAATATAGAAAGCCCCTAACAGAGTAGCAAGCCGTAACGTCGCGGCTGGCGGCTAGCCGCTCAGCCGTTTTTTTTTCAACAAGCCGAGCCGCCGCCGAACCGCTCGGCTTATTGGCGGCTTAGTACTCAGCCGATATTATTTTCTTTTATTTTTTATACTCTGAATTGTGTTTAATATTATGTCTATTCCACTTGCTTATACTTTTTATTTATATTTCGTATTGAATATGATAGCCTGAGTCCCTGAAAAATGGTTGATATTGCTTCCACATAGAGAGAATGTGTATGTGAACGGTAAGTCCCTGCTCACACACTTCAACTTTTGTTGATCAACTCGTAATTCAGTTGTAAGAGAGACGGAGGAAATAGTACAAATATCTCTTTTTTTTCTTACAGCTGTGTATGAACCGGGACTAACGTAGCTGCGGCAACACTTACGTTCTCTATTGGAGTCCCTTCCCAAATCCATGCACGTTTACATAGACTTTTTTGTTGCAGCAGTTAGGCGACTTTTTATAATCTGATCAAAGCTTTTTATTCGTCATCCGTAGCACTGTTGCAATAAATGAAATTTATGTATAGTCTAGTTTCTATGGTTTAACAATTTACGAAGTTATTTTTATTGGCACTTGCCTTTGCAAAGTAAACTTTGCGTGTGGAAAAGGGGTATTTTCTAGAAACAGACTGGGTTCAAAAAAATTTTTATATGCTTAACCAAATCGGCGTTAAGCCGTTCAGCCGCCGCCGCCGAAAATATTTGTCTTTCAGCCGCCGCCGAAATTTTTTGGGCGGCTTGCTACTCTGGCCCCTAACTCATTATTTTTTTTTTAATCGTAATTTTTGCATATTTCGATAAATTAAACAATTTTCTATCGAAATATGTAAAAAATCGATTTAAAAAAAATATTGAGGCAACGATATGTATGTACATTGAGCCAAATGGGCATATGGCTATGTTACTATGGATGACGAATATCCTAAAAGAAAGCTGCATTCCTTCAGGTAAAAATTCTATATTGATGTAAATTTTAAGGGCTAGTTTTTTTTTACTAATTAGTTAAACTTAGTTTAACATACGTTTCAGTTAACCAAGAAACAAATTTAAACGGGGCTTAACTGCCCATGCTGTTTATCAGTGATGGGTTAACAGTTGTCAATTAAGCTAGAAATGCCATATGTACTTTGTTTTCAATATAGATGTGGCAAGATGTGTGAAGAAAATCGGTATTTACTCAGTTACTGGATTTTACTGTTAAAGTACTCAAGCGCACCTTATTTCAATTAGAATGTCATATTTCCCACAAATATATCGGAAAATTAGCTAACTGTGTGCAGGTATTATTGTATTCGAAACCCTAACATTACATACAAAAATATTTTAAAAATTGCATGTAAACTGTTTATGTGTAAATATATGTAAATATGTATGTATATTCCAGAGCTGTAAAAGAATGATTCTTTTTTGAATGAATCTGTGAAGCATTCAGCCAATGAGTTATCACTTTTAATGCATTCATTTTGCCCAAAATATGAAATGAATTAATATATAAATGCATTCATCTTGAATTAAAAACTTCTAAATGAATTCATTTCACGAAAAATTGAATTGAGTTAAAATTTATTTAATTCATCTCGACTTGAATTTTTTAAATGCATTCATTTGAGCCAACATAAATAATTGATTTAAAATTTTAATACATTCATCGTTAATATAATGGAAATGAATTTTAATTAATCTCTTCCTTCATCATTTCCATTTTCACTTCTTCATTACGAATGAAATGTTCCTCAAACGTTGTTCTGCGATTTTTGTAATGAAGCTACACAATTTATTGCTTGAGCAATAATATGTAAAAAAAATCGATCTAGATAGGACTTGTGTTATATGAATAAAAAATATTAGTCAAAACTATTGAATCAAATAAATTAAATAGAAGCTTTCACAAAGGAATCGGTTGATTAATTTGATTTAGTTTTGTAATACAAAAGTGAAAAATGTGCATAATGTCGCAAAATTTATTCCACAAAAACGAATTTGATAAAAGCGGAAATTTCTTTCATAAATTTGGACGCTAACGTTTGTATATGAACTTGTAAATGGCAATGGGCTATCCAGTTCTAAAAACTGTAAATCAGAATTAGCACAAACGGATGAGCCTGAGCTGGCGGATGTCACATCATCACCTGACGTCGGCAAATGTCCAACGCGGTCGCTGTTTTTTGAGAAATATTTTACTATCTTGGAAGGGGTTATTTTTTATAAGGGACAAGAAATAATTGCCTAAAATAGGTAGGACATCTTTGTATTCCTACAGCAAGAGTATCCAGAAAAGAAAACTAAACCAAAAAGGGAAAATATATCAGTGAAATGCCTTTATTGTTACAAAGTGTTGACTGGAACAGTACATGTAACATCGAATTTTCTTCGTCGTTTGTGAAAGCAACATTTAGAGAAATACAACGAATACGACGAGCTGAAACAAGAAACAAGAATAACTCCAACAAAAAAATCTTTAAAACTGTTATTTTTTTTTACTAAACTGAGCGACAGATGAACTTTTATTCAATTTGTTTTTGATTGTTTAATTGAACAAAATACTCGAGATACGTTGGAAAGCAATACCATAAACGAAACTTTTAGTTAAATGGATATTTATTATTATTTGTATAAATTTGGTTACAGAGTCTATGATGTCAATTCTTTGGTTTCTTAAAACTTCAAACCCTTTTTTGATTTATTATCTTTATCATAATTAAAAAAGTGAATGAAAAATGACTTATAATTCCTTTCCTTTATAATATCAATGAATTCATTCAAATTTTAATTCAGTTCTTTTTTGTGGATAACATTCATTGAAACTTTAATTCAATTCATATTTTTAGTAATACGAATGTATTCAAGAATTTTTAATTCTATTAGGTATTAATTAATTCTATTAGGAATTTTAATTCAATTCACATTTTGGGAAAATGAATTAAGTTAATTTTTTTAATTCATTGTGAATTAAAAATCAAATATGAATCATTCATTTACAGGTCTGGTATATTCATATGTACATATATATGTACGTATGTGCTTTAAATATAACTATGTGTATATATATATTCATATGTATCTATTATGTATGTACATTTTGTTGATGATGCGGATTTTGTGGTAAAATGAAAAATGTGCAATGTCTATAAGTGCAATGAAATAAACATTTTATGGTAAACTAAACATTAGCCAAAAATATGTGGTTTCCATGAACTATCAACACATGTTTTAATTTCGAAAGTATGCATCTGTGATGCCAGCGGTATTTAAATACATATGTATATGTAGGTACGTACATACATATGTATGTAGATAAGTATGTGTACATATACATATGTATGTATGTATGTATTTAACAGCGATATGGAAAATTAGCTGTTATTACTTTAAAAAATATTTTTAGGATGTTTAAATTCCAAATATGTTTTCGCTGAAAGAGAAATGAAATAGAAAACAAGTAAGAGTGCTATATTAGGCTGTGCCGAATCTTATATACCCTTTACCAAAGTGTTTTTATGTAGTATAGAGATACATACATAAGCACATACATAAAGTATAAACAAAAAGAAAAAAATAATTTGACCTAGTTACTTTTATGTACAAAAAAATAAATTTACAAACCCTAGAATCATTATATTAGATTTTTCTGATTCCTTATATCAATCTAGAAGTTCTTAAAAAAATATAGAAAGTGTGTTAAGTAAAAAAAGAAAAAAGGAAATTAAAAAAAAATGTTTTATTTAGTTACTCTAATATCCAGAAAAAAGATCAAAGTCTCCAGCTCTGGAGTGTGGTTTTTATTTTTATAATTTTTTACACCAAACTTTTCTTTCCAAAACGTAAAATATGTATAATCTATAAAGGAAAAGATAAAAATTAATTAGACTTAGTTACTTTTATATAACTATCACAAAAAGTGTAAGTTTCCCAACCCTGAGATCATTCTTTTTGATTTTTATGATTTCTTACACCAATCTCTTTCTTTTAAGAATTTAAGATATGTTTAATTTATAGAAAAAAGGAAAAATTTGTTTTAGTAAGTTACTTTTGTACAAAAAAAGTTAAAGTTTTCCAACCCTGGAATCGTCTTTTTAATTTTTTAACTTTTTTATTCTGAAATACCAAATACATTCGTACTGAAGTATAAAATAGGTTTATTATATAAAAAAAATAAAAATTTGTTTTCGGTAGCTAATTTTTTATGTCACAAAAAGTGTGGGTTTTCCAACCCTGAAATCATACTTTTTGATTTTTCTGATTTCTTATACTAATCTCTTTCTTTTTAGAATACAAGATATCTTTAATTTATAGAGAAAAAGAAAACATTTGCTTTAGTAAGTAACTTTTGCATAAAAAAAGATAAAGTTTTCCAACCCTGGAAACGTGTTTTAAACTTTTTTAAATTGAATTACCAATTTTATTTGTACTATAGAATAAAATAAGTTTATTTATTAAAAAAAAAAAAAATTAAAATTAGTTTTCGGTAGTTAATTTTTTATATCACAAATAGAGTAAGTTTCCCAACCTTGGAATCTTCCTTTTTGATTTTTCTGATTTTTTACACTAATCTCTTTCTTTTAAGAATATAAGATATCTTTAATTTATAGAGAAAAAGGAAAAATTTGCTTTAGTAAGTTATTTTGTATAAAAAAAAGTTAAAGTTTTCCAACCCTGAAAACATCTTTTTAATTTTTTGAAGTTTAATTTTTAATTTGAAATACCAACTTTATTCGTACTGAAGTATAAAATAAGTTTATATAATAAAAAAATAAAAATTAATTTTCGGTAGTAATTTTTTATATCTCAAAAAGTTTCAGTTTTCCAACCCTGGAATCATTCTTTTTGATTTTTCTGATTTCTTATATCAATCTTTTTCTTTTCAGAATATAAGAATTGTTTAATTTATAGGAAAAAAGGTAAAATTGATATAGTAAGTTAATTTGCATAGGAAAAAAAGTTAAAGTTTTCCAACCCTGGAAACGTCTTTTTAAATTTTTAAATTCTTTTTTTATTTGAAATACCAATTTTATTCGTGGTGAAGTATAAAATAAGTTTATTTAATAAAAATAAATAAAAAATTAGTTAAAGGTAGTTAATTTTATATATCACAAAAATCGTAGGTTTTCCAACCCTTGAATCATCGTTTTTGTTTTTCTGATTTCTCACATCAATCTCTTTCTTTTAAGAACATTAGATTTGTTTAATTTATAAAAAAAGGAAAAATTTGTTTTAGTAAGTTACTTTTGTATAAGAAAAAAGTTAGTTTTCCAACCCGGGAAATGTCTATTTAATTTTGTTAATTTTTTTTATATTTTTTCATGCATTAAACTTTTTATTTATTTTTAATATCAATTTAATGTGTACTGCAGTATAAAATAAGTTAATTTAATAAAAAAATAAAAAAAAAATAGTAAGACCTAGTTACTTTTATATATTACAAAAAGTGTAAGTTTCCCAACCCTGGAATCATCCTTTTTGTTTTTTCTGATTTGTTACACCAATTTCTTTCTTTTAAGAGTCTAAGATATGTTTAATTTATAGAGAAAAATAAAAAAATTTGTTTTAGTAAGTTACTTTTGTATATGAAAAAAAAATTAAAGTTTTCCAACCCTGGAAACGTCTTTTTAATTTTTTTAACTTTCTTTTTTTAATTTGAAATACCAATTTAATTTGTACTGAAGTATAAAATAAGTTAATGTAATAAAAAAAATATAAAAATTAGTTTACGGTAGTTAATTTTTTATATCACAAAAACTTTAAGTTTTCCAACCCTGGAATTATCCTTTTTGATTTTTCTGATTTTTTAACCCAATCTCTTCTTAGAATATAAGATATATTTAATTTATAGAAAAAAGGAAAAATTTCTTTTAGTAAATTAATTTTGTATAATTTTGTATAAAAAAGTTAAAGTTTTCCAACCCTGGAAACGTCTATTTAATTTTGTTAATTTTTTTTTATATTTTTTTTATTAAGAAATATTAATTTTATTCTTACTGAAGTATAAAATAAGTTTATTTAATAAAATATAAATAATAACTAGTTTTCGGTAGTTATTTCGTATGGCAAAATGAAGTTTAAGCTTCCCAGCTCTGAAACCGTCTGCTAGATTTTGCTGATTTTCAATATCAATCTTATTTCGACCATTTCTGATACACCAGTCCCAGAACGAAGTCTCTAGCTTTTCTGGGAGCTTCGGAAAACCGATTTCACGTACAGACAGACGGACAGGCGGACAGGCGGACATCGCTTTTTCGTCTTCCCTATGCATAAGGATCCAGAATGTATATACTTTATGGCTCGCTTATTAATATGTATTCTAGAAATTACAAACGGAATGACAAACCTATATATACCCTTTTACCATTTTTTGGTAAAGGGTATAAAAATATGGACCTGTGAGTTTTTGTACCATTTTTGTAAAGTGACAAAAAATATTCCATAAGAGTTTCTTCTAAAATTTTTCATAAAATTGCAGATCACATCTTGTTGTTCAAATGTAAGGGCAACATGGTTCCCGATGCCGTTTTAACAAAAATCTTTAAAAATTTAGAGAATTCAAGCCCCCTTTAAATAAACTTTCTAGAAAGGAATTTGACAATTTTTGTCAGAATCCCTCGTTAGAAACTTCTTCTTATTTCTGTGTGATGTTATAAGTGGATAAATAAGTGTTAATACCCAGCAAAAAAATTTTAAGATTTTGTAATGGGCTTACAAAGTAATGAGTGGTACTTATTTATTTAATTATTTTATGTGTATAATTTATATTAATTATTAATTATTTATATAATTGCATGAAGGTACTTATTCTAGTACTTCCTAGTTAATCCTGAAATCTATCTAAAAAATATTTATTGATCGTGAAAGTGAGCTTCGAAAACAATAAAATAACTTTGGTTTACTACAATATTTATTACAAAATCTAAGTATTTTCGCATATTCTTCAATATACGTATTCATATATTTGCTTTGTAAAATTATGATTTTTAACAATCTCAAAAAAGGTTCAAATTTTATAATTATGTTACAAAATTCTATTTGTTTATAATTTTTGGCTATTTTATTAAATTTTGCATTTTTGTGAGCATAAAATAACCCATTATATTTTGAATACTTTTAGGCAATCAGTAATCTATTAACTTTTGGATATTTGTAGGCAAAAAGTATAGGGGACCGCATACTTTTTGAACTTCTCATACAAAAATAATGGCTTATTCAGTCAAATTGTAAGTACTCACGACCGGAGAGTACATACACTTTTTTGCATTCTAAATAGTAGGCAAACTTTTTTGCTGGGTAGTGTTAATTAAAGTAAAACTCTTTTTATAATGAATATCTTATACAAATCTTTATTTATAGAATATCAAATTTTTTTCATCCGTTATAAATTTCAAAGGTTTTTTCATTTTGCTTAATTTTTTTTTACACAATTTTTGCTATTTATTTGAATATTCTTACATTTTATCTATTTAATGTATTTATGTTGTACATACATATATAACGTTTTTGATTCTGCATTTTAGAACACCGACAGGTTAGATTCGTGATATAAATTTTTAATTTAATTCATATAATATAATTTTAATTTTCAAATGAAATTTGTTGAGTTAGGCTTTAGGTTTGAATCTTAAGGAAGTCAAATGAATATGTAATGATTTTTTATTTAACAAATATATAATACTGAATTTAGATTGTCTCGAAATCTGTTATAATTGATTTGTAATCTTTCTCAAAATATATATCGTTTACCCTCAGCTTTTTTGACATTTTTTGAGATTTCATATCCAAGACAAAATCCTTTATCTAACATTTTATCTTAAACTGTAATGCAAAAAGTGTCGTCTTAGCTCATTCACATGTCTTCAATAGAAAATTTCTTAGAGCTTAGCTAATTCAGTCACCTTTTATATAAATATTTTGTACAGGGTAGTAAGAAATAAATAAAAATACTAGATTTTAAGTAGATTTTGTAGAAATCTACTGACAAAGTAGATTTCTTTTTGTGTGTGGAATGTGACAAAAAGCAACTAGATTTAGCTCGAAATCTCGGAAGTAATAGATTTCGAGACAATGTAAATGCCCTTTAAATGAACTCCACTCACCAATTTAATATGGTCTTTACGAGTTTTGCCATACAATTTTACATTAAAAATCACGCTATAATTAAATAACTATTTAATTAATAATATGCGTCGAATTCTAATGTCAAATTGTATGGTGGAACTCTTTAACCCTTCGTATAATTTCGTCACTAATGCTAATTTCATGACAGTTTTTCATTATGCATAAGGCTGTTAGTGTTCCAATATTACAATAACATTTATTTATTTATTTAATATAATTTTCTTAGTTATACTTTTTTTGACGACAAATTGCAGTTTAAATGTAGTTTTACTTAAAAACATGTGTTTGATAAAACGCTGACTAAGTCCAGGTCCATCCTTGCAATTTTTGTTGCAGCAATTCTTGAATGAGTGTGAGAGTGTTGAAATAGGAGTATGTATATACCCTGCGGGAAATTAAGCGAAGTGCTTCAAATGTGCCCGAAGTGCCCATTCAAATCACAAATATAGAAACAAATTGAGTTCGAATAATAATTAAAATTAACTAAAAATAAAAAGTATACTTTTTGTATTCCTCTCTCGCCATTTCGCACTAAAAAATAAAAAAGTTGGTGCAACAAAAATTTGAAAGTCTGGACCATGACTAAATTGTTTTTATTAGTATTTTGCTTACATTCAAAAGTTGGGTTAATTTTTAATTTTGGCATTTTATTACTTGTTTGGCTTTTTTCGAGTTTAAGAAATAAAGTTTTAAGAACACTCTCACAAGTTTACTAAATCATAATCAATATATGCATCCATAACAGTAGGTGGTTCAATAATTTTAAGTCCGGAAATATTTTTTTTTTTTTTTTGTATATGCTCGAAAATCTAATAAAATTTCATAGAGTAACCAGCAGGGCTGCATGTATAAAAATATAGGCTGCCAAATTCTAAGTTGTTCTGCAGACAAATAATTTTGTTAGGGAATTTGAAACATTTTCGATGGAGTCTAATTAGGGCTGACACTTTCCTATTATTTCTATTTTGTAAGCAAACGGTAAAAAAGAAAATATACAAAAAAATACAATTTTAAATGACCAGAATAAAAAGGCATGCACGTATACATTCATAGGTCTCGATAATTAAAAATTATACATATTAATTAATTGCACAATAGTCTCCTGCATAAGACATCTTATAAGAACTTTCAAGACATGAGGGATTTTTCAAATGCTTTACTACAGCGAAATCTTGTAAAACAAACGTTAACAACACTGTTTGCAAGAAATTTGTTTGAGTATTGTAGGTATAAGAGTAAAGGCCGGGGCACAATGAAGCCGTCATGCGTTAACCTTCGCCTTTTTCAACTGACAGCTAAGTTGAAATACATGGTTTCTTATGAGGGCTGTTACATTCAATACGTGTCCGTCAACGCAAAGTACAAAAAAACTGGTCAACTTTTAACTTTTTGCGTACGTTGAGTAGTTTGATAGATATTGGTTGGTTGGTTTTTTGGTATGTTCTGAATTAGGTTTTTTTCTTTTGTGGCAGCAAAAATAAAATTAAACAAAGAAATAAACGAAATAAATAAAAAAAATTGAATTTAATGAATAAAATGAAGAATCAACCTATTGAAGCTGTTCAAATGCTTCCGTCAATAAAGTACTCATTGTGCCAATCTTCTCCGTCATTGCGATAATGTCAGTTGAAAAAGGCGAAGTATAACGTATGACGGATTCATTGTGCCCCGGCCTTGAAGAAGAAAACACTTCGTGACGGAAGAATTTGTGATACTATATAGTACTGTATAGTGATACTATATAGTAACATTAATTTTGCCTATGTTCTCTTTAATTTTTTTGTGTGTGTTTTATTTTAATCTCTAATATAATAGTCGAATTTACGAATGTACCTTTATGAATGTAATATTTAATATATTTTTTGTTATGTTTTTATTGTATACTGAATTTTTATACACATTTGTGTTAAGTTTCTGTTTTTTATTGCAAACTTCTGAATTTTTATACTCATTTTTTTACGTTTCTGTTTTTATTAATAAATATTAAAAATTGGTACCGTCATGGTCTAAAAAGTAAATTTTATTTTCATAATTGGTACAAAATCCAAGAAATCATTTTCCTTCCCTGTAGCTTACCATCTACATATTACACACACACTCAAACGTACAATTTGAAAAATAACAAGCATACACTAATCAACAGTACTTCTTTTGAGTGTTTGTTACAAACAAGCTGTCTTGCGACATCGCTTGTTAACACTGATATACACGTACACCAATACATCCATCGTGCTTCGCTTATAGTACGACAGCATTTATTATTGGTTTAGTATAATACATGCGACGTGAATACATTTAAAAATCATGACGTATTTACATTTAAAGACCTTTTACGCAGGTCTCTATTGCACAATACAGAATGCAGTAAAGCATGCATGATCATAAAAGGAAGAAATATAGTAGTCCTACCCATTTTATATTATATAAAAATATGTCTCATCATTTAACGTTCATGCTAAGATTAATCTTGATTAGTTTGCTATTAAAACATTCTAGACCAACTTTGATAACCTGTTCCAATTTAGATAAAAAAGAAAAAATGAGTCTTAGGACACTCGGTTATAGCTATGCTCCTTAGTTATATAAAACAAATTTCATGTGTGAAATAACAATGCAATAAAATTATATTAGATGATGATGTCAAATTCTCTGCAAATATTTCAAAACGGTTCCATTTATGTTCCATTATTTTCTTTTATAGCGGCGTACGATAAAATTAATGTATTGTTTGTGGACGGTGGCGGCTTTTAGCCGGCTTACAGACAATCGGCTGTATTCTCTGGTTTGTGCTCATTTGCAAAAACAAAACAAAAACAAATTGAGCTATCGTTCTCATTGTTTTTGGTTTGTTCTTGTTTCACTCACTTCAAAGAACGAATCAAAACAAAATCAAGCAATTTGTTTCATTTATTTTCGTACTCTGCTTTTAAGTACAAAGAAATCAAAACAAAAATAAATTTATAACTGTAATAGTGTCGACTATTTTCGTCCTAACTGCTGTACCGCGCAATAAATAGCATAGCTATAAAAACCGCTTACCGTGTGAAAGTACTGTTAAACGTATAATTTTCATATTCATTTGTCATCGCATTGGAATATATAGAGATAGTTGAACGACGAAATGAGAACGTCATAGACGCTTGCGACTGACGACATTGACAATCGGTAGTGCAGAGCACGCAATGAATCTAGGGGGCATGCGACGTATGCCAATTGGTAGCATTTCGCATATTTCAAATGTTTTACATAAATGGTAATTCAAGTGCTGAGTCAAGCATACAAATGTACATGTAATTCAAAAATTAATCGAAATGTTTGAAGGAACCGACACTACATTGGAAGAACGATCATAAAGCTTCAACTAGGAAATGACTTCTTGGTGCATGAAATACAAAACGTCTTTGGCTTTAACCAGATTCCAACAAACTAGAATTAATTACAACTAATTTTAGTTGTATTCGAAACAATGCTCCAAAAGAAAATGTTTTTATCTCTGCTATATGTTTTGAAACTAAAACATTTTAAATAGTTTTAGTTTTGGCCTTGTATTTTTTTTTTAGATGTTGAACGTGGCAACAATATTGGTTGACAAATGGGATGGTTTTCGTCTGGAATAATCAAGCAAAATTAATACAACACTCGAAATAAAAACCAAAATGTAACTGATAAAAAGCAATTATGTCATGGTGAAAAAAAGTTGTAATCCATAATAAAAATTTTACAACTACAACTATACTCTCCATTTAGTTGTAAATCATAATAGGGGCCTCAATTTAACTTAGTTGAGTTGTAAACCATAATAGTGCATAAAAGTGCTCAAATTGTTGATTTTTATACAACTATATATTTACGAGTAAGTGGAAGTAAGGAAGTGGTATACTAGTATGCTTATAAGTTCTATAAATACATACATATGTATACATATATACACATACATATTATGCATTTATGTATGTACATTAGGGTGGCCGTTTTTTTTGATTTCTCTCACACCCCAAATCGGTTCAGTTTCATGCAAAAAAATACAAAAAAATTTCATACCGATAAGTTGCGTTTTAGGGGGTGCGTCCGGCCCTCAAAGTTGACCTTCAAGCCCATATATTCAATGCATTTTTTTTGTTTTTTTTTGTTTAGTTTTATTTTGACTATATGTACATGTATGAAATAATTTAATATATATAAGCTCTTATTGTACATGCTTAAAATAAAAAATTTCCATATAAATATAATTTTGTTACATAAAATTTTTGGTATTTTGTTGGTTATTTTCCTCATTATTTTCTAAAATATTAATTTTAGCAAAAAAACTTTCTTTGAGACTAATGTTGTTGACTTGAAGAGCTAAAATATTGCCATATGTCATATTCTTGTAAAATGATTTTCTAAAAAGATAGTCATATGCAAAAAATTACATTGAAAAATGGGCTTGAAGGCCAACATTGAGGGACCCAACTTATCGGTATGAAATTTTTTTGTATATTTTTTTTTCATAAAACTGAACCGATTTAGGGGATGAGAGTAGAAGAAATAAAAAAAGTCTCCATACAATTAACGGTCACTCTAATTTACATATGTATTGTTAAATTTTGCATTACAAACATTTACAAACAAACATAATAATATTCTAAAATTCTTTTACAAAGTACTTTTCTTAAAAAATAATTTATATAATAATATATTAATTTTAACATTTTGTGAATACTATAATTTTTTTTTTCAAAATTATGATGAGTCTGAAGCTCGTAAGGGAGATATTATTTTTGACGTTGCCACAATGCAATATTATACATATGTAAATGAATAACACTGTTCTGCAAAAAAAAAAAAAAAAAAAAAAAAATTAAAAAAAAACATGTTTTTTATATGAACAATTATGCCCTAAATTAATATCCGTTTTCAGTTTTTGTATATCACCTACATACATATTTTTTTTAAACCAATCGTGAAACAGCAGATAAAACTTATAAAAGAAAGCAATTAACTAATTAGTAGTTGATATTTTATATTATATTAGTGTTAGGTTAGGTTAGGTTAACAGGCTGCTGATAAGGAAGGGTGAAATTTAATGTCCAGCTCACTAAGGTCCAATACAATGATCCCTTTGTGCTAACTGTGAGTTGAAGAGAAGATTGTAAGAGAGGGTGATAGGAAAGGGATGGTGATAGAGGGGACAGGTGGTAAAGAAAGAGATAGAGGAAAGCTTCATTCTTTTACAACTCTGCTTTTTTGCACGTTTTTAATAATGCAGTGCTTCTGGTGTCAATGAGGCGAATTCAATGATCGAAGCTATGTAGAAAAATTCGTTTAAAAATGTTTTTTAAATAAGTATTTAATATTCCAATTACAGCATTTTATTGAAATGAAAAAATCTCAAAAACTAGACGTGATGGAAACAATATGTGAACAGATTTGCATTCAGCACATAAAAGTCCATTCAAATCTTGTAATGAAAATCTGGATTGCGACTTTTTTATTTTTGTTGAACAGTTGTAATTGAAGAAATTGCTAAAATGGCAAAAGTGGCACATGCAAAAGAAATTGCCCTGGTTATGATTCAACAAATGATGTCATGCTGCACACATGAACCGATTACTTATGAAAAGTAAACTTTTGGAAAAAACAAACATAAGGGATAATAAACACCCCTCTGCAGCTTAAAATATTTTGTAATTGATATACATATGTGACAGCGCATAGAGAAAGGGACCTAAGGGTAAAAAAATCAATTTTAATTTTTTTTATGTGGACAACATCTGAGCATCAAATGAGACCGATCCCATGCCCCAAAAGTGCTCCCTCCCAGAGATATGCGCGTTTTATGATGTAATGGTACACCAAAGATATACGTATTTAAATCTTTAAAATGGCTCTCCTGAACAAAACCGGTTTTCACCCTTAGGTCCCTTTCTATTTTGCGCGTCACATATCTATGCATTTTTAATTTATTATTTTCTATATTAAAACACCTGTTCAAAGATCTTGCACTGAAAAGTTTCTGTTACTTTCATTGCTTTCTACTGTAGACCATTCAATAAGTTCCTTTTTTTTTCTGGGAAGTACTGAACAAGTTTCCTCAAATCATTAAGTTTTTCGATACGTATCGGTACTTTTGTTTCGTGAGCTTTTTTTTTGCTGGTCGCGAAATACAGAATTGCCAAGACTGCCTGATTGCATAAATAAATACTCTTGTAAATGACATCAGGCGTTTCATAAGTAAACAGAAAACATTAGTGGAAAAATTCTGCTAAAGAAATAACCAAACAAGGGTGGTTTTATAATTATCCCAAGACATACCGGTTTTCGTAATAAAAGGTCTTTGCTAAAAAAAAGTGACAAAAGGCCTTTCCTAAACAAGCGATTCATATCCTATCGTCGGTTTTTAGTGTAAGCCTGCCAGCTAAGTTGAAATAAGTTGTATATGGTACCCAAAAGATACCAATATGAATTTGGTTTCCCAGCAAAAACAAAAAATTAAGTTCATGCATTAAACACATTCACCACAGCAGGCTACACGAACACACGACTTCAAATGCTGCTGGCATTTGTCGCCTCGTAGCCGGCTATTTAATTATTTTGGAGACGCCAGCAGCATCATCTGCACCTGATATTCAAGTACAAATACATAGTTCAGTATTGCCATATATATATATATTCATATATTTTGCATTTATAAAAATTAATTACTCTTTTAGAATGAACTTATTTGACGTAAATGTACAAAAACGAATAAATTTATTCTTCACACAAATTTTCGGATATTGTTTCTGTTAAATAATATGAAATAATTGCACAAAATCATTCATTCAACGTTTTGTATTATACAGGCAACACTGAATTTTTTCATTGTAGCCAAACAAATAGAAATTAGTTTAATTGGACTACAACTACAAAATCAGCATAGACAACAACCTGTCGCCCTGTTGCCTTCCTGTCTTCAAAAGAATCATTCTCATATAAACATGTGTATTCTATCCTGGACATTTTGTAGTCTGTAGCCTGCTGTGGTGAATGTGTTTAATGCACAATGATCCAAAAATTAACATCCAAAAAGCTGTAAAACGTAAAACATCTTAAGTTTAATAAAACATTTATTAAATTATAATAATGAAAAATGTTAAAAGAAGATTTTTAAAAATTGAAAATTTAATTGAAAATCTTTTTAAAATCTATTAAAATGTATTACTAAAGTGCTCTGGAGACGATCAAATAAACTTGTTAATCATTGGCATATGTGTGGGGTGTCGTATGCTTGTCGACTAAAAGGAGACATATGCATTAAAAACATTCACCACAGCAAGATACCGACTGACAAATGTCAAGGATAGAATACACATGTTTATATGAGAATGATTCTTTTGAAGACAGGAAGGCAACAGCGCGGCAGGTTGTTGTCTGTGCTGATTTTGTCGTTGTAGTCCAATTAAACTTATTTCTATTTCTATAACTACAATGAGAAAATTCAGTGTTGCCATTATAATGCAAAGTGTTGAATGAACGATTTTGTGGAATTATTTCATATTATTTAACAGAATAAAATATTCAAAAATTGATGTAAAGAATAAATTGACAATAATCGCCGACATTGTATTACACTCTTGTAGAAAAAACAACGAAAGAACTAGGAGATAAAAACATAGAAATAAAATTATTGACAAAATATGTAGATGACCTATTTGCCATTATTAAAAAAAAGGACGAGAAAATCATAATGGAGGCCTTTAATAATTACCATAACAAACTTAAATTTACTATTGAAAAGGAAATAAACAATTCACTTCCCTATCTTGATATGAGAATAATAAGACACAATGATAGAATTATAACAGATTGGTACATGAAACAAATAGCTTCAGGCAGAATAATAAATTATAATTCAATACAGCCCTTTAAACATAAGACAAACACAATTACAAACTTTATTAATAAAGTGTTACATATAACTCATAACAAATTCAAAGATAAAAATATTAAATTAATAAGAGAAATACTTAAAAACAATAATTATCCGACATATTTGATCAATAATCTAATAGACAAATCAATACATAACGCAACAAAAAACAATAACACAAAAACAATATCTGGCAACACTAAATATGTAAGCTTATCGTATATTCCAAAGCTGACTGAGAATAATAAAATAAAACAGATAATTAATGAAGAAGGAATTATATTTGCACACAAAACAAACAAAACAACAAATACACTGTTCCCAAATCTAAAAACAAAAATAAATAAAAAAGATCAAAGAAATGTAATATATGAAATAAAATGTAATGGAAACGCACACGAAAGCTGTAAACAAGTTTACATCGGGACAACAAAAAGGAATCTAGGAGTAAGAGTAGCTGAACATGAGAATGATATTAAAAAAGGATGACAATCTACTGCGCTAGCTCAACATTGTTTGGATTATTCTCACTCAGCTGATCTGGAAAATGTGAAAATACTACACAAAGAGAGAAAATACAACAAAAGATACACTTTGGAAAGCTTAAGTATTCAACAACAAATGGACATAGCAATGAACAACAAAACTGACAAAGACAAAACTAATGCTACTTATAGCATTGTATTAATTTAAGTTTTAGTGTAACTCCAGCTGTGATATTAGAACGTTAAGAAAAGCTTTATTTATACTGTGATATTTACAATTTTGATTATTTTTGCAATTATTTTTAAATTATGTGTTTTATGTTGTATGTTGTCATGTTGCGTAAAATAGCATTATTAAAATTTAAATGCAAATTTTATTAGAAGATAGTATATGTAAGTTAAAGCAAAACATTAATTGTTTTATTATTATTGTTGTTGTTGCATTAAAATCGTTCTTTTATTTATCAATGTTACCAGATTTCAATAAAAATAGTATCCCGGAAGATGTTGGAAAATCCCAACGAAACGTCGGATATGAAAAAATGAAATAAAATTGTCTTTTATTTGCATTTAAATCAATTTGAATGACCTTGGAAGCCTGAATAGAGTAATTATATAAAAACCACATCATACGAATAAATTGATTCGTTTTTGTACTTTTACGTGAAATAACTACATTTTAAACGAGTAATTAATTTTTATAAATGCAAAATATATGAAAGTGGCAATACTGAAGTATGTATTTGTACATGAATATCATGTGCAGATGGTGCTGCTGCCGTCTCCGAAATAATTAAGTAGCCGGCTACGAGGCAACAAATGCTGCTAGCGGCATTTGAAGTCGTGTGTTCGTGTAGCCTGCTGTGGTGAATGTGTTTAATGCAATACAAATAAATACGTCAATACACATTTTATTTTGACTTCGTATGGCAATATAAAATTTTGGTGCGCCTGCGCACTACTCCATCAAATAACCAGCCGCGAAATAATAAAGTTCAAAAAGGAATCAGCTAAATTCTACTTGAATGTGCCTGCGTGTAGCAGGCAGCCACGTAAACCATAAGGTTCAAACCTTTTGATTTTCATAAACTATTGCAATTTCACGCGCACAACTATGTGATTGAAGAGTTTATTTGATCGTCACCGGGGCACTTAAGACTTACAGCAATACCTCAACAAAAGCGTTGAGCATTGTCTTGGAAACAGGTCATATACATATGTTTATACAATACATTCAAAAATTTAATGTTTAAAAGCATTAGGGGTATACTTCGTATGTGAATAAAGAGAATATTCTTTCGTTTCGAATTACAGGATAGACCCCTGTAAATAATTATTTAGGTATGACTGTTATACGGCATTTATTCCTGCAAAAAATCTAGCAGAGTTGAATTAAAATCTTTATGAAATTCCATAACGTTTAGCCCAACTTTTTTTGACATTTATCATTAACTGAAAATTTTCCAAAACTAAATACAACCAAATAACTGCAATGTAGCCAATTCACACACCTTTTTAAGCAGACCGTAGCTAATGCACTAATCTTTTTCTTTATAAATATGTTGTACAGGGTAGTAAAAAATAAATAAAAATATTAGATTTTTATTAGATTTCCTACAAATCAACTGACAAACTAGATTTTGTTTTGTTTGGGAAATATAGCAAGATTTATCTCGAAATCAAGTAAGATTTAAATTTCGAGACAACGTAAATACCCCATTAGATAAACATGTTTAAAAAAATAAATATGTGTTCATTTAAATTTTTAAATTTTATTACATCTACATATTTTTATAAGAAAATTTTCTAAAAAAAAACGTTTACTAATTAGTCTTAAAATTAATGTTGCTGACTAATTATTTTCTCATGATTTTTATTATTTTATGTTCTTTATATTATTTTAATTGGACTTTTATTAACTCAAATAAAGCTTTGGCTTTTGGTGGTTTAATTATTTGGTTTCCTTACTTGCCACTTACAGTGCAAGCACTTGAAAATATATTAATTTGCCTCTGCTTTAAGCTCTTTAGCTGGCAGAAAAAAATAAACAAAATTAAAAAGATTTAAATAATAAAAATTGTAACTAAAAATTTTGCATAAAACAGTATTAGGAGTAGTGAAGAGAGAGAGAGAGCGAGAGAGAGAGAGTACTTTTAATTGAAAATAAACTTTAGAAAATAAATCCCTCGATTAAAGAACTACTAGATGTTTATTTTTGTTATAATTTTTGTTACACTTGCTGGAGGAGGGAGGTAAAAATTTCAAAAAACCACACGTTCATGAACTCACAAACGTCGAGTGTATGAAGTTATAAACGGTGGTAAGTTAATGAAGGCATTATTCGTGATGGATTGACCAAATGTGAGTTCCTGACTTAAAAATAACGCTACAAAGGTGAAACATATAATGTGAGTAAAGGCGACCAGATTTGGGGAAGCCGATGATTGTGGTATGAATTGTGTGCGAAATTTTTCAACTTTTGTCCAATCACTTAGACCAGCCTCGTTGCGTGATGCTGCGCGCACCAAATAAGTTGTATTGGGCTCCAGATTATTAAGCAAGAATGTTGCACCTGAAATGCATAAGCATAAAATCAAATGAGAAAAAATTAATCACAAACAATCAATATTGTTTGTTTTACAATTTTCATTGTTCAGATACTTACCACTTTCATAATTGAAATCTTTACGTTTAGCATTCAGCCATTTGCCAGAGTCCTTTTTGAATTCCATTTCACTCATGTACTCAATACGATAACCGTTTACCTCCATCGATGGTTTAACAGCGTTGGAACGTGTAACCGACAATTCAATGTCGAAGGTATGCGAATTTAGGCCTCTTAGCTGGATGGGGTGGGGAGTGGGTGGCTTGACACCTTCTTTCAATATAAAGGTGCGTTCAATGCTGCCCAAATGATTTTTGACTTTACATTTGATGGTACTGAAAACACTCTCATCGCCGGCCTTAATATGCAAAATTGAGATGTAATTATCGTTTTCAATGGTAAAATGTTTATCATTGTGTATTTGCTTTTTATAGCGATACCAAGTAAAATTGCCTGGTGGTTCAGCCATGGCTTCACATCTTAATGCAGTAGTGCCATTCAGATAAGTATAATGATCCTTCTTATCATCCTGATAGGTCCACATGGGCTTGTCTATACAAAAGAAAAGTAAAGAAATTAAATTTTAAGCCAGAAATACATTTAAAATAAAATTGTTGCAAAACAACAAAAGAAGCAGCTGCATTCCTTCAAAAGTTGTGATTGTTATTGATATGGAATGCAAGGAAGCATAAATGAAATTTTTCATTACAACGATTTTTTTTTGTTATTGTTAATGCACTTCATTCGATTTATCGTTTTCTTCATGTTAAGGTTTTAATTCTGGTTGAAAAATCTGGTTTGTTGAAAATTCATTTTAATATAATAGAATGAGAGGCAGCAAACTGGGTTGTACAGACAAATTTACTTTATTACATGAGTGTAAAAATTTAATATAAATTTATGTGTAGTTTCCACAATACAAGCAAGCGACTTGTCAAATGTGCAGTTTCCACAAGTCAGGCAGACGACTCGTTAGAAAATTTGTATGAAAACAACTGAAAATAATGAGTGCTTTCCTTATAAATTTTATACTCAAGTCGACCGTCTGGGTTGCAGAAACAGGGGGTAAAAAAATATATGAAAACCACTAAATTTTTTTGAGTGATTCATATAAAAATTTTCTAGACAAGTCACTTGCCTGCATTGTGGAAACTACACCTTAATATAGTGAATATGACTCAATCATAAGTACGAGTTGATATTATTAGACACTTTTGGGCAATCTACGAACGAAATAAAAAATAGAATAGATACTAACAAATCTTCATTTGAAGAATATTAAAAATCTTTTGATCAGTTACTATGTATCGCAAACCAAACCTAAGGCAAAGAACACAACAAATTTATATCAGAAATGAGATCGCCCGCCAAAAAATTGAGGTGAATTGGCCACACTAACGAAACCTGATGGCGATGTAACCAAATCTGTAATCGAGTGGAATACTCAAGGAAGCCGACAAGAAGATCGCCCTGAACATACACACAATAACATTTTCAAATGAAAATGGCTTTATTGTTTTTTGAAATATTCCCCTTGATGATCAATACACTTTTGCATTCATTCAAACCATTTGTCATAGCAGTTTTTCCATTCCTCTTGAGGCACTTCCAAAACATGGTATTTGAACGCTTCAACTGCTTCTTCGGCGCTCGTCAATTGTTGACCACGCAGCTTACCTTTGACATTTGGGAGTAAGAAGAAGTCATTGGGTGCCAAGTCACGATTGTACGAAGGATGAGACATCAATTCGATGTTTTGACTGCTCAAAAATTCACTTGCTTGACTGGATGTGTGAGAGCTCGCATTGTCATGATGTATGATGATTCGTCTTCGGGGGTTAGTTTCACGAATTTCTGCGAAGACTTGCGGTAAAGAAATGGTAGTGTATCACTCAGAATTGACAGTTCTACGTTGATCAAGCAGAACAGTGGCCCCTTAACCCATTTGGCCGAAGAAACAGGCGACTATTTGCTTCGCTGTGCTTCTTCCCTGAACCAACTTTTGTTGGATTTAGCTCGTCTTGGAATATCCATACGGTCGATTGCTGTTTCCTTTCCTGCTCATAAGCACATATCCATGATTCTTCACGTGTCACGATCTTATACACGTCTTTTGAAGCACCAATTTGGAACTTTGTAATCAGTTCCTTACGCCGCTTACTGCGATCTTTTTTTTACAACTAAGTGTTCATGCAAAATCGAATGTATTGAAGTAAACCTAATGTGTAAGGAGATGCCTCTATCTCACAATATATCACATGATGATCTTGCATAATCAGATCAGGCATCGCATCAATGTTTTGGTGCACACGGACAGAACTACGACCACGATTGAATTTACTATATACTGTGGTTTTTGAGGGTGCTTTATCGCCATACAAAGAACTGAGTTCTTCGATACATTTTTGTTGAGATAATCCACCTCAAAAGTTCTGAGAATTTACTATACCAGCGATATACTGTTGTTTGTGAAGGTGGTTTATGGAAATACAAAGAACTGAGTTCATCGACACATTCTTATTGAGATAATCTACGTCGAAAGTTGTGAAAAATAATCAAAGGAAAACCTTCTACTGAAATTTCCACTTTTTTTTTGTCCAATTGATTTCCTGAACTCACTGTTAACAAAACAAAAAGCACTTGTACACACTGTTGCCAGAACTTGTAGGAGTGAAATCGTCAAAAACTACAGATTTCTGTGCAAAAAACGTCAAATCAAAAATATTAAATTTTTTTCTATTTTTGTGATTTGAACGGGCTAAAGTTCGTATCGCTTTTTAAGCCAAATTACATGTGATAATTATTAATGAACAAATAACACCAAAGTCTGTTGTAAATATTCTGACTAACAACACATAGTTGAACGGAACAGCCAGCCGTTTTCGAAGGCCACTAAACCTTCATCATCAGCGTTCTTTTGTGTTTGGTCCACTGTGTGTGGTGTCAGTTGATGTAGATTTCTGCTTTATATACTTAGCATTTTATTGCAAATGGAATATGTGAATTGTTTTGATTCATCGTATTTCAATTTGCTGAAAGCTTTTTTGTATTGTAAGCTCAATTTTACCATCACTATATTTACAACAGTCTTACCATTGTCGTTTTGTTCTTTTTACTAATTATACACATGTTACTTAATTTGCTTATTTTTTGTTCTACTTTGTTCTTATAGAAACAAATGGAGTTCGAATACTAATTAAAATTAACTAAAAATTAATAGCCATGGGCCTGTGTCAAAAATTAAAAATAAAAATATACTTAATAACAAACCAAAAAAGTTTGTCTTAAGTAGAACAAAAAATAAGCAAATTAAGTAACATGTGTATAATTAGTAAAAAGAACAAAACGACAATGGTAAGACTGTTGTAAATATAGAGATGGTAAAATTGAGCTTACAATACAAAAATGCTTTCAGAAAATTGAAATACGATGAATCAAAACAATTCACATATTCCATTTGCAATAATGCTAAGTATATAAAGCAGAAATCTACATCAACTGACACCACACACAGTAGACCAAATACAAAAGAACGCTGATGATGAAGGTTTAGTGGCCTTCGAAAACGGCTGGCTGCTCCGTTCAACTATGTGTTGTCAGAATATTTACAACTAACTTTGGTGTTATTTGTTCATTAACAATTATCACATGCAATTTGGCTTAAAAAGCGATACGAACTTTAGCCTGTTAAAATCATAAATATAGAAACAAATGGAGTTCGAATAATAATTAAAAAATTAACTAAAAAAAAAATTTCGCTCAACTAATTAAATGAAAAAAATTATTAATCGGGAATAATTTCCAGCTAAAAGGTCTAGTTTAATTTTTGTTCTCTTCTTTAGAAAATCACATTAATTAATAAAAATATTTCATTAAATAAGAATTTAAAATACTGAACTTAAGTCCGATTAAGATATTATTCCTGATTAAAATTCACTATAGTTCAATTAAATTTAATATGTGTCACAAAATTTATTAATGTAAATTCAATCAAACTTTTCAAATCTACCGTATGAAAACGCTTTACTAGTTAAATTGTATCAACTGGAAAAAAATTGAAAAATAGAGCAAATTTTCAAACTAAAAAGCAGTTAAAAGACAAAAATCAATGTTTTGCACAAGTGTCATGCTTCAGATAAATTTTTATGTGTCCATGAACATATAGATATACATACATAAATACGCAAACACACACACACACGAATGCAGAAATAGTATCTCTAGAACTGTATTTAATATTTGTTTGTACAAGTGTTTGTTATAAATCACACTCACGTTCAATTTTCATCAAAACGGTACGCTCTTGCATATCGGATGCAATGGGATTGACTTGATAAGCACGGCACGTATATTCGCCAGTATCGTTTTGTGTAACTGTGTTGATGAGTAATCCATCACCTAAAATTCGAAATTTTGTTGAATTGACTGGAAATAGAGAGAAAAATTGAAAATGGATAAAAGGTAAAAACGATTGAAAAAATGCTTGCAGAAAAATATTTTAGATTGAAGAGAGAAAAAAAGAAATATTGTCAATACAATAAAGGTAATTTAGTTGTATTGTTGTTGTTGTTGTCGTCCTTGCATAAATGTTTAAATATTCATAGACAAAGAGCAAAGTTATGGCTGTATGCAACATATTGTACAGGGTTATCCATTTAATGGTTTCAAAACCGCCGGTCTAGCAAGGCTGTCAGCTGGTAAATATATCTCATTTGAAGTGTTATTTATTTAGTGAAAGGTTTGCCATTTGTGAATATGGAACCGAAGATTGCGTAAAAATATTTAAAGCTTACTACAAAAGTAAGGGTTCAAAATTGAGTATTACAGGGCGTTTATGGTGTAGGCTGAAGTAGTTAGCACGTTGACTACATAACCGAAGGTCCTGGGCTCGAGCGCGGTATCCGACAGTCATTAATATAATAACACCACGCATTTTTCTGATGTGCATTAGTGTCCATTTGTATCAGTTGTTGTAGGAAAGTTGAAGTGATAAAGGCATAGACACTGGTCAGTAAACTTTACCGACTGCAGCAGATGCTAATCGTAATGTAACATCTGAGTGCCCTCCTTCGTCCGTATTCTGCAGCAGAATTATCGGCGAAGTAAAATAACCAATCAAATGGCTGCTAAACACAGCTTCAAAATTTAATACAGTTTATTGACACCAGAGGCGCTGCAACACTGCATTATTAGAAACGTGCAAACAAGCAAAGTTGTAAAAGAATGAAGCTTTTCTCTATTTCTTCCTCCACCACCTGTCTTCTCTATCACTACCACTTTCCTAAAGAAGGTAACACCTATCAGTAGTAGTAGGCATTCATTGCCTGAGTGATATCGACCTACTGTGCAAGGAATTGGCAAGAAATTACCGTCAGTGCAGGACGCTATGGCCGCACTATAACCAATTTTTTATGGACTGCAATTGAAAATTATGAAGTGTACCTGCAGTGCGATTTAATAACTTTTTTTTAACGATAATCGCATCGTTAAAATTATTATAACGAAAATTTATCGAATTTGCTATTCAATAACATTTTTAACGATATTCGTTGTAGGTTAATGTCAGCTGTGTCGTTATTTAAGCGACAATAATTTATGTGCTGCTAATTTTATCGAAAAAAATCAACAGAAAATATCAGCTGAGTACTATTGTTTAAAAGAATTTACAAAATCACACAATCGCTATTGCAAGCGACAAAATGTATAGACATAAATTACGATTGTCGTATCGTTAAAAGTTACTGAATCGCACTACTGGATTCTGTAGGTTTTGCGAACCGAAAATCATAATATTTATCGACATAATTACTGGATTGCGGTAACGACAATGTGATTCTGTAATTTCTTTTTTACGATAGTCTCTAGTTTTATCTTACTCAACATTTAATTCAATATTATGTGGTATCTCTGTATAGAAAATGTGAAAATAAGCGAAAAGCACAGAAAGAATAATTAAGAAAAACTCGAATGAATTTGTAACTTAATTTTTTTTTCTCCAACCGACAGCGAATATCGTTAAAATATGTTACTGAATAGCAAAGTCGATAAATTTTCGTTATATTTATTATAGCGATGCGAATATCGTAATAAAAGTTACCGAATCCAGGTACTGGAGGATATGTGATTTCAACAAGATGGTGCCACGAGCCACACCACACAACCGATTTTGGCCTTATTGTATGGGAAGTTTCCATAAAGCGTAATTTCATGTTTCGGCGACGTCGATTGGCCACCAAGATCATGCAATTTGACGCAGTTAGATTTGTTCATGGGGCTAAGCCAAATACTGTGTCTTCGCGTTTCCCTAACGTTGGAGCATTTAATAACCAACATTCGAAAACAACATCAAAAAAATCGAGTGGAAAGGTCTAAGCTTTATAATGAAATTAATGTTTCATCGAAATCATAGCACATGTGTATTTTATTTAAGTTTACTTTTGAAACCGAAAAATGGATAAGCCTATATAAGCTGTTGAGAATTACCATACCTACATTAATCGTTCAATTACGGCAGCAGAGTGGCTGTGGTCGTGCCGGCCTTTGAAAATAGTTGATTAAAATAAGATAAAGAAAAAGAAAATACGATAATTTCGTTAATTTTCAAACATGGCTTACACGAAAAAATTATTCAATACGATAAGCATATTCAATACGATTATTTATAGCCGGTTTAAGGCGAAGACATATTCCATAAACGAGGGCATGGCATTAAGAAAAATTTCAAAAAATGGTCAAGTATTATGGGATGTCAAATTTTTATCGCAGTATATACCAATTGTTATGACATTTTGCATTCACAAATTCACGTATTATTTGAATTTTTGACATGTATTAATACAAAGTATAATAGTCTGAGTGGCCCTTTAGTTCGAGAACCTGTAAGCAATGAAGTGAGTGAAAAGGATATGCAGTGATTTGAAAAGCAATGACTTCCATACTAAACAATTTGCATGACAGCCGGTAAACCCTGTAGAGCATTAAAGAAGTCGTCTAATCGTCGCTTTCGATAATGAGCTGATTCGATCACGTTTTTTCAGTTTGAGGTTATGTCATTCGATATCGAACCATATTATTATATTGTTGGATAGCGAATGTCATAATCTCAAACTAAAAAACGTGATTGAATCAGATAGTTATCGAAAGCAACGATTAGACCCCAGGAATTTTGCCAAATTTTTGTTACTTTTGCTTGACTTAAAATATTTTCAGTATTCACTATTTTTTGCTGAAAACAAATTTAAATTGGGTTTACAACTTCCCATATGAGTAAAAAATTATTTGATTTTGACTGAAAATATTTTGTGTGATCCACGGTGAATGAACATCCAAAGTGAATACACAATAGAATTACTAAAAATATTTTAGAGATTTATATACAAATATATAATAATATTTATATTGCAAAAAAAAAAAAAAAATAAAAAGAATCAACCATTTAAATAAACTTTTTGTCGTCCATTAAACTTACTTTTGTCTATAATGCAGTTTTTCATGTTTTGTAAAAAAAAACTTCTGCATAGTTTAAAAAACAATACTCACTGTCAACTGAAATTGGTATGCCATTAAAATGCCATGTTATATTTGGTTGTGGTTCGCCTTTTACTTCACACAGTATTGTTGCATTCTGACCCTCCTTCACTGTTAGAATTGTGGTGTTTTCAGTAAATGTTATTTTCTCTGGAAAGAGAAAAAAACAATAGAAAATATAAATTATTGTCTATTTTTTTTATCTCGTTCCAGTTATTTAATCACTTCGTTACTGGATCAATTAGTTTGCTATTGTTGTAAAACAAATACTTACGAAAGACTATTAAATCAAAGACTTTTTTGCCTTTGCCACCTGTGGTGGTATCCTCACACACCCAATTGCCTTTATCGGCCAATGAAATGTGCATGAAAACTAGTTTCAGCTCTTCTGCAAAGAAATAAAGAAAATTATTACATGAAGAGGAAATGAAATATGAAAGCATTTTCTTTTACTTCACTAAATCAAAAGTTCTTTAATGTCTTATCTGTGCTTAAATCGAAACAAATATCTTCTGTTTGAAATAAATCTTCTAATAAAGAAAGAAGCCCTGGGCCGCGATTCCGTAACAATGAATTTTAATGTGTTCACCAATGTCTAGCATTTTAATAAATTCTTCAAGGTTTATATATTATTATATTTATCCATTAATTTAATACGGTGAAAAAATCGGTGACAAGTTTATTCCACACACTCTTGAAAATATCGTATTCAGGATATCAGTATTAAAAGCCATTTAGCCCAGGCAAAGTTTTGTCCTCTGCACGCAGTGTGTGTATTTACAGGAAGACATTCGACCTACTCTTTTTAATCGTCCTCATGACTTTGTTCCCTTTAATCTTCAAATGATGATTTCCACAATCTGGTACACAGAGAAAAAACTGCCTCATAGAATCAATAAGATTTTCTCTATGAAACGTTTTTAGGCTAAGGGATATTCCAGCAGAAAGAAGCGAAGATTTTTTCATAGAGATTCCTTATTATTTTTATGTGGTAAATCTTATTAATTTTATCAAGAAGAAAACCACATAAAATCAAGAGGAAATCTTATTATTCCCAACTTTTTTTTACTCAATTTCCGTTATTTTTGGCACCAAAAAACAATCCATAGAGAAAAACTTCTTGATTCTATTAGGTTTTCTTATAAATTGTAAACTATATGGATTTCTTATTGAATTTATTAGGTTGCCTTATTGATTTTTTCAATAAGGTTTTCTTCTTGATTTTATTAGGTTCCTATATGATTATGTGTAAAGCATCTTATTGATTTTTTTAATAAGGAAATCTTCTTGATTTTATGAGGTGTCTTGTTATTTCATATCTATAAATAGTAGACACAGACAATTTTTTTTTCATGATGTTTTTCGTTTTTGTATAAGCATGTTTGCAAAATTATTTCAATGGTTATTCAGACTGCTTGTTAGCATATTGGTTAGAGTGTTTGTCTATCAGTCAGAAGTTTGTTGGTTCAATACTTGTCTCCTTTCAAGTAATAATATGTATGTATGGTGAGTTAATTAATTGAGAATACAATATAATATGTATGTATCTATGTAAGTATGTATAGTATGTATAGTGTAAATAAATAACATCTACATATGCTACATACATACATAAGTATATGGTATAGAATTTAAATGAAAATACATAAGCAAAGCACAAAGAATAATCAGGCATATTTTTTTTTATGAGGTCGCCTCATAAAATCAAGAAGAAAACCTTATTAAAAAAATCAATAAGATAACCTCATAAAAACTACAAGATTTCTTCTTGATTTTTTCAAAAAGGTTTTCTCTATGAAATTAATAAGATTTCCTTATTGAAAAAAACCATAGAGATTTCTTATTAATTTTGTTCTATTTTATGAGGTATTTATTAGGCACTGTTTTCTCTGTGTAAGTATGGCATAAATTTTTCAATTAAAGATATATTCCAAATTCCAGACTTAAGCTGTGTGCTGTATGAAATTTCATAACAATCGGAAAGCTAGTTTAGAAACTGCAGAATTATTTTCTTTTTTTTTTTGTACAAAATCTCTACTGTGTATCGGGTACTTTAGGCCCCACTAGGCATTTGTGGCAGCAAACTTC
Source organism: Tachina grossa (assembly GCA_949987645.1). Taxonomy (NCBI): domain Eukaryota; kingdom Metazoa; phylum Arthropoda; class Insecta; order Diptera; family Tachinidae; genus Tachina; species Tachina grossa. The sequence continues at coordinate 64,600,830 of OX465275.1, read as the reverse complement.
AATGTTAGAGCTTCAAAACTATCGATGGTACTATCGATAGTATCGATAGTTTTATTTTAAGTGGACTATCGATATATTTTTTTCGATAGCGATACTCTACTAAAAGAGAAAAAATCAAAGTCAATAAAAACGGAATGATGGCGACTGTAACAAAAAATGCAACACTGGTTTGGTAATGGTTATCATTACAGATATAAATGTGAAAACAAATTAATTAGTTTTGATTTGTTTCAACATAAGATTTCAGTTTTTATCTACTAGATGAAAATTGCATAAAAATACAATTATTATGTACCAACGGCTTTGATACATAAAGAAACTTGACGGCGGCTAAATTTGACGTCTACTGGACTGTCTCCTCTCTTTACTTTTAAATAAAAGGCGACGCTAAATAAAGGGTGTCCCAACAAGAACGCGAGATTTAAATTTTAAACAAAACACAGATATTAAAATAAAAAATCGTGAAACTTTATTATATCGTAAAGTAGACAAAATGAGGTTATGTGTGGAACAACAAATCGGGCAGATGGCCGCCGCGGCTTTGCTGGCACACACGCGATTTTTTAATGAAATTTGCAATGGTCATTTTGCATAAATGCTGCGGTATTTCATTAATGCAGCGTCCTTTCCTCTTTTAAGGCTTAAGTCGTCGTCGGCTTATTCGCGTGAACCATCGACTTCAAAAAAACCCAAAGAAAAAAGTATAATGGTGTTAAATCGCACGATCTAGGCGGCCAATTATGGTCTCTAAAACGCGAAATAACACGACCGGGAAATGACTGATGGAGCATTTGAATTGTTTCTCTGGATGTATGACATGTGGCGCCGTCTTGTTTAAACCACATGCCCTCCACATTAATTTCTTCAATTCTAGGCACGAAAAAACTGGTTATGATTTCACGATACCGAACACCATTGACTGTTTGCGCTTGACCTGCGTTTGAGCGACATCATCACGTACAGCTGCGACATTTGGTCGATCGACCTGGTCGAAGGCGCGTTGTTGTCTTTACATCACTAACAGACCCAGTTTCGGCAATTTTATCCATTAAGCTCTTTACAGTTGACTCTTTTGGAGCATTATTGTTACCCCAAATTGATCGCAAATTTGCGAACTGTAGCCGTAAAACTCACCATTTTGGTAAAACAATTTCACAATGAGAAGGCGGTGTTCATTAGTGTAGCGCTCCATTTTTACTAACCTCGTACCTTCTACTAGCAAACAATAACAATTGTTCAAATGTCAAACAATGACTCTTCGAATGGCGCCAAATTTAAATCTTGCGTTCTTGTTGGGACAGCCTTTAAAAAAAGGAATAAAAGGTAAGCAAATAAACAATTTTAAAAATAAACAATATATTTGCTACTATTGCAAAAATAAAGGACATTGGAATTAAAAGTTTTTAAAAAATCAACTTTCTTTTTACTTTATGGAATGATTAAAAAATTCTAGATTTTATATTAGAAAAATGCACAATTGATAAGTTTTAGCCCTTATAGACACAGAAACTTTACTTTGCAAAGCCTTAATTCAGCAAGTAGAAAGACAGAAAGAGACAGAAGAGACTTTGCAAAGTAAACTTTCCATATGTAAAAGCAGTGCTTCTAAGAATCAAAAACTATCGATAGTATCGATGGCATCAAAAAATACTATCGAAACTATCGAATGGAGCCACTATCGATAGTTTTGCAGCTCTACCCAATGTACAAATATAAGAAGTTTCGTAAGAATTGTTTTGTTTAGAAGTACGTAAAATATACTGGAAATTTTGTTAGGGGTCACCTCGCCCAATTACATTCAAACGCAAATGAAAAATTATAGCCTTGTGTAAATGCAATATGCATGCATAGTAGAGTCGCTCACGTAAAAAAACATCGATGCTTTTTCTCATTCGATTCATTACTAATTCACATCGATGTTATTCGATGTATCGATTTAAAAAAAAACATCGATGTTTACGATGCATCGTATTGATTAATTGGAACCAAGAAAATCTATTAAATAAATAAAAGTCGATTTTAAAATTTCATAAGGATTAAGAAAAGCATGTGTGCAAAGCACGCTATGTGCTTCTTTTTTCAAAGGCCAGTTCCACAGCTTTGCAAATCAGACCAAATGTCAGTTGTCAAAGTAATATTTTCCATTGTGTGTAATTTAGTTTTCAATGTTCCTGACAAAGTGTCATATTTTTTATCAACCCAACAATATATTCACAATAAAAATATATATTTGGATGCTGTAAAATAATGCTGTTGCTTCGATGACGCTTTGTAAATTTACAAAAAAATACCTTTAGTATTGTGTTGTTTAATAGAGTCGCTTGTGTTGGAAATATTTAATTTTTATTTATAACTCTTGAGTTTTAAGGTCCTGGTTAACGTTTTTGTATTTTTAGATATTTCTGGTTGGTAACTCACCTAGTCCTATTTGTCTAACAAACTTAGCTCTCTAACGCAAAATATAACGTTAAATTTTTATGAGCGTGGGTCCGCCTACCTGGCCTAAAAATCTGTGTTTTAGGATTTTTATAGTTCTTTAGTGTTCTAGGCCTACTTGTTTATCAAAATTTAGGTCAAAATTTAGGTGCAAAATATAATTTTATGGTATTATCTTTTATACCAAAAAAAAAAAAATAAATAAATAAAAATTCACGTTGTGAAAATTTTAATTTACATATGCTGATAACAAAACACAAAACAATGGAACATATTGTTTTAGTAGCTCTGTTCAGTTTTAGTTTGTCCTTCAAGACACAGAGAAACTTTGTGACTCGAAATGCAATAAAGACAAGGAAGAGTAAAGTAATTTAATAATTGTCAAAAATGTTATTGGCCTGTAAAAAATTATTACAGGGCAATAACATTTTTGACAATTATCAACACTATAGATTTATACGTAAAATATAATGCCTTCCTATTAGAGAGTAATGCTAGGAACACAGTTGGGACGAATTCCATCCACGTCGACGAATTCGTCGATAAGAGTTTGGTGCGTAAATTCGTGGTGTGAAACACAACAACGACGAATTTACTCAGCGAATTCCTCTCTATTATATTTTATAAAGTTGGTTGTTGTGTGTACAAAGACAGAGAGTGAGAGAGAAATTCGTTTTTTCGTCGTTCGTCGGCGTACAAAATAGAAGTAAATCTATCTCAGAGTCAGTGTGCACACTTAAGTTTTTTTAAATTCTTTAGAATCGACAAAAAAAAAATCGGTAGATTTGAATGAAATTCGGTAGAAAATTTTTTTATTCAGAGAAACATAAAAATAACAATTCAATGAAACATAAAATATAACAATATACTTATATATAAAGGGTAAGTGCATGTGATTGGAAATTAAACTGCTATAAACAATGAAGCATTTCCAATAAAAAAAGTGTCATCCCCAGTTATTTGCTCTTACCCTTTATACAGATATGCTATGCATATATAAAATAATATACATAAATAACAGGAATTCAGTTTTTGTAAATAGGTTTTATAAAGCTACTAAAATAACATTTATTTGAAAAACATTTCTAACTACAAAGATTATATGTAAGTAAGATCCATTTATGAATTTAAACTTTTGTGCAAAAATTATTAAATCATTGGGAGGAATACATATTTCATCCCCAAGGCACAATTCTTTGGCAAATATTAGGTTACTTTTAGTTTCAGTTTTTAGCCGATTTCTTTGTTCTGTTTTAATGATATTCATGAGAGAAAATGACCGCTCTGCGGCCGCTATACGGCAAAATAGGCAATTTACACATATATCGACTTAAATTACTAAATAACAATATTCGGTAGATTTCAAGCCTTGTTCGGTAGAATTGGTAGATTGTTAAATTCACAAACATATTCGGTAGAATCTACCGAATATCGGTAGAAGTGTGCACACTGCTCAGAGTCCGTCACGCACGACGAATTTCGTTCGACGACGATGTTGTGTTCATTCCCAGTAAAAAAAAGACACTCCAAAGAAGTCATGAAAATGTAGACTTTGCAGTCTGGAAGAAGTTCAAATTTCGATCCGATCTAATGATTTTTACATAGGGTTGTCATTGCAAGAAGTTCTCTTTTTCGATGCCTAGTCACCGAATTAGAAGCGATTTTAAGAAAAATTTAATTTTTTGTGTTCTATGGTAATATTTTCGTCTAGGAAAAACTTTAAAAAGTTACATATTTTAACAATTCGTTTCTTTTTATACGAATTTAAACGCGAAACTGTGTTTTCATGTAAATTTAAGCAAATAACTTCTAAATTTTATGACAAAATTAGTTCATAAATTTCTTTAAAAAAATTGATTTTTTTTAACATTTTGGTGAGTATTTACTAAAACTATGGAAAAAATAAAATAACATTAAATTCTTTAGGGGTGTGACTTTGGTGATCGATTATTCGACTTTTTCCAGAAACCGGTTTTCGAATAGTTCGAATATTTGAAATTATGAAAAACCCGGTTTCGGTTTTTACAATTCAGGAAAAACCGGTCAACCGGTTTTTTTAAGTAAGAAAATTATTATACAAAAGTTTTGATTTTAAATTGCTTTATTAAAAAAAGAGTAAACAGTTCATGTAAATACTAAATATAAAACAATGCAAAAATTAAAGGTAAAACATATAAAGGGTGTTTTTTATTGAGGTATAGAACTTTAAGTTGGCATCACTTTTTTAACTGGCGGCCATTTTGTCAGCTGTCAAGTGATTAATATTTAGTTTGGTTTGCTATTTCATCATGAACAGGTTGACAAAAGAACAACGCTTGCAAATCGTGCAAATTTATTTCGAAAATAATGGTTCAGTTCGCGAAGTTTACCGCAAGCTCCGTCCATTTTATGGTCGACATAATCGTCCATCAGAGCAATTAATTCGGTTAACCATGGATCGTTTTCGCACTACGTTTACTCTATGTGATAATACGCATCCGCAGAGACGTCGAACAGTGCGCACCGAAGGAACAATTGCCGCTGTAGAGCAAACTGTTGAAGAGGACCCGAATGAATCGATTCGCCACCGTGCACAGCAATTCGAGCCGACTAACCGACTATTTTGTTCCCGAATTGGATGGCATGAATGTGGATGAGTTGTGGTTCCAACAAGACGGCGCTACATGCCACACAGCGCACGTCACAATCGATTTATTGAAGGAAACATTCGATGAGCGCATAATTTCGCGGAATGGACCTGTCAATTGGCCACCAAGATCGTGTGATTTGACACCATTGGATTATTTTCTTTGGGGATATGTGAAGTCGCTCGTCTACGCCAACAAACCAGAAACGTTAGGGGACTTGGAAGCCAACATTCGTGGCGTTATTGCCAACATACGGCCCCATATGCTCGAAAAAGTGGTTGAAAATTGGACCTGTAGAATTGGCTTTATTCGAGCCAGCCGCGGCGGCCACATGCCCGAAATCATACTTAAACATTAATGGCATAAAATTTTCCTTCCAATAAAGCCAAATTGATGGACATTAAAACGATTTTCTTGTGTTTTATTTCAATTCGAAGTTCTATACCTCTGAAAAAGACACCCTATAAATTGACTTCATATACTTATGTATGTATAGTACATAAATTGGTATAGTATATAATATACAGTTGAGGAATAAACTCTACACAAAACCATCATTTTTAGAGTTTGTGGAAATTTGGGAAGAAATTCAAAAAATTAATTATGACATTATTTAAGGTGCTAATAAATATGTTGATACAAAAAATAAAAAAATAATTATAATAACACCTACAGTAGCAAAAGTATTCAAAATACATAGAAAAAAGTCTACATACAGGCATAAAATACATGAAAAAATACGTGCAATATGTTTGATGCTGTCAACTTGTTTGAAAATTCTGTGATTTCTGGTACCAACCCGTCAACAAATGGCATCCAAATATGGTCTAATATGTTATTGTTATTATAATTATGTTTGAATTTTTTATTTTTTGTATAAACATATTTATTAGCACCCTAAATATTGACATAATTAATTTTTTGAATTTCTTCCCAAGTTTCCTCAAACCCCAAAAATGATGGGTGTATGTAGAGTTTATTCCTTAATGGTATATGTATATGTACATATGAATGTATGGACCAGGTGGATATCTAACTCTATATAAAATATGAAGCAAAATGTCAACAAAACTAAAAAACACTTTTTGAAACTGTATTTTGACATCCATTGACCACCATAAGGCCAATTAAATTCGCCTCTGCTATTAACTCATACAATAACTTCTCTTAAATTTCATGTTTCAGTAAATGTGGCCATGCTCAAAAAATGCTTAGAGCTTTTACATTAAAAAAACTTACGAAAATCAACGAAACACGCAAAATATACAAATCGAAAAGTATTCGACTCAGCCGGTTTTTAAATTGTAAAAAAAGCCGGACTATTCGACATTAGAAAAATCAACATTTTGAAAAAAACCGACAACCGTATTGTGAAAAAACCGGGTTTTAAAACCGGTTGAAAAACCGAGTCGATCACCCTAGGTGTGACCCATAAATAACTAATAGACAATGTCGTAAAAACCAATATTATTGTAAACTCTTTGACTTAATAAATATGTGTCTAAATCAAAAGCTTTTTCTTTAGTATTTAGTGGTTACGCTTATTTGGGCAAATGTTTAACCAAGTATGACAGTACCTTAAAATTTAAAAAATATTAAAATGTGCTTGTTTTAAATTGTTAACTTTTTTTTATAAATATCTCCTATAGTAAAATTAAAGCCTAGATTGGTCAGAATTTGTAAATTAAAAGAGGATGACCACAAAAAATATAAAATTGTTCCTATTTCTGTAGCACAGTGCATCCGATGACTGCCTGCAGTGCATTTCATTATGCAGCCTTGTGTGCTTTGACCACTGCCTAAAAACTGTTATTATCAGACAAAGAAATAAACTGTTATTTACAAGAGAAAATACTATGTTTTACAACGTGTTAGCAATGCCATTAAAAACGCATTAAAAATATCCGCCTTTGGCCACTTTTCAACCACACATGCACACACACAAGCAAACACCAACACTGCACTATATTAAGTAATACACACCCACCCATATTTGCAAAAATAGTATGACATGAATTAAAACAAACACATTTATTGTGTGAATTACAAGCTGCATTCGAGTGTAATATTAAAAATATAAAAGAAAAAAAAAAAAATTAAATAATAAAGTTCAATGTACCTGGTTTTGAACTCGGTTCAATGTGTATGCGTCCTTTGTGGTCTTCGATTATTTCACCTTTTGGCGACATCCAGTGTAGTTTTACTTCCGGTGTTGGACTGCGACACAATACAATCAAGGATTCGTTCGTATACCGTACCATTGTTGGTTCAAAAGGTATCAACGTAAGGCCATCGACATTGTCGCTCTCGGCTTCGGTATCAGTTTTGTGATGATTGCCATAGACAAAATCTATAAAGCAGCAGGGGCCACAGCAGCACCAGCAATCGTGGTAACAATGCCATCACGAAAATTGTGTAAAAGGAAGTAAAAGGAAAAATGAAAGAGAAAATGTAAAATGAAGGTAATTAGTTGAACATAATGGCAGGAATATTAAACAAAAGATATAGATAAAAATTTATATTGTTACTTAAAGGCAACTGCAAATGACACCTTTGTAGTAAGTCAATGTAACCAGGATAACAAGTGAATATGGTCGTATAATTTTTATAATTTACATAGAAAATAAAGTTTTAAAATAAACGATTGATATACATAGTAATAAAATGTGATTCATTAAAGTGTCACTAAGATGTTAACATATCGCTGCTTTATTGCAACATACTCTTAACTCTTTTGTAGTTAATAATACAGGGGGCAAATTACGGCATTCCATGTAACGATATTTCCATATGAAAATTTATTCGATATCGTATGCCGTGATTTGCTTCCAGAACAATTTGTCTTGGCTTATTTGATATTGTGTAAAATTTATAATTTTTCAATTACCTTTCTTGATAATAACAATTTTTGATATCTTCAATGTTTTGTATGTAAATTGAAAACCTTAAAACAGATTTCTGACAACTGTTTTTTTGAGTTGTAATAAACAAACGATTGGCATAAATTTTGTTTAATGCCCTAATTCAGTAAGAAGATTTAGGACGTTTTTGTTTGAAAATACTTTTGAGTTCTTGTGTTTGAATTCTCTAAATTATTTTCTCAAAAATGGTTGTTGTCTTTGATAATGAAAAATATAAAAATTAATTTAAAGTATTATACAATAGTTTGAAAAACATATCGCTCATTTACTTCAATAATGGCATATCTCAAAAAATTAGTTTTTTGAGTTAACAATGCAGAAAAATGGGGCATTTCGTATTTTATCTTGTGTAAAAATTTCATATAAATAGCTTGAGCCATCACCTCCTGAGAGATTTTTTTTTTCATTTCTCCATTGAGTTGTATGCAAATTGAAAACTTAAAACGCGTTTTCTGCAAAACTGGTTTTTTTGAGTTGTGCCACTATTGAAGTAAATGAGCGATATGAAAAAATATGTGTTGAAAATAATGTTTGGAACAAAATCATGAAGCAACTGAACGAACCTTCTAGTAGAGACAATAAATAAAAATTGTTTTAATGAATCACAAGTGCATTTTTCTGTCCACAGACAAGACTATACAATCGTCGAACAGAATTAGGGCATGCATTTTGATAAAAAGCAACAGACGACCAACAATCAATCAATTCGATGGACGTAATAATCTCCAACAGTGTTGTCAGATATGGCGATATCTCCCAAAAAATTAGCTTTTGGCTATGAAAATTTTGAAATGGCGATTGGCGATTTACTTGGCGATATTTAAACTCATTGGCGATATTTTTAGCTACAGCATATATATTTTTTCTACAACATAAAATATTTCATGCAAAAAATTCTAAATGTTGTTTGTAGCTCTTTATCTCAAATTATAAAATTCTTTTGAAATTCAAGAAGTTTTAAAACAAATTCTGGACCACAAAATCTCATTTGGTGTTTATGAAACACAGCGAAGATGTTGCTGGTACTTACCACTTCAAGGATATGATATCGTCCCTACCACGTCAAACTATTCAATATGTAAAATCGGTTTTTTAGATTCGTTATCTTGGTACCCGAATTTATACGATATGTCTCGTTTAAGAATGCTGAAATTCTCATGGACGATAGATAACTCAATAAGAAATATTTGAAGCCCTGCACTTTTAGGAATATGCCGACCTTAAATTCACAATTGACGGGTCTTTGTGCTCTTTTGATGAGTTCAAATTTGCATATTGGATAGTTTGATGTGGTAGGGACGATATGTGTACTTAAATGCATATTTAATTAAACACTAATACCTGATTTACATTAAGCGTTTTTTCATGAAATTTCATGAATTTTGTTGCACGCAACTTTTTCTATTTGCTAATTGCAGCGTTATAAAAGAGAATTTTATATAAAAAAGGGCGTAGATTGAATCTCTGATGCATTTTCGACAACTTTTTTGATATAAGTTGCTCCTCTGGCCTCGTATTGACAAATAAAAAATTTTCATGCAGCTAATTTCATGAAAAAAATGCTTAATGTAAATTAGGTATAACTCAGTTTTATCACAAGATTTAGATAATAATTTTGATCTTGGTGCTTAAGGTCAATTTGTAAGTAAACACTTCTCTTAATTTTTCTTAACAATGTAATTTTTATGTTTTACGATAGACGTTACCTACTGAATGTAAAATTTAAAAATATTTTTAATGTAATTACAAAATAAAAAGTATATTTTGATGCTAAAATCGAATGTTTTATTGCTAGTACATTGGCGATAATTGGTGATATTCGACAAGTCATTTAGCGAGGAGGCTGAAAATAAATCTGACAACACTGATCTCCAATGTATGTACGTATGTACATTAGGGGTGGAGTTGTGCGATACTTTTTGACTTCGCTAAGCTAGGGCCCTTAATTTTTTAAAGTTTATAAAAAAATGCAAGACCCGAAAAATTTTAGGGATGGGATTGATGGGGTTAAATGAGTCATCATCGGGTTCAAAACTAGGGAAAAACGAGACAAAATCCACAAGAAACTCCGCAACTGTCCCTGAGTGGATCCTAGAGGAATAAGATCGACCCCGATAATAAGTGCCTTTACGATTACAAATTTATATAATGTATAGCATATTTCAGTGAAAGGTGTTGTGCCAAACAAGAACTTGGTCAAAATTTATATCTCACTGCTTTTGATGGCCGAAATTTTTGATAGGAACTTGGCCTTTTTTCACATTAATGTTTTTGTGAGGATCTGACTACTTTTTGAAAAGTTTTTTATGATAACACTTTTTAAACTTATAATCTCTAGTGTGTTTTATTTCTATTCATGATCACTGTGCCAGTTAAAAATGAGTGTGATGGATGTTGGATTGTACACCTTAAAAATGCACTATTGTGTCATTACAGCGTAAATTTCAGTGGGCGTGAACCCGCCTATTTTCTCAATATATTTCCATATCAAAGTCTGCTTAGCCGAAGTACATAAATCAAAAGGATATGCCCAATGTTTATGCAAAGTTTCAATGCGGTAGCTGGTGCTTTAATTTTTGGGTTTTCCGATTGAGTAAATCAATTAGGACTATTTGTCTACAAAATGTCAGCTCTCTACAGTATAATATTACGTAAAATTTTTGTGGGCCTGGCCTCGCCGACTTTTATATCTGTTTGTGCTTATGGTTCATGTAAAGTTTCGTAGGAAAAAGCTATTGAAAAATACATGAGTAATAGACTAAAAACTGCTAAGCCGAAGTACATGAAAGAAAAAGCTAAAATTTATGGATGTAGTCACGGCCACTTTTCAACACAGGAAATTTTTACTTTGGACAAGTGCAATGTGTATTAAAAGTTTCAATAAAACTGAACTTAATTTTGAGTTAAAACTTCTTGGCTTTAAGATTTTCCCACTGGCTTACTCATCTACACTTTTGCATACAATTTCAGCTCTGTAGCGCGAAATGTAACTTTAAATTTTATAAGTTTTACTCCTCCTACTATTTTAAACTCACAATTTTGTTGTGAGCAGCGCTTATAATTCATGTTAATTTTCTTCTAAAATATGCTAGACCGAAATAGATTAAACACAAGACTAAAATTTTATGGGAGTAATTATGCCCATTTTTTTAGGTCATAGTTTAAAGTATTGTACACGTGCAACGTGTATGCAAAGTTTCACTAAAATAAGTTAAAAGCTGTATATTAACATCCTTATTTATATAACTTGTTAAGGCTTTATAGAGGGGTTTTAAGACAAATTTTTATACTAAATTTTTCTTAAAAGTTTTCAGTTCAAACAATATTAGCGTGGCCCCGCCCATTCTGATAAAATTTTTTGGGTTTTCAGATTTTTCTAGTTGGTTTCTCACCTAAACCTACTTGTGTATCAAATTTCAGCTCATAAACGCAACTTTTAATTTTTAATTTTTATGGGCGCAGACCCGCCCCTCTGACTAAAGTTTTCAGGTTTTTCTTGTTGTTTTCTCACCCATAACTACTTGTGTATCAAATTTTAGCTCATTAGATCCTAGGTTCAATCCCTGTATCCGACAGTCATTCAAATAACAACACCACGCATTTTTCTGATGTGCATTAGAGTCCCTTTGCATCAGCTGTTGTAGGAAAGTTCAAGTGATGAAGGCATAGTCACTGGTCACTGAACTATACCGACTTCAGCAGATGCTAATCCTAATGTTACATCAGAGCGCAATCCTTCGTCGTATTGTGTAGCAAAATCATCGGCGAAGTAAAATAACCAATAAAATGGCTACTAAAAACACAGCTTCAAAATTTAATACGCCTCATTTAACACCAGAAGGCGCTGCAACACTGCACTATTAAAAAGCTTGCAAAAAGCAGTTGTAAAAAGAATGAAGCTTTCTTCTATCTCTTCCTTCACCACCTGTCTTTTATCACTATCGCTTTCCTAAAGAAGGTAACACCTAGTAATAGTAGTAGGCATTAATTAATTGCCTGAGTGTTACTTCTCTTTAAAAAAAATAAAAATAAAAAAAAACTTTTATTTTTTAATTTTTATGGGCGTAACCCTGCCCACTTTTCTAAATTCAAGAATTTTTTAAGCCAGTGCTTATTATTCGTGTCAAGTTTCGTTGCAAACGTATAATAATACATACATACATAAATAGTATATCTTAATATGATGAGCCGTAGTAAATGAAAATGAGATTTAAATTTTATGGGCGTGTCAACAGCCATTTTTATAATGAAAAATTTATAGCCTTGAATTATCGCAGTATATATGCCAAATTTCAATAAAATAGATTTCATTAAGCGCCTTAGATTTCCTTTTTTAATTCTAACCTTTATGGGCGTAGCCAAGCCCTCCTGACCAAAATTCCCGGGTTTTCAGATTTTTTTATTTTATTTCTTACATAGACCTAGTTCTGTATCGAATTTCAGCTCAATAGCACAAATTTTAGTTTTTATGGGCGTAGCCCCGCCCTCCTGGTTAAAATTTTCGGGTTTTCAGATTTTTCTGAAGTGCCTCATCAGTTTGATGAGTGATCAGTGAGTCAGTGAGTATGTCTTAAAATATGCACTTTTTGCACCTTCATATCATTTTCTTATTGTTATGTGATTGTGTGGAGGGGTACAGATTTAACTGCGCTGCGATAGTTTGTTACCTTTTTACTCATAGCACATTGCCAGATACAGTGGTACTGCGGCTGGTTCTTCCGGCTTAGCTCGTCGATGCGTGTGGTTCTTTCTGAACAATGCACTATAGGCCACAACGTTACACAAACAAAAGAAATGAAAAAAAATAGTACCACTGATTCTTACCTCGTTAGAGTCTGGGGAACTTCATTGTAAAACTTTCAAACTTCGCATATGAGGTTGCATGAATTTATTCTAATTATGATTTAAATTTTATAATTTTACGATTGCGGGGAACAAAGTTTATGAGGGAAGTAAAAACAGCTCGAATGGCTTCGTGTAAATATACACACTGTGTGCATTGGCCAGAACTTGGCTGGCAATAATTTAAACTTTAAAGTTTAAAGTTAAAAAAAAAAAACTCAGGTGCAACTATTGTTATCAGCAATTTTTGATTGCGTTTTCTGAAGTGTTTTCTAAAAGTAAAAATGAATAAAAGTTATTTTGCATTATATGCTGCCTGTTTTGATATTTTATTTTTAGTTTTTTTATTGACCATGTTCCTACTAGTTTTCGAAGAAGATTTCTTTTTTTCGTTTTTCCTATTCCTCTTACTACAAAAACGGATTTAAAAGTTAAGCTGTTTGCTAAGAGATTTCCATTCGTTTCTTACTTGTCTTACTCACTTTTTTTCTATGCAATGGAAAATTTTAGAATATTTTTTGCTGATGTTTCCAAAATACTCTTAAGTGATAAAGATACTAATGGGCTTAGCAATTTCAAAAATACTTTCAAATAAGATTATGCAATTTAAAACTTTTTTTTAAATGGCATTTAAACAACAAAAACTGAAATTGAAAATTGTCCCACTTATTTAAATTGAAGTGGCCGCTAGAGCGTATGAAAATATATATTTTTCTTTTTGTTGGAACAAATATAAGTATGCACAAAAGTAATTGATTTTAAGCATAATGTCCATTTGTTGGCTTAACTTTGCATTAGAAGGGCATTAGTTGTGAGAATTTGGAAAATATTTAAATTAAATAAAAAAATACACAGTGGTTCACAACTAATTTAAAGCTGAGTACACTTTCGTAAGGCAAGTAGTATCTTTTTAAGGGTCCGCTAAATTTAACTTAATTGTTACTAGAGCAATTAACTATTGACTTTAATTATTTTTTTAGAAGAACTTAAGAGCGCAATTAAGGCTCACTTGGTAGACTGTGATGGAATGTAACTGCAAGGATACGAAACAGCTGATCCATATTTGTTATGTAAAAAGTAATGAAAATGGTTATAGAGATGTAACCGGAATGCAAGAATTTGTACATTACATTATTACATAACAATATCGATCAGCTCTTTCACACCTTTACAGTTACATTCCATTACAGTTGACTGTCTCAGCCTTTATGGATTTTGTTAAGTGTTTTCTGTTGTTGGTTTGTTAGATCAGAATCAGCTGTTCATCTGCTGGCATCTTTTTTTGACTCGAATGTAAATTGTCATTTGAGAGCAATGTATTTAACCATTTTCCTATGTTTGAATAATAATTTGTTAGTATTGAGTGTCCTCTTAACTGGTAGTCTAGTAGTCCGAGGGTAGCTGATTCGCTTCCTGTGGAAGCACTGGACGTTTCTGCCGACAAACCAAAGTGGCTTATCATTTAGTATTTATTATTCAAAAACAATAATACAAAAGCTTTCATACTTAATAAAATTTTGTGCAAAATTTATAAAATCACGCAAATTTTGACTAACATAATAATATACAAATAAACCCATTCCTTTTGGTATACTTTTATTTGTCGATGTTGACAACTGGAATAAGGGTGAATGTAAACAATATCTTAAATACAAAAACTAAATCGAAAAAAAATATTTGAATAAAATTCTTTAATCGAAAAATATTGAGAGGTCACTCACTAAAAATTGCACTAGAGCACAAAGCTGTAAATAATTTTACAAAACAAATATGTATGTATGTGTCTGCATTCTACATGTACGTACTGGACTCCTGCACAAGACCACTTACAAGAACTTTTGAGACATGAGCAATTTTTAAAATGCTTTACTACAGTGAAATCTTCTTAAACAAACGCTGAACAACAATGTTTGCAAGAGGTATAGGAGTAAAGAAGAAAGAAGAATTTGTGATGCTTGCTTCTTCCTACGCACGGGAACGTATACAAACGTCATGCATGTACGTACACACACACTGTGTGTATTATCTTTTGTTTTTCTGCGTACGTAAAAACGCACACATGCATTGACATTTGTTTTGTTCGCTTGCTTTAAAAAACCACCCTTAAACACATAATAGCTTACCATCTACATCTTACACACACACACACACACACTCAAACGTACCGTATGCAAAATAACAAGCATACACGCATCAACATTATTTCTTTTGATTGTTTGTTACGAACAAGAAGTCTTCGCGACAGCGCTTGTAAACACTCATATACACGAACATCAATACATCCATCGTGCTTCGCTTATTAAACGACAGCATTCATTATTGGCTAAGTATAATACATGCCACGAGAATGTATTTAAAAAAACAAGACATATTTACATTTAAAGACCGTTTACGCAGGCCTCTAATACGTACGTCGGTGAAGGGTATATAAGATTCGACACAGCCGAATTTAGCACTCTTACTTATTGATACTCATAAGTTCTGAGAAACGAACTTAATTTTACATGCTTTACAATTTTCTCCAGACCAATGTATATATTTAGGTGTATTGATAAATAATATGTAGGAGTTCATGTCTAAAGACTGTTTACCTAGCGATTTCCACAGGACCATGACTCAAATTACACAGCCCATATACCGAAAATTTTGTTATTTTTTTTAAGACACTGTATAGCAAATAATAAATCCTCAAAGTCCAGATTTCATTCAACTTGATCGCTTGAACTTGTTTATTGACAAACAAAAAACTGCAAAACGCATACTCGGAAACAAATCTTAAGTAAAAACGATTCTCTTTGATATATGAGAGAAAAATTAGGGCGCAAACGACAAAAAATATTGAAAGAGTGCTTAAATGAGTGTTTTACACAGTAAAATCCCACCATCCAAAAGTAAAATTTTTCAAAAAGTAAGTCACCACAATATAACAGGTGTGTCCTTAGTTTTGCTGCTCGAGCTTACTATGTTTCTCTAATATTTTTTGTATTATTCTAGATGCCAATATGCATCTCATTCCTGATTATCGAATCATCAGTAGACTTCAATACATACATATCTGTGGCAAAAAGGAAAAAGTGTTTGAGGCGAGATAACCTGATTTTGAGTTAACAGCACCGCCGTAATCTGCATATTCGAAAGTAACCCTGGTCAAAATCAATTAATCAATCAATTAATTAGTGTGATTTTTCATGAAGTTAAAGCAAAATAACTTGCGAAGACTTCTAATAATCATTTGGAATAATGGCTTAATTTAGGTTATAACGGGTGTTTTTTTAGAGGTATATAACTTCGAATTGAAATAAAACACAAGAAAATCGTTTTAATGTCCATCAATTTGGCTTTATTGGAAGGATAATTTTATGCCATTAATGTTTAAATATGATTTCGGGCATGTGGCCGCCGCGGCTGGCTCGAATAAAGCCAATTCTACAGGTCCAATTTTCAACCACTTTTTCGAGCATATGGGGCCGTATGTTGGCAATAACGCCACGAATGTTGGCTTCCAAGTCCCCTAACGTTTCTGGTTTGTTGGCGTAGACGAGCGACTTCACATATCCCCAAAGAAAATAATCCAATGGTGTCAAATCACACGATCTTGGTGGCCAATTGACAGGTCCATTCCGCGAAATTATGCGCTCATCGAATGTTTCCTTCAATAAATCGATTGTGACTTGCGCTGTGTGGCATGTAGCGCCGTCTTGTTGGAACCACAACTCATCCACATTCATGCCATCCAATTCGGGAACAAAATAGTCGGTTATCATGGCTCTATACCGGTCTCCATTAACGGTAACTGACTCTCCAGCATTATTTCGTAAGAAGTATGGCCCAATGACTCCACCAGCCCATAGAGCACACCAAACAGTCAGTTTTTGTGGATGTAATGGCGTCTCAAGGGTCTCATGTGGATTCTCTTCACTCCAAATGCGGCAATTTTGCTTGTTGACGTAGCCATTCAACCAAAAATGAGCCTCATCATTGAACAAAATTTTGCGATGAAAATCAGCATCGAGATCAATCTCATTTTCGGCCCATACACCAAAATCACGACGCATTGCATGGTCTCGCGGCTTTAATTCTTGCACAAGCTGGATCTTGTAAGGTCGCAAGCCAAGATCTTTGTGCAAAATCTTCCATAAAGTTGATGGACAAAGCTCCAATTGCTGTGCACGGTGGCGAATCGATTCATTCGGGTCCTCTTCAACACTTTGCTCTACAGCGGCAATTGTTTCTTCGGTGCGCACTGTTCGACGTCTCTGGGGATGCGTATTATCACATAGAGTAAACGTAGTGCGAAAACGATCCATGGTTAACCGAATTAATTGCTCTGATGGACGATTATGTCGACCATAAAATGTACGGAGCTTGCGGTAAACTTCGCGAACTGAACCATTATTTTTAAAATAAATTTGCACGATTTGCAAGCGTTGTTCTTTTGTCAACCTGTTCATGATGAAATGGCAAACCAAACTAAATATTAATCACTTGACAGCTGACAAAATGGCCGCCAGTTAAAAAAGTGATGCCAACTTAAAGTTCTATACCTCAATAAAAAACACCCATTACTTTGGTATATTCCAACATAAATGTATTAATTGTAGTGTGTAGAACGATGTTTGCTTAAAAAAAAAATCAAGTTAAACTAAGAGTTGCCCAATTTAACTGTAAAAGAAATAAATTTCTGAAAATCGACTTAAAAGCTTAATAGTGCACTCCTGCAAAACAGTAAAATATTACTTAAGCACTTTTTCCTTACTGCCACAGATATATTGAAGTTTTAAAAACTCCCATCGAAAATTGCATAATTTCCTTCTAAACAAATTTAATGCGGTTGAATCGTTGAAACATACAAATCCTTCACTAGTTGTTGATCTCTGAAAACAATTCAAATTGAGATGTACTACTCATGAGTTTCCCAGAATATGGTAATTATTTGTTTTTGTTTAAAATATGTTCTTACTGAGATTGTTAAATTTGAGAAAGCTTTTATATAGCAAAAAAAAAAAAAAAACCAATAAATCACAAGAGACACTTATCAACCAAGAGCTTGTGGCCTTAAAAGTTTTTAAGGCATTCTCAAAAACTTGTTGGATAGTGATTTATTTTCTGCAACTACACTAGAAATAATAAATTAAAAGATTTAAAACAGATGAAGAAAAGAACTAGAAGTAACACTTATAAACATGCAGCATAAATTTTACTTAACCAATTTTTCGTCTTAAAGCAATACAAAGAAATTTGCTTAGTTTTAATAATAAATGAAAATTTGTGTAAATGTGTAAATGTTTTTTTTTTTTTTGGTTAAAATTTTACAAGCAGTAAAAGTTGTTGCAACAATGAGTTGAAACTTATACATTTTGTAGCAAAAGCAAGTATGTATGCGTATTAGGGAGGTGACTTTTCATTCCGAAATAAAAAGATAATAGCCCAATTCACAATCTTGTGCAAATAATGGTTTTGCATCGTAGCATGTGCATAATGATACTCACCACTTAACAATTATTGGTGCTAACGTTCCCGTTTATGAGACAAAAATCAACGTGTTGAAATTCTTTGTACATTGAATGTTTTACGTGTAATCTATCATCAATATGAATGTATATGAGTTAGGGATGCCAAACGGGAAATCCCGAACCCGGAAATCCCGGATTTGGCAAATCCCGAATCCCGGGATTTGTAAAATTCAATCCCGGGATTTCATTTTCGGGATTTCTTAGCAATTTTTATATAAGTTTAGTTAAGTTTATTTGAGACTTCGAAAAAAAACATTACAAAGTAAAAAATTAACAAAAGTATTGCAAAGAAAACTTAAATCTATAATGTTTTGAAATAATAATATTAATGTTAGACAGTAACAAGCTTATCAGTTTGTGAGAACATGTGTAATAACAATTTTTGTTAGCAATTTTTATATAAAAACTTTATAAATTCAAATTTTCGTTGATTTTAATGTATTTTTTATAATACATATTTAAAAGTCCCATACAATT
This sequence comes from Tachina grossa, assembly GCA_949987645.1. Lineage (NCBI taxonomy): Eukaryota > Metazoa > Arthropoda > Insecta > Diptera > Tachinidae > Tachina > Tachina grossa. The sequence goes on along the minus strand of OX465275.1, from coordinate 64,582,014 downwards.
TTATACGTACAGTTTTAACAATTTAATGACTATTCGTGACATATTCCTTATAAATTAACAACAAGAGCAAAATAAATAAAATACTTTCTCACGGTTATTTTCATCAAAGGTGCTACAATATATGTACATTTTAGAATTATTTTGAAAACAAAGGAAACATCTTACCTTTCAGTTTTTTTCTATATTATGAGGGCAATTATAATTCAAATTCCACGAGAAATTTTTCCCGGGGAATAATTTCAAACAGTAGCAAATAATAGGGAAAACAAAAAAATCTAATTGGAAAAGGGAGAAATTTCTTGCGGAAATTTATTCATAATTGCAGTGTATAACTATCTATGTATATGTCGACTCCTCAACGCTAAAAAAATTAGCAGTTATCTACTTGTCGGTAACAATTGAATACTATTGACAGCTCCTTAGTAGAAGTAGAATCGATACAAGGCAAGTGACACAAACCTTTGATCAAACCCATTTAAATAACATAGGTTTGTGTAAAAAACGACCGACTGAATGAGTTCGAACCAATTATAGTTTTATTCGGCTTGCAGAGTAGAAGGTCAGCAGCACACTAATAAACCATACTCCCATTAGCGAACGTAGGAGTACATATGTATGTATCTGTTGAACTTGTAGAAAACAACTTATGTACAAATTTAAAATTTTTCAGTAGAGCAAAAATAATGTTCAAGTGTTCAGGCAAACTTTTAATGTATGTACTTATAAAAATCATTAGACGTAATTAATCGAATTTGATTATAATTGTGTATACATTTCTTTTAATTTTTCGACATGTTCAGGTCTATTATGGTTGTAATAGTCATGCAGAAATCGATAAAAAAAAGAGACAAGGCTTGGTACATGTAACAATCGTAGATTGTACTTGTTGTTGATCAATCGCAATTAAAAAACGTTAATAGATATATATTTAACAAAACAATATTATTTTTGCAACATATTTGATATGAAAGTGAATCTAAAAATTTTCGTAAGTCAACTTAAGCGGTAGTGCTGAAAGTCCACCGATATGTATATTCGTTTTGGGTTAGGTAATAGAAAAACATTTATATTGAAAACAAAAACAAGTTTTCATATTTAGTTATTGTTTTCACTATAAATTCTCTAAAATCAAATGTGATTAATCAACTTAAAAATAGATGAGAAATATTCTTTTGATTTTTATTTCATACTCGTATTAGAAAATTGTTCACTTTATTGAACAATGATAAATTGTGCAATGATAAATTATGAACATAAAACCTTTTAAAATGCATTAAATTGTTATTAAAGTAATATTTATTTAAAAAAATAATTTATTTTACGAAAAATGTTTAGATCCCGAAATCTAGAAAATCCCGTGATCCCGAAAAATCCCGGGATCGGTATTACAAAATCCAAATTTCCAAAAATCGATCCCGATTGGCATCCCTAATATGAGTCAATATATAATTTAGTTAGTTTTTATGGTTCCGTACACCAAATGTGAAAAGGAATCCTATCGTTTTCGCTACGCTGTCCGTCTGTCCATCATTTCTCAGGAACCGTAAAAGTTACGGGCCTGAAATTTTAAAGAGCATGCAGAACCTTGGCCGCTACAACAACAAATATATGAGAATCAAAAATTAAAGGGTGTTCCAAAACGTGCAACGAAAAATGTTAAAATGCCATGTAATATACATACAATTGTATGAACATATGTATATTGACACTTGAAATTTGTAAAATTAGTGTATTTTTATACAGACTACAACACCAAAATTTAAAAAATTTAAATTAAAGGAATTCAATCAGTTAATGCAATCTTGACTATGTAATTTTTACAACTTGCTATGAAACCGCAAGAGCCAAACTTTTGAAATTTTCAAATCTAAAAAATTCGAAAATTATAAAATCGCCAAACCAATAAAAATCGCTAAAATGAAAAAAGCACCACGTTAAAAAAAATTCTAACACTAAAATCGGCAAAACCGAAAATATCAACAAAATGAAAAAATCGCCAAATTAAAAAAAACTCCAAAAACTAAAAAAATTGCCAAAACGCGAAAAAGGCTCAAAACCTAAAAAAATCGCTCAAATGAAAAAAATCGCCTAAATGAAAAAAAAATCGCCTAATTGAAAAAACGCCAAAAACCGAAAAAAATTGCCAAATGCGAAAAAGGCGCCAAAACTAAAATAAAGTCGCCTAAATAAAAAAAAAAAACGCCAAAATGAAAATAATCGCCAAAATAAAAAAAAAATCGTTAAATTTAAAAAAACGCTAAAAACCGAAATAAATCGCAAAAACGTGAAAAAGGCGCCGAAACTAAAAAAATATCCAAATTGAAAAAACGCCAAAAATTTAAAGAAATCGCCAAAACGCGAAAAATTAAAAAAATCACCAAATTGAAAGAACCGTAAAACATGTCAAACCGCGAAAAAATCGCCTATATGAAAAAAAATCGCCAAAATGAAAAAAAACGCCAAAAACCGAATAAATCGACAAAACGGGGGGAAAAAGTGCCAAAACTAAAAAAGCGTTAAAAACCGAAAAACGCCAAAACTAAAAAAGGCTCAAAACCGAAAAAACCCACAAACGAAAAAAAGCCAAAACTATAGGCTAAAGATCGTATTGAATTACATATCTAGTGTCCGTACGGAACCCCTATTATATTCTTTACATGAAAAAATATTTCAAAAAGTTACATTCCTAATTTAAATGTATAGAAGACTTCCAACTGTAAGTGGTTGATAAGTACATTCGTATGTAAGTAGTTACTTGCATACACATAATCATTAAATGCACCTGCTGCTGATAATGCGCTGACGGTGTTCGTTACAGTGTTGTGATAGTTGTGGTTATAAAATAAAATTTTATTATTCTCAACTTTAATATTAGAACTAAATTTTAACTATGAGTACTTTCTGTGTTATTATTGTCGTGGCTTTTTTACTAATCCCTTGTCCATTTTATGAACCAGTTTAGCATCTTTATTTTCTTAATTAATAAATTTTAAAACAACTCTTACATAGTATGATATTTATATAAATAAGAAGATTTTATTACATAGAAGATATGGTAAGGGTTTCTTAAGCTATTTTGGCCGTAACCGCCAAAATAGCTTAAGCGACATAATTTTCGAACCTCAATTTTTGACCAAAATCGATTATCTGCGATCGTAAATAGTCGATTTTCGTCAAAAAAACGAAGTCCAAAAAATTTGTCGCTTAAGCTATTTTAGCGGTTAGGGCTCGATATTTTTTTTTTTTTTTTGCTAAAACTCTATCTTAAGAAATGGTAAATATCTTCCATAATCCATTTTCGATTTTGTGATTAACTCTTAATTTCAATTTTTGAAATCGGTTCTATATTTACCATTTAAGAAATTTATTATTCGACATATTGTCATAAATATATCTATTAATTCGAAATTTATTTGATGGTGGTTCAGGGGGCAAATTACGGCACTCGTTACCGAACAAAATTATGAAATATTTCAATAGAGTTTATATGGAAACATTTTAAAATTTCGAACCGTATCGAATGCCGTAATTTGCCTCCAGCTCTGTCTATATGCATTTCATTGTTGCTGTAACAAATCATCAGAAGACCCCAACCACACATTTTGAATTAGAGCTGCAAAACTATCGATGGTACTATCGATAGTATCGATAGTTTTATTTTAAGTGGACTATCGATATTTTTTTCGATAGCGATACTATCGACAAAAACACTCTACTAAAAGAGAAAAAATCAAAGTCAATAAAAACGGAATGATGGCGACTGTGTAATAAAAAATGCAACATTCAAATTTCGCCGCCTGGTTTGGTAATGGTTACTATTACATATATACATAAATGTGAAAACAAATTAATTAGTTTTGATTTGTGTCAACATAAGATGTCAGTTTTTATCTACTAGATGCAAATTGCATAAAAATACAATTATTATGTCCCAACGGCTTTGATATTTGAAGAAACTTGACGGCGGCTAAATTTGACGACTACTGGGCTGTCTGCGCTCTTTACTTTTGAATAAAAGGTGATGCTTAATAGTTTGCTTCTCCTTCTGTTAAACGAATACTTTTTAGCTAACTGCAATAGTTTAAGTAATGATGAAAGATTTTTTTATTTTATTCCTTTTTAATTTATTTTTTATTGATCCATCTATCTATCTGTTTGCTTTTTCGATTATTTTTTTTTTTATAGAACTGTGTATATATGTTCGTTGAATATGTTTATTAAAAACATTGGAACTAAAAGTTAAAAAAAAATCAACTTTCTTTTTACTTTATGGAATGATTAAAAAAATTCAAGATTTTATATTAGAAAAATAAAAAATTGATAATTTTTAGCCCTTATAGACACGGAAACTTTACTTTACAAAGCCTTAATTCAGCAGGGAGAAAGACAGAAAGAGATAGTATTTATCACTCTGTCTTTCACACACCTGAATTAAGACTTTGCAAATTAAACTTTCCGGGTGTAAAAGGGGTGTTTCTAAGAATCAAAAACTATCAATAGCATCGATGGCATCAAAAAATACTATCGAAACTATCGAATGTGGCCACTATCGATAGCTTTGCAGCTCTATTTTGAATGGTCACAAACCAATATTTACGATTTTATCAGGCTTAAATTCGTAAACAAATAGAGTTCGAGCAATAATAATTAAAACAAACTAAAATTAATGGGTATGGGCTTGCTTCTAAAATTAAAGAAATATATTTAATAGTAAGAAATCAAAAAAGTTTGTATTAAGTAGAAGAAAAATAAGCAAATTAACTAACGTCTTAATAATTTCTTAATAGCAAATAACAATGGCAACACTGCTGTAAATTTAGAGATGGTAAAGTTGAGCTTTCATTACAAAAAATCTTTCACGGAATTGTAATACGATTAAACAAAACAATTCACATATTCCATTTGCACTGAAAAGCTGATTATATAAAGCAGAAATATATATCAACTCACACCACGAACAGTGGAACAAACATAAAAGAACGCTGATGATGAAATTGTAGTGGCCTTCGAAAACAGCTAATTGTATATTGAATATTTACAATTAACTTTAGTGTTATTTGTTCATCAAACATTTTTTCATTAAATACTAGTGGTTATACTTTTTTGGGCACATGTGTGCCAGATGTGTACTCGGCATTAGTTTTGGAACCGGCAAAATTCGATTGGCTACAAATTCGGTTATCACAACAAATCTGTTCTCTCTGTGTAGTAAGTTTTTGTAATATTCTTTTTGTGTATGTAACAACAATTTTATGTAATTGTAAATTTCTCTACGTGACGAATTATTATAGTGGAATGAGGAATGCAAAAAAGTTTGCTACACAAAGTTTTTTACACAAATATTTAGATATCTTGGACGAACATCGTCTGTCCGTTTTTACGTCTGTTCGTTTGTCCGCATGACCGTTTGATAAATTTTTCAGTATGCCATTCTGTAGCTATGTTGATCTGTCTCTATGATTATCTGCTTCTGCGTTCGCCTGTCCGTATTTCCATATGTTCATCTGTCCGTACGTCCATGTGTCCCATCTGTCTGTGTGTCGTTGTCTGACTATTTACCTATTTGTGTTTTATTTTCTTTTTATTTTGATTAAACAAACACAATCCGCAAAGCGATTAGCTTGTCAGCGGAAAACAACCAAGGTCTATGGAGGAAATTGAACCCACGACCTGTGGACTGGCAGTCGTTACCACTCAGCCGCAGGAGCACCCTGTCTATCAGTCTATCTGTGTGTACTTTAGCAGATGATACGTAAAATATTATAAAAGTTGCTCAATGATAGGACATTTAGGCTTGCACTAAATCTAGAAAGTTAAATATAAAATCTTTATCGAAATCTATACTGGTTACGCCAAGTTTTTTTTTATATTTAACAAGATTTCGTGGCCAAAACAACAACTATTGACTGGAATTATTGCAATTACTGCAATTTAGCTAATTCACACACCTTTTCAACTACAGTAGTTTTGATTTAGCTGCCTTTTGTTTAAGTGCACTTTGGACTTAACTGCCTAAAATGATAAATTTCTGTCATTATTCTTTAAAATCCCAAACAAATTCGTTTTTCAAGTGCACTTTCTATACCTGCACATTTAAGATAAGTGCCTTAAAATTTTGGTTATTTTAAAATATTTTCATACAAAAAATCAATGTTAGCTGCACATTGACTTAACTGCACAAAATATATTTTTTCTGTAATTATTGTTCAAAATCCTTTTTTAAGTAAACTTTATATACCTGCGCATTTAACATATTTTTTTTTTTGGCAATTTTAAATAATTCTCATATAAATAGCTGCACACACTAAAAAAATTTAGCTACATAAATATGCAACCGTGAATGTGTATAAAACTGAAGTCAAAAATTGTAAACCTGCACATTTAGGCAGGTAAGTGCGTTTAAGCTAACAGCATTTTTGACTTATCTGCACAAAAAGTCGTGCAAAGTTGATTGTGCAGCTAAGTCAAAATTACTGTACATCAGTTTATTTTTGTACAATTTTGAAAAAAAATCATATTGTGGCTTCACTAAGGTCTGCTAGACTTTAAGCAGATTTCGACAAAATCTAGTGATGAAGTAGATTTTATTTTGTATGGTAAGTACTAGATTTTGCTCAGATGTGAAGACACTATAATGTTATACAGGATTATATTAAATTTTCTCCTGTTACTTTTTCGGAAGAAGAGTAACCATTCAATTTGAAATAAAATTGTTTTTATGTAATAAAACATTTACATTATCTCGAAATCTAGTATTAACGAGATTTCGAGCTAAATTTAGCTGCTTTTTACTAGATTGCCCATACAAAGCCAAATCTAATAAATCAAAATCTAAAATTTTAATTTTATTTTTACTACCCTGTACAACATCTATATTAGAGATGTGCAAATGTCGTGATTTTATCGTGTCACGCGTGAGTAACGCGTGATTCACGTGATCAAATATTATAACTAATCACGCGTGAGTGCGTGAGCGTGAGTGAAAAAAATTTACTCGCTATCGCGCGAAGAGACTAATAAATAATTTTGCAGAGCATGCGGTAGTCGTTAGAAGGCCTTATAATTCAAATCCTTCCCTTTGAACATACAAAATTATTGCTGCCGTAACTGCTGCAGTTTCTTCACGAATCAAAACCGACAAATGTGGATGAACTAAAACAATCCATTAGAGCGACAATAGCTGCAATTCCAGCCGGGCACTAATAAATAACTTTTTGCTAAGGTGCCGCACCTGCATCAAAGAGAAGGACGGGCATTTAAATAAAATTATCTTTAAGACTAAGTAAACTTTTTTTTAATAGAATTCAATAAGCTTTCAAATGAAATAAGATTGAATAAATTTCATGCATTGCAAAAATAGTTATTCCACTTTCTTAATGTAGCAAAATTCATCAGCCACCCTGTATGTATGTACGTATGTTTCTTAGATACCCTGTAGGAAGTATCAATTGAGAAACACTACTGATTCAACAGTGCCTTTGTCAACAATACTACTGACGAATTGTACCACAGAAAATGTTTTTTGCTTTACTGGCCGTCCATATACTACGTAACGCTGTAGGGGGGAAGGGTGGGGTTAAAGTTTTGTTATGATTTGTTGTGGTGGGGGTGGGAGGGAGTCCTTGAAAATGTTACGTAACAGAACAATTTTAGAAATTTGTAGGTTTTCTCATATAATATGATTTTTTCATTTATTTGATTATCATTTATTTAATTGATCATACGTCTTATCTTCACATTTATATTATGTATGTATACATATGTACATAAATGTGCGGGATGACAATTTTTGATATACGAGAAATCGAATTTGAATATTTAAAATGATATCCGCGAATACGAATATTTAAAACGATATTAAATTAACTTTGTTTTATTTTAATTTACATTGTAAATTTTACAAAAACACGGAGCATTCATATATACATAGATATGTACATATGTATATGTAAGAACCTATTTTTCAACCCAAAAAACATGCAAATTATATTATAAATATACTTTTTCGTGAGCGTGCGTGATCGTGATAAGTTGTAAACCACTCGTGCGTGATTAAAAATATTTTATTCGTGAGCGTGCGTGATCGTGAAAATGCTCAAAACCATTCGTGCGTGAAAGTGCGTGAGTAAAATATTTTTCTGCGTGAGCGTGCGTGTCGTGAGTAGAAAACACTCACGTGCACATCTCTAGTCTATATATATAAAAGAGGATGTGTGTATGTATGTATGTAGGTAACGTATGGACTCCAAAACGGCTGGGCCGATTTTGATGAAATTTTCAGGGAATCTTCAAAATATTCAGGCGGCTGATACTCTGAAGTCTGATTTTTGATTTTCGGTCTGCGGGCGGAGGGGCGTGGAAAAATCCATTTTTCATATTGCACCACCAATGCCATATAAATATATTTATTATTTTTATTTGCTTTTTTTTATTTAACTTTTTTTTGAAAGCTGTTGTCATGTTTTTCAAAACGAGATATCAAACTCTTAAATCGGTTATGCAGTTCCGAAGATATTTACAAAAAAACCTTGTTAATAATGATCCAATATCAAAATTTTAAAAATTTCGAAATTTTGAATCAAAAAATCCAAGTTTTCGGTTTATTTACAAAATATTTACATCATTCGATAACACGATGGGGGTAGCGAAGCACACCGGGTGTAGTTAGTATTTAAATAAAATATGATTGAATTAGCTACGATCTGCTTAAAAAGGTGTATGAATTGGCTAAATTGAAGTTGTTTCGTTGTAATTTTTGGAAATTTTTCAGCTAATGGGTTTTGTTTTGGATAAAAAAAGTGTTGATAAATGTCCATGAAACTTGGTGTAAACGGTATAAATTTTCGTAAAGATTTTAATGAAAATCTGATAGATTTTGTGCACGTGTAAATGCCCTATAAGGTAATTTGTTTATTGTTTTTCAATAACATAAAATATTTTCTAAAAATCCTTTTATTCTTGTTCTGCAAAAACTCTGTGCTTCTACTTTAAATTTCTTTTCAAAACAAAAGCTCCTTAATAAAGTTTTAGATTGCCAGAAGCCGTATTTCAATACCGCAATAAGAAAAAGTTCATATTTCATATATCATAAAATATTGAGCACATCTCATTCTATTAAGTTTCTTAACTTATGTAAATTTTAGTCTATGGGAATTACAATAACTTTTAAGTTTCCTTTAAAAATTGCTAAATTGGACTGCAAGCATTTCGTTCATGTTCAAAGAAATTTTAAAATGTATGATGAGAACTTATCTAAAAGTTCTATAAAATAAGATTATTTTTATGCATATACAGAAAAAAAATTTACTTTGTATTCAATTACTAAATTCAAAAAATAAAATAGTATTTTTATTGAAATAGGGTCTACCACAGAATTCGTAAAAAAATGTTCGTAAAAATTTAATAAAATGAAAAACATATTTTTTTCTTTTTAAATATATGTATTTATTAAAACAAATAAAATACAATAATACAACTAAAAATAATTAAAACAAGTAAGGGTGCTATATTCGGCCCTTCACCAAAGGGCGTATATAAAGTATAGAGATACTTTCATAAGCACATCCATACATACATATGCATATGTTTTGTTTAAAAATTTATAATTTTTTGCTCTAGTGTAATGTTTAGTAAGTGACCTCTTGGTATTTTTCAATTAAATATTTTTTTCGATATTAGCAATAAGTTGAATATTTTATTCTATACTCTGTATTTAAGAAATATTTTACATTCACCCTTATTCCAGTTGTTAAAAACGACGTCACGTCATACAATATCAAAAAAAAAAAAAAAAATCAAATTAAAAAATTGTATTATTTAGTAACTTTAATATCCAGAAAAAAGTTTAAAGTTTCCAGCTCTGGAGCTTTGGTTCTAATTTTTATAATTTTCTACACCAAACTTTAAAAAAAAAGAATAAAAAATTAATTACACCTAGTTATATGGTATATAAAATACCACAAAAATTATAAGTTTCCCAACCCTGGAATCATCCTTTTTGATTTTTCTGATTGCTTACACCAATCTCTTTTTTTTAAGTATAAGATATGTTTAATTTATAGATAAAAAAGGAAAATTTGTTTTAGTAAGTTACTTTTGTATAAGGAAAAAATTTAAAGTTTTCCAACCCTGGAAACGTCTTTTTGATTTTTTTAACTTTTGTTTTTTAATTTGAAATATCAATTTAGTTTGTACTGAAGTATAAAATAAAAGGCAAATTTTGTAGACAGAAACGTTTTTTTCGTTTTGAAATTTGTATGAAAAATATATTTTTTGAAACGAATTTGCGTTATTCTTCATACAAATTTGAAACGTTTAGAAACGAAATTTTTTACAAAATCTGCCTATAAGTTAATTTAATAAAAAAAATAAATATTAGTTTACGGTAGTTAATATTTTATATCACAAAAATTTTAAGTTTCCCAACCCTGGAATCATCCTTTTTGATTTTTTTAATTTCCCACACCAATCTCTTTTTTTTAAAACATAAGATATATTTAATATAGAAATATTTATATAGATATATGTATAAAAATTCGTTTTAGTAAGTTAATTTTGTATAATTTTGTATAAAAAAATTAAAGTTTTCCAACCCTGGAAACGTCTTTTTAATTTTTTTGATTGTTTTTTTTTTAATTTGAAATATCAATTTAATTTGTACTGAAGCATAAAATAAGTTTATATAATAAAAAAATAAAAATTAGTTTTTGGTAGTTAATTTTTTATATCACAAAAAATATAAGTTTCCCAACCCTGGAATCATCCTTTTTGATTTTTCTGATTGCTTACACCAATCTCTTTTTTTTTAAGTATAAGATATGTTTAATTTATAGAAAAAAAAAGAAAAATTTGTTTTAGTAAGTTACTTTTGTATAAGGCAAAAAGTTAAAGTTTTCCAACCCTGGAAACGTCTTTATGATTTTTTTTTTTTTTTTAATTTGAAATATCAATTTAATTTGTACTGAAGTATAAAATAAAAGGCAAATTTTGTAAATAGAAACGTTTTTTTCGTTTTGAAATTTGTATGGAAAAAATATTTTTTGAAACGAATTTTCGTTATTCTTCATATAAATTTGAAACGTTTAGAAACGAAATTTTTTTACAAAATCTGCCTATAAGTTAATTTAATAAAAAAAAAATAAATATTAGTTTACGGTAGTTAATATTTTATATCACAAAAATTTTAAGTTTCCCAACCCTGGAATCATCCTTTTTGATTTTTTTAATTTCCCACACCAATTCTTTTTTTTTTAAACATAAGATATATTTAATATAGAAATATTTATATAGATATATGTATAAAAATTCGTTTTAGTAAGTTAATTTTGTATAATTTTGTATAAAAAAATTAAAGTTTTCCAACCCTGGAAACGTCTTTTTAATTTTTTTGATTGTTTTTTTTTTAATTTGAAATATCAATTTAATTTGTACTGAAGCATAAAATAAGTTTATATAATAAAAAAATAAAAATTAGTTTTTGGTAGTTAATTTTTTATATCACAAAAAATATAAGTTTCCCAACCCTGGAATCATCCTTTTTGATTTTTCTGATTGCTTACACCAATCTCTTTTTTTTTAAGTATAAGATATGTTTAATTTATAGAAAAAAAAAGAAAAATTTGTTTTAGTAAGTTACTTTTGTATAAGGCAAAAAGTTAAAGTTTTCCAACCCTGGAAACGTCTTTATGATTTTTTTTTTTTTTTTAATTTGAAATATCAATTTAATTTGTACTGAAGTATAAAATAAAAGGCAAATTTTGTAAATAGAAACGTTTTTTTCGTTTTGAAATTTGTATGGAAAAAATATTTTTTGAAACGAATTTTCGTTATTCTTCATATAAATTTGAAACGTTTAGAAACGAAATTTTTTTACAAAATCTGCCTATAAGTTAATTTAATAAAAAAAAAATAAATATTAGTTTACGGTAGTTAATATTTTATATCACAAAAATTTTAAGTTTCCCAACCCTGGAATCATCCTTTTTGATTTTTTTAATTTCCCACACCAATTCTTTTTTTTTTAAACATAAGATATATTTAATATAGAAATATTTATATAGATATATGTATAAAAATTCGTTTTAGTAAGTTAATTTTGTATAATTTTGTATAAAAAAATTAAAGTTTTCCAACCCTGGAAACGTCTTTTTAATTTTTTTTATTAGAAATACCAATTTTATTCATACTGAAGTATAAAATAAGTTTATTTAATAAAAAATTAATAAAATTTAGTTTTCGGTAGTTACTTTAGTATGACAAAATAAAGTTTTAGTTTTCCAGCTCTGAAATCATCTGCTCGATTTTTCTGAATTTCAATACCAATATTTTTCATATTTCAAATATTTCTGATACCAGTCCAAGACCGAAGTCTCTAGCTTTTCTGGGAGCTTCGGAAAACCGATTTCAGGTACAGACAGACGGACATCGCTTATTCTGGATCCAGATCCAGAATTTTTGGTAAAGGATATAAAAAACACGTTTGCTAATAAAACCTGTCATAATTAATTTCTTCTGTGTAAATTTAGAAGAGAACAAGAACAACTAATTAGAAATAGTTGATTCAATTGATAATCAAAAATAGGTTTATGTGGAGAGTTTTCCTGAAGTTGTTAAAATTGTTAATTTTATATACATAAAAACGTAAATTTTTTAAACTTACTTAATGCATATTTAAAGCCATTGAATATACTGTCGCGAAAAATTATTAATATGTGGCGGCTTGCTTTTTACCAAATATACATACATGAAAAATAAAGAAATCCATGTCCTCTAATAAATATAAATTTTGACTTCATGGAAAACTCCCATAATGCTTTTATATATTCAGTCAACCTAAAAACTTTTTTGAGTGTAGTTATTGCAGACAATTACAAATATAACTAGAAGGAATATTAAATTTAATTTATTACCAACAATTTAATTCTATAACAAATTTATCAAATAAATGTATTACAAAAAGCAAATATGTATAATGCTATAAAAGTTTCATAGAAATCATTCAGCTCATAGAATATAATTTTGCAATGCTCATTCATACAAAATTATTCCGAACATTTCAAAAACATGCACAGCATTTCATGAGAGAAATATTGAAAATATAAATAATAAAATATAATTAATAACATTATGTAAATCTAGAGTTATCAAACTAAAACGAAACATGAAATAAAAGCTGACGTAAGTAAAACTTATTATTAGCCAAATAAACTAAGTTTTCATAAAATTATATTCCTGTTTATGTGTAAATTTAAACACATAAACATATGTGCAGTTGGCTTTTGCTTTAAATGAAATCATTTCTAATGAATTGCAAATGCTCTGGGCAGAGTTTGCATTTTGGCGAATTTGACCCGTGCAGGGAGTTTTTTTTTTATTGAATTAAATATTTCTTATTAGGAATTTTCTTAAATAAATATTGTTTTTTCGTGCTTTAAAATGGGCCTTATGGTGGTTGCCGTTTTCGAGTAATATTACGACATTTTGGTGTTAATCTAGTCAAAGTAGAAATACCTCAATCACAATAAGGAATTTCCCCTCCAAAACTCGAAAATGCTTAAAAATTAAAAACCTTGAAACATCATACAACCTGTCAATTGTTGAACAGTTGTAAATAGTTGTTGTAGCCAGTAGAGCTGTGTCGTTCATGAACGAACGGGTACAATTGAACGAATCAGTAAAATGAACGAAGTGAGCCGGTCACTTTACTGAGCTGTTATGGCTCAGCAATACTGAAAAAAGTACTATTGAACGAAATGAACGAACGAACACACTTGTGTGTTTTTGTTTTATTTTTTTTGCTTTTTCTTTATTCATGTGAGATTTTTTGTCACATTTTGGTTTTCATTTGCCTTTTTGTCTGCTTTTAGTAACAGTATGACCATTATGAACTTAATAAAATTGCCATTAATATATCTTAAGTTTTTAGAACATATTAAGAGCTTTTTTTAACAAATTTAATATACATACGTAGATATTATAAACAGTTTATTTTTATCCTTTATATGTGGCTCTTTTGGCAATATGAATCTTTTGATTTCTTATATCAAAGAATATAAAATACTTTAATATTTTAAAAGTTTTTACTTCCTAATTTATTTTGTTTCTTATATTTTCTATTGTTTGTTTTGCTTATTTTGCTAAACAATTCATAACAAACTCACTGCATTTGTCCCTTTTTATTTGACGAATCAACTGTTTGTTTGTTTTTATTTCGTTCTATTTCTTGAAAAGAGCGGATGAACGCAATGAACGAACTCGCTCTTTTTTAGGAAATGAACGAAAATGAGCGGTCACTTCAATGAACGATTTGGCACAGCTCTAGTAGCCAGGAGCACGTTTTTTACATTCAGTGCTTAGAGTCAGTACACTTTATCAGAATATATAAAAAATTTGTTGGGAAGACAGAATTTGGAAATTCTAGTATATTTTATTTTTAATCTAAAACCCTGCTCTTAATTTTTATTGCCGAGATTTGCTGATATTTGGCGTAACTATAACTATCCTCACAAAAACATAAATGTGAAAAACGGCCAAGTTCCTATCCAAAATTTCGGCCATTAAAAGTTGTGAGATATAAATTTTGACCAAGTTCTTCTTTGCCACAATACCTAACACAGAAATATATTATGTATGATATAAATTTGTAATCGTAAGGGTGTCATATAATTTCTTTTTCATGAGCCTGGCCCCGCTGACTTTTATATCTGCTAGTGCTTATGGTTCATGCAAAGCTTGGTATTAAAAAGATAATAAGAAATACCTGAGTATTAAATAAAAAACTGCTAAGCCGAAGTACCTGAACGAAAAAGCTAAGATTTATGGGTGAAGTTACGGCTACTTTTCAAAATAGAGAATTTTTTTTTTTAGATAAGTGCAATGTGTATGAAAAGTTTTAATAAAATGTATGTTAATTTTGAATTTGAAGTGCTTGTTTCCGCCCTCTGATATCAACTTCTGGGTTTTCAGATTTTTCTTAGTGATCTCTTATCTAGATTTATTTGTGTATAAAATTTAAGATCGCTAGTGCGAATTGGAGTTTTAACGTCGTGGCCCCGCATACCGGGTAAAACTTTTTGATTTTAAGATTTTCCCATTGGCTTACGCAGCTACACTTACTAGTGTAGAAAATGTCAGCTCTCTAGCGCGAATTATATCTTTAGATTTTATCAGCATTACCTCTCCTCACTATTCCTAACTCAAAATTTTGTTGTGAGCAGAGCTTATAATTCATGATAATTTTCTTCTAAAATATGCTAGACCGATGTAGATTAAACACAAGGCTAACACTTTATGGGAGTGATCACGCCCAATTTTTAAGGTGATGCAAGATTTCACTAAATTGGCTTGAATTAAAAGCTGTATATTAACTGCCTTATTCATAAAAAATATTTTAGGTTTATTAAGCGCTTATTTGACATATTTCTATGGGAAATTTGTCAAATAAACCTGTAATAAACCTAAAATATTTTTTATGAATTAGACTGTAAGTATTTAGTTCAAAACAATATTAGCGTGGCCCCGCCCATTTTGGTAACATTTTTTGGATTTTAAAATTTTTCTAGTTTGTTTCTCACTTAGACCTACTTGTATATCAAATGTCAGCTCCTTAGCTCAACCTTTAACATTTAATATTTATGAGCGTAACCCTGCCCACTTTTCCAAAGTCAAAATTTTTTCGGTCAGTGCTTAGATATTATTCGTGTCTAGTTTCGTTACAAACGGATAATAATAGCTACATAAATAGTATATCTAAATATGCTGAGCCGCAGGGCATTAAAATGAGGTTTAAATTGTATGGGTGTGTCAACGCCCACTTTTTTAATGAAAAATTTATAGCCTTGCATTACCGCAGTATATATGCCGAATTTCAATAAAATAGCTTCTATGAAGCGCCTTAGATTATCATTTTTAATTCTGATCTTTATGGGCGTAGCCCCGCCCTCCTGGCTTAAATTTCCGGGTTTTCAGATTTTTTAATTTTATTTCTCACCTAGCTAGACCTAGCTCTGTATCGAATTTCAGCTCAATAGCACAAATTTTAATTTTTATGGGCGTAGCCCCGACCTCCTGATTAAAATTTTAGGGTTTTCAGATTTTTCTGGTTCATTGCTCACCTATATCTTCTCTTGTACCAAATTTTAGCTCTCTAGCTATAGCGGAAGTGCTTCATCAATTTGATGAGTGTGTCAGTGGTCAGTGGTCAGTGAGTATGTCTTAAAATATGCATTTTTTGCACCTCTATATCTCCGGAAGCTTTTATTGTAAAACTTTCAAACTTCGCATATGAGGTTATATGAATTTATTCTAATTATGATTTAAATATTATAATTTTGCGGTCGCGGGGAACAAAGTTATGAGGGGGTAAAAACAGCTCGAATGGCTTCGTGTAAATATACACACTGCGTGCATTGGCCAGAACTTGGCCTGGCGCACTACCGTGCGCCTAGATAGTAACAATGAATGTGTATTCCAGGTATTTTTTTTTGTAGGATGTTTATTTATCGGGTTATGGCTTGGTAAAGTGTTGCCGTTTCTGAAAATTGGTTTTCTAACCCCCGACCAATACAGGGGTGTTATAAATTTGTAGTGTGTGTCTGTGCATCTCTGTGTATGTATTAGAGGGCTGCGCAAACAGTCTTGAAATGTAAATACGTCTTGTTTTTCAAATGTATTATCGTAGCATGTATTATGAGTGCTTACAGATGGTAAGCTATTATGTGCTTAAGGGTGGTTCTTAAAGCATGCGCACACAACTAATGTCAATGCATGTGTGCGTTTGTATGTGCGCGGAAAAATAAAAGATCAGGCACACAACGTGTATACACAACGTATATACATACATGCATGACGTTTGTATACGCGCCCATGCGTATGAAGACGCAAGCATCACCAATTCTTCCGTCACAAAGTATTTTCTTCTTTACTCCTAGACCTGCAATAACTGAAACAAATTTCTTGCAAACAGTGTTGTTTAGCGTTTAGAAGATTTCGCTGTAGTAAAGCATTTGAAAAATCCCTCGTCTTAAAGTTCTTGTAAGTGGTCTTGTGCAGCGGTCTAGTATATATGAGCCCACGTGCAGACCAAACGACTAGACCGATTTTGAATTAGTTTTTCGTTTCAAACGGATAGACCGATTTTAATATGGTGTTTTTCATTTGAAAGGTGACTTGATCTAATATCATCTTGCTTATACTTGAAGAAAATAGGTCCTGCCGTTTGTTTTGTACGTCGCCGGTATTTTTGTTACTTTTAAATTCAAAATTGCCTTAGGTTACTATTTTGAAAGTTATAAAAATTTATGTACATGCATATAGTATCATACTCAGACCCCTATGCATTTTCAAATCCCATTTAAAAACTTTTACAGCATTATTGCTTTATCCTAAGCCAATTTTGAATTAAAAAAAAGTAGACGAAATGGTAATTTAATGTAGTAAATTCAAAATTTTTCAATGCGTTACGCATATACTAAAATATCTATTACTTTTAAAGTAATTGAAATCCCATTTTAAAACTTTTACAGCACAAGGAAATTTCAAATATTTTAGAAAACAAAATTTGTACAGAACTGGTTTGTTTAAGCAAACCTTAAACTATTTAGCTGATCTGAACCTCAAATCGACACGACGATTGCAACACTGCATTATTAATAAATTTAGTAAAGTTCGACTATGACTCGCGCACGCAGGGACACTAGGTATGTAATACGACACTACGTACGGAAACTAGATATGTATGTAATACGAGTACTATACGAACTTTAGGCTATATAATATATACACCCTTATTCTGCGTTTCGATTCCGTTCTCGCATTCAGTTACGCATATATCGAAAAAAGGTATTTGGCAAAAAATCTGAATAGAAAGAAAAAGAAGAAAATAAGAGTATGTTTAAAGCAGCTGCTTTGCTATGAAACGTGTGAAATAGGAACAAGAAAAATAAGGAATTTGCAAAATGTTTAGCAAAATCATAAATTCAGTACAAAAAACATCGATCTAACAATTGTAACGAATAATAATATTAAATACTGTGAAAATTTTTATTAAATAAATTGCAAGTTAAGTACTGAAAAACCAAAAAAAGAAGCAAAAAGATAAGCATAGGTATTTGTGACCAAAATTTTCCAGTGTGAAGAATCCTGGAGATGATGTTTTCATTTTTTATACATAATTGTAACACAAAAATAAAATTTCTTTGTTTTAATCTGAATACAATATCGTCTTTCGTCGCCACTAATTTTGCCAACTATTCATACTATTCGGGTGTTGTTCTACCAGTACAATTCAGTATAAAAAAAACAAAACAAATTGTGTAGTTCATTAATTAAACTAGAGATGTGCAAATGTCGTGATTTTATCGTGTCACGCGTGATTCACGTGATTCGTGATCAAATATTATAACTAATCACGCGTGAGTGCGTGAGCGTGAGTGAAAAAAATTTACTCGTGCGTGATCGTGCGTGAGTTTTTTATAATCACGCACGAATTCCCACGCTCTCACGAGATAGCATTCCTGCATTTATTATTATTTTATAATAATAAATGCATGTATGTATAGTAGTATATATGGTAGTGTGAGCTTACAAACATAATAATATTTCGGTGCCGAAATCGGAAGATTTTGTCGACCAATCGTTACGAATTCTTTACGAATTCGGAGCATTTTGTTTTGTACACATACAGCTTTGTAAGTATGTATGTATGTATGTTTCTTAGATACCCTGTTGGAAGTATCAATTGAGAAACACTACTGATTCAACAGTGCCTTTGTCAACAATACTACTGACGAATTGTACCGCAGAAAATGTTTTTTGCTTCAGGGGCCGTCCATATACTACGTAACGCTGTAGGGGGGAGGGGTGGGGTTCGAGTTTTGTTATGATTTGTTATGGTGGGGATGGGAGGGAGTCCTTGAAAATGTTACATAACAGAACAATTTTAGAAATTTGTATGTTTTCTCATATAATATGATTTTCTCATTTATTTGATTATCATTTATTTAATTGATCATACGTCTTATCTTCACATTTATATTATGTATGTATACATATGTACATAAATGTGCGGGATGACAATTTTTGATATGCGAGAAATTGAATTCGAATATTTAAAATGATATCCGCGAATACGAATATTTAAAACGATATTAAATTTACTTTGCTTTATTTTAATTTACATTGTAAATTTTACAAAAACACGGAGCATTCATATATACATAGATATGTACATATGTATATGTAAGAACCTATTTTTCAACCCAAAAAACATGCAAATTATATTATAAATATACTTTTTCGTGAGCGTGCGTGATCGTGATAAGTTGTAAACCACTCGTGCGTGATTAAAAATATTTTATTCGTGAGCGTGCGTGATCGTGAAAATGTTCAAAACCATTCGTGCGTGAAAGTGCGTGAGTAAAATATTTTTCTGCGTGAGCGTGCGTGTCGTGAGTCAGAAAACACTCACGTGCACATCTCTAAATTAAACCTTTTTTTGAATTTAATACTTAAATTTTTTTTATGAGACATTTCTAGATTTATGGCATTTTCTTTTCTGGAAAAAAATGTTACACTTGTTACACTTTTTAATGAAAATTCGCAATAAAATGATTTTCTGAAATATACATTTTATTAGAAATTATTGTATCAATCCTTGCGAGCTTAAATTTTTTTTTTAAATAAAGGAAAAAATATATTTTTCCACATTCCTTTAAATATTTTTATATATTTATACTTTCTTTTAAGTTTTCAGTCATAGTGCAAAAAATGGTCAAAAATGAACCAACTTCAAGAGGCCATTAAATTAAATTCAAGCTGACTTTTTAAAACCTTCTAGCAGTTCTGTTTACTTAAATGATCAAACAGAATAAATGATCCTCACAAAAACATCAATGTGAAAAAAGGCCAAGATGCTATCAAAAATTTCGGCCATCAAAAGCAGTGAGATATAAATTTTGACCAAGTTCTTGTATGGCACAACACCTTTCACTGACATATGCTACACAGAAAAAAATATACAAGATTAATGTTCAACAAAACCAAGTTGTTGAATAACATTTTTAATTTCAATAATATTTGGCATTAACTTAAATATTGTATTTATCAATACTGCGTATTTTAAAATATCATTTAAATTACTTTGTTTGTGTTGGTGTTTATCTTCCCTGCAGTCAGACTGGGGCCAAGTGTCTCTATGTCAACACTAAAATTCTAGTAGTAGTTACATTGTCTACAATTTCTCTTCTATTCGTCAGTATAAAAGAAATAGAGACAACAGATGTGGTGTATTTCTGGTGGATTTTGCAACAACTTGTCAATATACATAAATTTGTATGTACGTAAGGTATAGAAATGTACCAGTAAATGTCTGGTTGGTATGTCTTCATGTTCCCATAAGAACTATGAATTCACTACGTAGTCAATTGTTTTAGTGTTACTAGTAGATTTTCAATGACAAGCACATGCCAAATGTCTATAGCATAAAGTATTGTATGGGGAATAATTGTAGACTAGTACTGGTGACAAAGTCAAAAGCGACTCAGTACATTTTCACTATTCGCAATTTCTGCAGGGTTGCTTGTTGATTGACTCAACGTGGTCATGTGCTGATGTTGTTGTTTATTTTGATTGTTGGTGTTGTATACATGTAAATTCCGACAAGAAGCCGAAAAACGTCGTGGCTTGTTTTTTTTAATCAACAAAGTTATTTTTAGATTATATCAACGAAATGCGCCATGCAGAAGAAACGTAAGAAATCATGTTTTGCGTGTATTCATTATTTGCTTACCCAATAACGATTTGCTCTTTAGCTGAGTGGTAAGTACGTTAGTCTATTAGTCAAAAGGTTGCCGGTTCGACTCATCCCAAACATCTTTAAATTAAAATTTAATAAAAAACCAATTTGTAAAAAAAAATTAAACAAACAACGAAACAACACATTAGAATTTGCAGAAAAAAATTCATTAAAAATTTTTGTTTTCTGTTAACAACTCAATTGTGAATAACACAATAATTTTAATTGGAAATAATTGAGTTGATTTTGTTTTCTTATGTTACAAATGTGTGTTTGTGTTTACAAAAATCGTTGTAGGTGCCTTTTTAAATAATATTTTATTTGTATTCACAAATAAATTAGTTGTATATACAATTCTTTTCTTTCTGTGTAAATTTTAATGAAACGGAATATGAGAAATGATTGTTTGTGTATACAATTATTGATTGATAGAGGGATGATAGTTTGGGCATTTTTTTTAGTTTTTGAGATTATTTCTTTTTTGAGCGATTTTTAAAAAGCCGTTTTTTAGTTTTGGCGCTTTTGGCGTTTTTTCGAGTTCGGCAATTTTTTTTTTAGTTATGGCGCTTTTTTCTCGTTTGGCGATTTTTTCGGTTTTTGGTGTTTTTTTTTCATTTTGGCGATTTTTTGGGTTTTTGGCGATTAATTTTAATGTTAGATTTTTTTTTAACTTTGTGCTATTTTTTCGTTTTTGATGATTTTTTCGGTTTGGGTATTTTATAATTTTTGGATTTTTAGTTTTACCGTTTTTGAAAATTTCAAGACTTTGCCTCTTAACGTTTCCAAGATACAGCAAGTTGTCAAAATTACATTGACTGCTAGAACACTCTTTAATTTTAATGTTTTTAAATTTTAGTGTTAATTGTTGTAGTCTCTATAAAAATGCACTAACTTTAGAAAGTTCAAGTATCTATATAGATAGATACATCCAATTACATAAATGTGTGTGTGTATATTATATGGGATTTTAAAATTTTTGGTTACTCGTTTTGGAACACCCTATAATTTTTAACTCTCATGTATTTGTTGTTGTAGCGGCCAAATATCTATAAACTATGTCCAAATTTCAGGCCCGTAGCTCTTACGGTTTTCGAGAAAATATCCTGAGATGCACAGACGGACAGCGTAGCGAAACAAATAGGGTTCTTTTTCACCTTTGGTGTACGGAACTCTAAAAACGTGCCAAAAAAGTAAGCAGAGTTGTAAAAGAATAAAGCTTTCCGCTATCTCTTCCTTCACCAGTTGTCCTCTCCTCTATCACATCCCTTTTTTAAAAAGGTAATACCTAGTAATAATAGTAGACATTCATTGGCTGAGTGTTACTTCGCTTTATAAAAGTAAAACATCGGCTGATTTAATTAAGAAAGATCTACGTTTTTGAAAAAATCGTGTTTTTTCAAATATGTTCAAAAGCTTTTGTCCAATTCGTTTCAAATATTCACTGTTTTTATATAGTTTATCGGATCCTGAAAATTTTACCTAAATCTATATAAAATAAAATTCCCATATTTCTTTTAAATTTTTGCATTTGCACTAAAGGTCTTATTTTTTTTTTCATACACTAGTTAAAATTTACTATAATAAATAATAAAAAAATTTAAATTAATTAAGAACCCTGTAACTAACTTTTATTTATGACCTATTTAAGCATTACTAACAACAACAACAACAATTTTATGAAAACACCATCAACTATCACAATAGCAACAACAATATAATAGGTATAATAATATAAATCTTTGTATGTAAAAACATGCACTCATTGTTGCATCCATTTCCATCCTTGTAACTTGCACTGTATTCATAAGTGCAATATTTTTTTGGTGTTTGTATAATTATTTTGTTTGTATACTTGTGATACAGTGTTGCCAAAATCGAAGACAAACTTATGAATTGGGGGAAATTTCCTTAATCTCTTTTTATAAGGATTTATTAAAAAAAAAACTCAACTCGTTAATATAGGGGTATAGAACTTCGAATTGAAATAAAACACAAGAAAATCGTTTTAATGTCCATCAATTTAGCTTTATTGGAAGGATAATTTTATGCCATTAATGTTTAAATATGATTTTGGGCATGTGGCCACCGCGGCTGGCTCGAATAAAGCCAATTCTACAGGTCCAATTTTCAACCACTTTTTCGAGCATATGGGGCCGTATGTTGGCAATAACGCCACGAATGTTGGCTTCCAAGTCCCCTAACGTTTCTGGTTTGTTGGCGTAGACGAGCGACTTCACATATCCCCAAAGAAAATAATCCAATGGTGTCAAATCACACGATCTTGGTGGCCAATTGACAGGTCCATTCCGCGAAATTATGCGCTCATCGAATGTTTCCTTCAATAAATCGATTGTGACGTGCGCTGTGTGGTATGTAGCGCCGTCTTGTTGGAACCACAACTCATCCACATTCATGCCATCCAATTCGGGAAAAAAATAGTCGGTTAGTCGGCTCCAATTGCTGTGCACGGTGGCGAATCGATTCATTCGGGTCCTCTTCAACACTTTGCTCTACAGCGGCAATTGTTTCTTCGGTGCGCACTGTTCGACGTCTCTGCGGATGCGTATTATCACATAGAGTAAACGTAGTGCGAAAACGATCCATGGTTAACCGAATTAATTGCTCTGATGGACGATTATGTCGACCATAAAATGGACGGAGCTTGCGGTAAACTTCGCGAACTGAACCATTATTTTCGAAATAAATTTGCACGATTTGCAAGCGTTGTTCTTTTGTCAACCTGTTCATGATGAAATGGCAAACCAAACTAAATATTAATCACTTGACAGCTGACAAAATGGCCGCCAGTTAAAAAAGTGATGCCAACTTAAAGTTCTATACCTCAATAAAAAACACCCATTACTTTACTTCTGCTATTACAATTTAGATGTTAAATGTTTTTAGTACCATATGTATATCGATGGTTTACTAAGCAACCTCGTAACTTAAAAACTACTACTTTTCAGGAGAGACAAAAAATGATTTATAACAAGTATTTAAACATTTTTAATATATGCTTTTTTATAATCTAATTACTTGGATGATTTTTGTTAAATTTTCAATTAAATAGTTGTAAATTTTCATTAAATACTTGTTATAAATCATTTTTTGTCTCTCCTGAAAAGTAGTAGTTTTTAAGTTACGAGGTTGCGTTAGTAAATCATCGATATGTAAATTTGCTACTGTTTGTTAGAATATTTACAATTCGCTTTGGTGTTATTTTTGCTCTAAAAAGTATCATATGTAATTTAACGTACAGAACGATACAAATTTTAGCCTATTCAAATCATAAATATGGAAACATATTGTATTTTTTCAAACATTTTTAGCTCGTTATATTTATTTATAAATTGATTACACTAAAGTTCATATCGCTCAGTAAGTCAAATCACATGTGATAATTATTAAGGAGCAAATAACCCCAAAGTTAATTGTAAATATTCTGACAAATACTAGCAAAACGGAACAACATGCTGTTTTCTAAGGCCGCCACACCTTCGTCGTGAGCGTTCATGTGTTTGGTCCACTGTGTGTAGTTCAAGTTGATGTAGATTTCTGACTTATATACATACATATCGTTACCTTAATATACAAACGCCCTAACTCATTTTTTTTAAATTGAGATTTTCGCATTTATCCATACATTAGACGTTCTTCTATCGAAATATACAAAAAACTCTAAAAAAAAGAATGAGTTAGGACCTTTCTATATTAAGGTAGAGATATGTTTAAGTGCAAATGAAATATGTGAATTGTTTTGATTCATCGCATTACTAACTTACTTTTATTGAAAACAAAAACAAATTTTCTTATTTTGTTTTTGTTTTCA
Source organism: Tachina grossa (assembly GCA_949987645.1). Taxonomy (NCBI): domain Eukaryota; kingdom Metazoa; phylum Arthropoda; class Insecta; order Diptera; family Tachinidae; genus Tachina; species Tachina grossa. The sequence continues at coordinate 64,557,394 of OX465275.1, read as the reverse complement.
ATATAACTAAGTGACAGATAATTTCTTGTCGACATCGTGGGCCAGGCCGTAAGTTTTAGGTTACATTATGTCAGTCTTATTGCTTTGTTAAGAAATCGTATGCAAAAGACAACTTTAATTATTTTGTGATTTAATAATAATAGACTTGGGTCGAACTCGTTCACTAGTTCATTTTTGCCACAAACCAGTGATCAAACCCATGTAATTTAAATGGGTTTGATCAGTGGTTTGTGGCAAAAATGAACTAGTGAACGAGTTCGACCCAAGTCTAAATAATAAATACTGGTAACACCACCGTGTTCAACAACCACTTCACAGCTTATGATGTAAAAATCGAATACAATTTTTATTATCTTGACGTAAAGCAACCTAATTTAAAAAAATATGAGCTTCAGATATGGTAGGAAAACAGATAAACATTTCTATAAGTAAAAAAAAATGAAACATTATCACAATTTGTTTTATTCGAATGAAATGAGTATTTGAATATCCATATTTTTTCGATTCGTTTTGACTGTATGTACAGGGTGGGCCAAAGAAACCAAGGAGTGTAAAAGTTTAATAACTTTTTTGTTTATTAATTTTTTTTTATTTTTTCTTTCAGATTATATAGACAACACTTGGAGAATTTATAATGGAGAGGTTCACAACTGAACAGAGAACCAGAACAATAGAATTTTATTATTTAAACCAGAGATCAATTATTTTAACGCAAAGAGCATATCGTCGACATTTTAACGTCAGAATTTCGCCCTCTGAAGCGATGATTCGTTGCTTAGTTAATCGTCATCACCAACATGGCAGCGTAAGAGATTTGCCTCAAACCGGTAGACCACGTTTAAGTCGCACTGCGGAAAATATTGAACGAGTACAGCAAAGTGTTAACGAAGCACCAGAAACATCTGGCAGAAGGCGTTCTGCTCAGCTAGAAATGTCTCGTACGTCACTACGGCGCATTTTAAAAAAAGATTTACAGTTATACCCATATAAGGTGCAATTGGTCCAAGAATTAAAACCCGCAAATCATCGGCAACGTCTAAATTTTGCAGTTAAATTTCAAGAGTTGGCCAGAAATGAAATCAACTTTATTGAAAATTTGATTATGAGTGATGAAGCTCATTTTCATTTGAATGGCTTTGTTAATAAGCAGAACTGTAGGTTCTGGGGTTCTCAAAATCCAAGAGCCATTCATCAACGCCAATTGCACCCCATCAGGTGTACAGTATGGTGTGGGATCACATCTGAAAATGTCATTGGGCCCTACTTCTTCGAGAATGAAGATGGAAGTGCTGTAACCGTAAATGGAGAGCGGTATCGGTTTATGATCGAACATTTTTTACGTCCTGCTCTTGAAAACAGACCTGGTATGTGGTTTCAGCAGGACGGAGCCACTGCCCATACTGCCCGAGACACAATGGCACTTTTAAGTCAAATTTTTGGAGAGCGAATAATTTCTCGAAATTCGGAAATTATTTGGCCAGCGCGATCGCCAGATTTGACAGCACCCGACTATTTTCTTTGGGGTTTTTTGAAGGAGCGAGTGTATGTGAACAAGCCAGAGACAATCCTTGAACTCAAGGCAAACATTGTTGCAGAAATTCGAACGCTACAGCCACAAGTTTTGAAAGATGTTATAGAAAATGTTCTAAAAAGAGCCCATCAGCGCGAAGCTGAAAACGGTGGTCATTTAAGAGACATCATTTTTCATGCTTAGTGTAAAAAAATTTCCATTTTGTATATTATATAATCTGAAAGAAAAAATAAAAAAAAGTTAATAAACAAAAAAGTTGTTAAAGTTTTACACCCCTTGGTTTCTTTTGGCCCACCCTGTACATCACTAAAACATTTTTCTATAATTGTATTTATTTTAATATTTTTTTTGGATTTTGTTATGTATTTCCAATCAGTTGAATAATTTGGTGATGTTTTCCATTACATGACAGAAATAATAAATTTAAGATAAGATGATGCCATCGATACTATCGATAGTTTTTGATTCTTATCAATTGTGTATTTTTCTAATATAAAAATCTTGAATTTTTTAATCATCCCCTAAAGTAAAAAGAAAGTTGATTTTTTTAAAACTTTTAGTTTCAATGCTTTTAATACATATATTCATCAAACATACTTATATACACAGTTCTATAAAAAAAAATAAACTAAAAAGCCAACAGATAGATAGATTGATCAATAAAAAATAAATTAAAAAGGAATAAAATAAAAAATCTTTCATCATTACTTAAACTATTGCAGTTAGCTAAAAAGTATTGGTTTAACAGAAGGAGAAGCAGCTATTTACCATCACCTTTTATTTAAAAGTAAAAAGTGGAGACAGTCCAGTAGTCGTCAAATTTAGCCGCCGTCAAATTTCTTCATGTATCAAAGCCGTTGGTTGGTACATAATAATTGTATTTTTATGCAATTTGCATCTAGTAGATAAAAACTGACATCTTATGTTGAAACAAATCAAAACTTATTAATTTGTTTTCACATTTATATATGTATGTAATGATAACCATTATTATAAAGGTTTATAGGCGGCGAAATTTGAATGTTGCATTTTTTATTACACAGTCGCCATTATTCCGTTTTTATTGACTTTGATTTTTTCTCTTTTAATAGCGTGTTTTTGTCGATAGTATCGCTATCGAAAAAAAATATCGATAGTCCACTTAAAATAAAACTATCGATAGTTTTGCAGCTCTACTTCTAGCTTCATTTTCAGATGTAACATGAATCAATATGTGCTATTTTAACAAGAATATTTGAGGTACAAAATACACATTTTGGTTATATCAACTTAAAGTAGTCTTAACAAACGTAGGTGCCTACTTTAGAATTTTTATACAATAATTTTTTTAGAAAACAACTTTACTTAACATTGCTTGGCAAAGCTTTGTTAAGTTTTTTTTTTTGCATACGACCCTTTGACTTTAGGTCTCTTGATGAGTTCTAGTGATGTCAGCCTGCTTAATTTATTTAATACACTTATTAGTTTGTTCTGGTCATCATGTTGTTGCTTAATAGAATCAGTTAATTTTGTTTTGTTTATTTAACTAAACAATTTAATTGAAATGTATCATGGTTGAGTGGTTGGTTTCCTTGGCTGCATGTAATCTGGAAACCATCAAAGAGAAGGGTGAGATTTCGTTCTGACAGCTACTACTCTTCTCGTCCGCGACTTAACCTACGAAAAATGTTTGTGATGAGTCGTACTAAATGTAGTCCGTTGCGTTGAGGTACTGCTTTCTGAACTAAAATTGGTAAATTTTAATTGGAATTGACGCTTTCTGAATTAAAATTGATAAATCTGAATTACAATTGACGCTTTCTGAATTACAACTGTAAAAGGACTAGTATGTATTTTCCTAAAAATTTCCACAACGTTGTTCGAAATGTCGGGCGCTCGCAAAGCAGATGAGAAGCTTTATCTTCCTTATCCTGTTGTTGAAAGTTGCGACAGAATGTGTTGGGAAGGCCTAGCCTAGTGGCATGTGTGCGATAGTCCAGTAGATCGTAATTTCACGTGCTAATGCTATTCCATGTATTTTCTGCTCTCTGAAGATAGTGTTTTCAGATATTTTTTATGGTGCCAAACTGTGGCTGAGAATGCTTTAAAATATCCGCCTGCTCATTCTGGATAAAGTTAATATGAGCAGCAACCCAGATAGGAGTGGTGTCGGTCTGACGGCAGAGTTGGGATAGCAGATCCTTACATTGATTGACTAATGGTAGAATTAGTCGAATCGTATCCTGTTACTTTCGAAGTGGTCGTATCTCTCAATTCTGGATGTTAGTTAATAAAAACGTGAGGTTGCGAGCGGATGTGTTCTCTGTTATTGTATTTCGCTTCGCTTTATACATGTGTGTGAATGTATGTAAGAGAGAAGTTGACTTAGAAATCTATTTTCTGTAGATTTCTACCTCACATACAATTACGATACATATTAAATAAACAGCAACATGTTTTATTAATGTTACAGATTTTGTTAGCTGATCCGTCAACTCACGATACGATTCTACTAATTCTACCATAAAACTTAAAACTTGAGCAAGAATTGCTACCTGCCTGTCTGACTGTCGACAAAAATGTCGATTTTCCCCCAAGCATTTCTTTCTCTTTACTCGGCTCTTATGACCAGTATTTGCAGCAAAGGGAAGACGGTACGATAGAAAAGAAAAGTCAAGACCCAATACGGCTTATCAGTTTTAATCTATCAGTGTAGACTATGGTGTCATAATCATTTATTATTTCGCATTTTTCCATTGCTTTCTGTTTGGGAGAAGGACTTTGAAAATTCTATCAAAGTCCGCTTTGGATACCAAAAAGGTATAATCTGAAGGTTTTCTTGGTTCTGAAGGTAGTTGACTCAGGATGAATTCACCAACCAAATTCCGCTCTTCTTACAGCTCTCAGTTTGGTGGACACTGATGTATTTGTGCTATTTCCCGGGAAATAACACAAACGATATGCTATTTGGCAACTTTGGAGAAACCTAGTTTCATTGTTGTTATATATTGCATATTTCTTCTCCTAGAATAAAATATGATTACAATGAAATATGGTGTTGCATTGTAGAAAAGACTTCCTCTTTTGTTTCACAAATAAAAACAAGTTACTTATTACTTGCAAACGAAAGTAGAAAAAAATATATATAAAATGAAAGAGCCAAATATTTTCTTATCGCTGTACCCTACAAAGGGCCAAAAAATATTTAAGACTTTAAAAAACGTTCAGGTTTAACCTTTATAATATAACAAATAAATAAAGAATTTTTGTAGAATCACAGATGAGCACGAATTAAAGTCGAAAGCTTTTTTTAGGGTGAAAAGGAACCCTGTTGTTTTCGCTACGCTGTCCGTCTGTCTGTCACACGCTATTTTCTCGAGAACCGTAAAAGCTACGAAACGGAAGTTTTGACAAATTATGAGAGTTAAATATTAAAGGGTGTTCCAAAACGAGCAACGAAAAATTTTAAAATCCCATGTAATATATGTAGATACAATTGTATGTATATAGACACTTGAAATTTTGTAAAGTTATTGCATTTTTATACAGACTACTACAATTAATACTAAAATTAAAAAAAAAATAAATCAAAATTAAAGGGTGTTCTATCAGTTAAAGTAATTTTCACTATGTAATTTTAACAACTTGCTGTATCTTGGAAACCGTAACAAGAAAACTCTTGAAATGTTCAAAAACAATGAAACTAAAAAAATCCCAAAATTATGAAATTGCCAAAAACCGAAAAAAGAATGCCAAAACGGAAAAAGCGGCAAATTAAAAAAGTGTCTAAAACGAAAATAAATCGCCAAAAACCGAAAAAATTGGCAAAATGAAAAAATAAACCTTTAAAATGAAAAAAAAAACGCCAAAAACCGAAAAAATCGACAAAACGAAAATAAAATCACCAAAACCGAAAAAATTCCAAAGTCGCAAAAACACCAAAACTAAACAAACATCATATTAAAAAAAAAGTTCGAAATAAAAAAAATCCCAAAAACGACATAGTAAATGCCAAAACTATATATACAGGTATGTGATAGAAATCGTTTTCGATTTAAAATCGACTGAAAAACGTAAAAAGTTGTGATGCACACATTTATTTCGATTTCATTCTGGTTATGTTTTAAATCGAAATCGATTTCATTTCCCATCTTCTTCTATGAAAATATTAGTAAAAAAAGATGTCATGGAAAACGAAATTTATGTTGTTTTTGCGTTATTAAATCGAGCAAGCATGAGTTGACGATTTAGAAATTATTTTATATTTAAACAAAATTTTCCTACAATAACTTGTGTGAAAATGTAAGTAAAATGCTTTAAAATAATTAAAGGCAGATGATATTACAATAAAAGGAATTTTTTATTTAAATTTATTTTTGTTTGAAACAATTTAATTGTATGTACATATGTTGAAGCCGATCAGCAAAAATCTGCCGCCGACATGTATTGAAAACACTTAGCCGCCGTCGATATGACCATTTTTTTCCAAGACTTTTCTATGGTTTTAAAATAAAAGTTTTTCATTATAAAACCCGGTGTTTGAAATGAAGAAAAAATATGCCATTAATTACAACAATTGCTTCAGCAAATCACGATCCAACGATTTTCGTTTCGCCGCCGCCGAAAATATCTTTGGCAACCTGCAGCCGACTTCTGCATTATTGGCTTCAATTTAAGTTAGCAGGAAAAAATATAAAGGAACAAATTGATTTTTTTGTAACCAACTGAAAAGTAAATATTTACTGCAGTAAAAAAGCAGTAAGCAGTAAAATTTTACTGGTTACTGAAAAAATTTGCAGTATTCAGTAAAATTTTACTGAATACTGAAAAAAGCAGTAACCAGTAAATTTTTACTGAAATGAAATTTTGTTGCAGTATTTTACTGGTTACTGAGTAAATGTTTAAATACTGCAGCGTGACTCTTATAGAGTTATTATAAGTCGAAGTAACCAACAGCAAAAATACACGCTTTGCTTAAATTGTAACAAATACCAAAAAAGAACAATATCAAACAAATTCGAATAACACAAAAAACATAAGTAATCGAAACACTTCGCTTAAAAAACACATCTGCACTGCTGCTAATAATAAAGTGAAAACTTAAAAAAAAAAATAATACTAAGTAGGCTCAAAGTAATAAGTGTTTTTAAAACTACAAACTTCAAAATTTTATTCAAAGAAAAAATATGAGTGAAGAATATTTCGATAGCGACGATTCCATTAAAGGTCCAGATTTCGTTTGTGAACAAAATCATCCAAGATGTTCCAAAGATCGGGACAATTATGTTTTGGAACAAAACGACTCAAGTGATATAAGTGAAACATGGAGTAGCAGCACACCCAAATTGGTGAGACATGAAGAACTGATTGGTGTAAATAAGCTTCTCTTTAATGGAAAGAAAAGCCAACAGCGTATACAATAGATAATACATGGGTGTAAACCACCTAAATTAATATTTTGTTTCTGTTATTAAAAGAAAATACAGTGTTTTTAACACAAATAATCTTTTTAGGGTTCTTAAGAAGTGGTCGAATATAAAAAATTATTAATAAGTTTACGTAGTGTAAGTCTTTACTTCCCTGATATTCCCATCAGGGAATTTAAAGTTCCAGTAAACATTTCAGAATTCGCTAGGAAATAATCAGACCACATCTAACGAGAACATCACTTCATTGTCTGCTCTTTCACAATTTCTTTGAATTGTACCGAATTGTTCATATTGTATATAGATCCTTCCGTGATCTTCGTTAAAATGTTAGTTATATATTTGCATAGATTCATTGAAGGTGCATCGATCAAGGAGCATATAGGCCTTAGAGAAAACCCTCTTTATGAATTTTAGGCAGTCTATGTATAAAATTTTACTGAAAACTGCAATATTTTCAGTAACCAGTAAAATACTGCAACAAAATTTCATTATCAGTAAAATACTGAAAAAAAAATTTAATTTTCAGTAAAAATTTACTGGTTACTGCTTTTTTTCCAGTATTTAGTAAAATTTTAATGAATACTGCAAATTTTTTCAATAAGCAGTAAAATTTTACTGAGTATTGCAAATTTTTTTAGTAACCAGTAAAAAAGGATTTTTTACTGCAGTAATTCTTTACCGCATGCAGTATGCCCATGTCTGGTATGATGTAGGCTAAAGTTCGTATAGTATTACATATCGTGCCATAACCGCCAAAAAAAGCTTAAGCGACATAATTCTCGAACTTAGTTTTTTGATCAAAATCAATCATTTGGGATCGTAAATAATCGATTTTCGTCAAAAAAAAAAGCAATGTGAGTCCGATCACAGGGGAGATGTGTAAACATCTAGTAATGAAAAATGTTAGAAGTACTATGCTTTTAGTAATATTTTTAAATTAATCAATTAAAAGTATCAAAACTTTCAATATTGTAAATACATAGGAATTTGCTGGTTTTTGTTTGTTTTATTTAACTTATTTGGTTAGTAAATGGGCACACTGCTGTTTAATGAAATGTAATGCATGTAGTTATTTTACAGCAATGGTTTTCGAACTATGCAGCGCACAGAGGGGTACTTGGCCAATCTAGCCGGACAAAATTATTTTTCATCTTATTTTACTTCTTACAAATCCCTTATTGAGTCTATATTGATAAAATTTAATGTAATATCCGCAGCTAATTCAGGATTGGAAAAAATCTTCTGCTCGTGTTGCCGTCATTGGTGTTTCCACATCCAGATTTCGGGGTATCCACTATTAGTCCTAATTCGCTTTTAAATTTGTCTTTAATATATTTTTCCTTCTCTTTGACAATGGATTTGTCAGTATCAGATCTTAATTGCCACTTTTTCACTGTGATTTTGTATGAAAGATGCAATATAGTCTCAAACAGACGAATTCTGGCATGCAAAGTGGATAATTCAAAAGAGAGTGAATCCTCGTCTATATCTCTTTTTAAATTTAAATTGTTGAATTCTTTCGAAGTAGCCCCACAAATATAGCACCTCATCGTTGACTTGGTTTGTGTTGCTGCATTACACACTTTTGCATCCACCATTGTAAGCATCATTGTATGCTTTACAGAATAAAACTTTTCTCCCAGTGAAACTGTTGTGTCTTTCAAATTTCTGATTGAATTTTGTACGTAGTCAATTTCCTCTTGGGTTATATCTACAGTTTCTTTAATAAATCTGATCCGAATAGGTCGACAATATCGTGGTGATGATGGAGTAGGATTTTGCCATAGAACTTTGAGTTTTTTCGTACCTTACATTAGTCGAATTGGTACAAAACTACTTTGAAAAATATGAGAGTCTATTTTACCATCTTCCATCTTTTGCTTGAATTGCGCTTGCTGTGATCCATCGCAGCCCCATTTGCTGATTAGCTCTAAGGAGTTATATTCATTTACTCTGGGGTCACATAAAATATCCTTCAAATAACTACATAATCTTGTCGCAGTATGGTTGAGCAAATCCTCAAGATTAACTTCAGCGCATGTTTCTGTTACCGTATAGGATTCCTTAGGAGGATAACATTCCTGTTTTGCTTTCTGAAGAACGCTGTAGCTAGGATATAACGTTTTATTGGTATTCCTGAATATTTCATATTGACGTCGAGAAAGATCAGCTTCTACAAATGCAGAAAGAGCCGATAAAGGTGATAATCGCTTAATGTTAGATTCTTGTACATTTTTCTGGTTTTTTTTAATTTTTTAGCTCTTGTCGGTGAAGCACCGATTGTTTTAAGTATAAGTGAGGCGTCCCTTTTTCCAGCTGTTTGTAGTTTTGTTAGCGCAGCGTGCAATAATATATCAGTATCCATCTCATTCTCAGTTAAAAACTGCAATTTTTTGTCAATAGTTAATGCATTTGACTCCTTTATTATTTTGAATAGGTCTGATTTTGAGTATACTTTTTCCATTTTGTCTCTCGAATTACCAAAAGATTAATGAATGATTAATTTTTTTGCAATGACATATATATATATGTATATATATGTATATGGTGTTAGGCAGCTTTTTCAGGTAGATATAAAAGATATTTTTGAATTAATTTTCAATTAAATTTAAGTAAAAAACATTTATTATCTATAATTAAAAAATCAAAATATTTTATGACCGGCGAAGGACATAAGAAAAATGCCAACCTAACAAAACTATAGAAAAATGAAAGTTTTCCAAAAAATCGCCAATAATCGCGGGGCAGACATGGGCAAGGTTTTTCTCTTTTTGCTGAAATAATGAACCTGTAGCCTATTTATCACACATAATTTTTTTAGTAGAAATTAGTAGGCGATATATAAAAACCTTTTTACTTTTTATTTTTTGGAAAAAAATGGGGTAAAGTACATATTTCCTGCTATTTCAACTAAAATTTTCAGCATGAATATATAAAATAATTCTCTTATTTCAAATATTGAAATTAGCCACTTACAGGAGCTATTAGGAGAAAAAACACTTAGTTTGAAATCTTTATTTGTTTACCCACAAAATGATATTGAAATAACCCCTCAAAGTTGGACAAATCAACAAAAATGCATGCAATTTTCTTAACTTTTCCGAATTTAACAGTGTCCCAAAACGAGAAATTTCAACGTAATGTCTTGAAAATTTACAATATGATGCAAAATTTTATAGCCTTTCGACCTGCGCATTTTGTTTTTTAGATCCGTTTAATTTGAGTTTTGCCTTTTTGTCCGGCTAGATTGGCCAAATACCCCTCTGTGCAGCGCTATCACAATTATATGCTAGTGAAAATTAGTAGCTACTATTGCACACAAGATGGTGTTTATATGAAGCTGTTAAGTTTCTCGGTACTTCTTGTTGTCCGTATGAATGAAAGACGATGAAGACTTTTAGTTTGACAAGTTTAGGTTTTTGTTTTCCTTATTTTGCTTTGTTTTAGTAAATTTCTTATTGAAAGTGCAAAAATCTTTTTAAAAGTTATTAAAATTAAATGTTTTTGTATTCATTTTATTTATTTGATTTTATTTGCCTATGATAACTTAATGTACGACAATTAGTAATAAATTCAGTAAAGTGCGACTTTGACCCGCGTACGAAGGGTTCCGTGCGGACACTTTAGCCTATATAACAAATAGTTTTGGCTTTTTTTTCGTTTATGGCGTTTTTTCGGTTTTTGGCGCTTTTTTTTATTATTTTTACTGAAATTTTAGTGGTACTGCAGTGCTCATCTATGGTAAATGCCTTTACGTTTACTTTTTACTTTTTAATTCCTGTTGTTCATCGTTTAGTTGTTGCTGTTCTTGTTGTTGTGTATGCATTGCAGTTAAAATAAATTCAGTTAAGTTCGACCTTGACTCGCGCACGAAGGGTTCCGTACATTCGGTTTTGAGCAGTTTTTTGATGTGGCTTTTTTCCTTTTTAAGTTTTTCCAGTTTAAACGATTTTTTCAGCTTTGTCGCTTTTCTCTTTTTGGCGGTTTTTTTTCTCTTTTTGGGTTCTTTTAATTTTCGAAATTTTTTTCATTTTGACTATTTTTTCCATTTTGGCGACTTTTTTCTGTTTCTGGGGTTTTTTTCATTTTGGCATTTTTTTGTTTGTTTTTGGGGTTTTTCTATTTAGGCGATTTTTTCATTTTGGCGATTTTTTTGTTTAAGGGTTTTTTTTTAATTTTTGCGATTTTTTTATTTTGGCGATTTTTTTTCATTTTGGCGATTATTTTTCTGTTTTTTACTTTTTTTCAATTTGGCGATTTTTTTCATTTTGACGATTTTTCCGGTTTTTCGCGATTTATTTTAGTCCTAGAATTTTTTTTAGATTTAGTGCTTTTTTCGGTTTTGGCGATTTTTTTTACGATTTTTTTTCGGTTTGGTGACTTTATAATTTTTAGATTTTTTAGTTTTACCGTTTTTGAAAATTTTAAGTGTTTGTTCTTACGGTTTCCAAGATACAGCAAGTTGTCAAGGTTACAAAGTCAAAATTGCATTAACTGATGGAACACCCTTTAATTTAAATTTTTTAAATTTACTGTTAATTGTTGTAGTCTGTATAAAAATACACTAACTTTACAAAATTCAAGTGTATGTATATTACATGGGATTTTAACATTTTTCGGTGTTCGGTTTGGAACACCTTTTAATTTTTAACTCTCATATATTTGCTGTTGTAGCGGCCAAATGTCTACACACTGTGTCCGAATTTCAGGTCTGTAGCTCTTACGGTTCTCGAGGAAATACCCTGTAACAGAGGAACGGACAGCGAAGCGAAAACAATAGGGTTCATTTTCACCTTTGGTGTACGGAACCATAATAAAGCAATTATTATTTTCACCTTTGGTGTACGGAACCCTAATAAAGCAAAAAACCTAACGACCCTAACAAACAAAAACCAGCAAATTCCTGTGTATTTACAATATTTTAAATAAGTTTGTATTGCTTCTTTCAAACACTAATACACTCATACATAGCTCACACCGATTTGACAACGCTGTGTGCATCTCAGCAAAGAAATCTCAGTGAAAAAGATTTTTACCCCCTAGCGTATAGATGTTTACACATCAAAAAGGATTCCAAAAAGTGTGACGATTAAGCTTTTTTGGCGGTTATGGCTACGGAATCCTTCGTACGCAAGTTAAAGTCGCAAATGAAAGAATTTATTTTCATCTTCAAGACCTTGCAGCTAACGATGTTATTTGTAATATTTGTTTTCAAGTACAAATAGAATTAGAGGTAAATTTCCTGCCGCATACGATTTTGAACGAAATTTCAAAACACTTCGGAAGAGTTTAAATTTATGTAAATATTTTCACTGATTTTTCTTTTTCATAGAAGTTTTCGACATTGTAAAAAAATAATTTAATCACAAGCATAAAAACTGCTGCACATGAAATACCCAGAAATACGGCTAGGTTCTAAAAACCATTTCGTTTTATTTACCGACATATTTCAGAAAAAATAATCAAGTAAAAAGCTCACTTATTGCAGCTTTTTATTTGGTTTTAAGGTTTCATATGCTTGAGATATTTTATCCAAAAAACTCTTTTTCCGTTTTTGAAATTTTGCGATTTCGAAACGAATTGGTTTTCACATGACCGATAAAAATTAATTGAGGAAAACGCTTTGCTTTGTTTTCTATGAAGAACTTGCAGTTAAAGATCAAGTTAACTCTTGACAATACATTGTGAAAAGGGACGTTAAAATTTAATGTATCCCAGCAAAAAATTATTTTTTTTTGTTGGATACTCGTTAAAATTTAACCTCAATTTCAAAAGATATCACGATATCAGAAATCAAATTTTGGAACTGTATTTTGGATAAAAATGACAAAATTTTTATTTATATTTTTATTGCAATATATACAAAATATTAAGCTCACCTCTAAGTAAACTTAGATACACACAATGTTCCTTAAACGTCTACGCGGGGCAGAATTTTTATTGAAACGAACATCCATAATAACTGCGTAGTATAAATATAAAAAAAAAATTTATATATACAAACAAAAAATAAAAATTTTTACCAACAGATAAGCTTGTAAGCATATTAAAAAAAAATTCTATAAAGTATCAAAATATGCCCTAAATGCGTAAATTATGCTCTTAAAGTTAAAAAATATGCTAAAAATATGCGTTTAAAGCTGAGATATGCGAAAACATGCCTTAAAGGTTAAAATATGCAAAAATATGCACCAATAAATCGATGCCAAAATTCATAAAAAGTTCTGAAACGGATAAATATCTTGTCCTCGCATTAATACGTCACACAAGAAAAAACATGCAATTGCATATTTGTGGTTTCCCTGCATATTACAATGAAGGTTGTATAAAATTCGTCATAACCGCTTATAAATATTTTCCTTTTCTTTTTTTCTATGGCTCTTTCAAATGTTTGCTTGTATCTTAAAGTTTTTTTTTTTTACTCTTGCTGCTATTCTTACTGAATGCACGAGTTTATATATAGTGAAGACAACCTCTTTCCGCTCACTAATTTTAATTGTTTATATAGTTTTCATAGTAACAATTCATGAGCAGGAAATTTTTTTTACAACAATTTGGAACAATATTTTTTTTTTTACGAGTAGCACAAATAACAAGAAAATGCTTTTTTTTTTGCTGTGAAACGAATGAAGAATGTTGGAAACAAAATTTATATTAATTTTTATTACAAAAACTTATAAGAGAAACTTTTTTTTACTTTTGTTCATTTAAGACGGCCAAAGGGTAAAGAAATTGTTTAATGAAATTGTACCTGAAGATTTAAAATTTGGACAAGTTCAAGCTATTGGAAAAATATTATCATTTGCAAGAAGACAGACTGTTTGTTAAAACTTTCGGTGGAATCAATGCAAATTGCAAAGAAGAAAATAAAAAACAGATAATAAGCGAAATTAATACTTGTTTGGCAAAAATAGCAACTATTATCAAGTCAATAAATCTATGGCAATAAGCAAAAAGTGCTTAAGTCATACTGTGTTGTAGGAGAGCAAATTTTAAACTTTCAAGTCGATCTTCAGAAATTTATTTCTTTTGCAGTTAAATAGGAAAATTCCGTTTTCACTTTCATTTTAATTAGAGAAAAATCGTTCTGAAATAAACCAAAGTATAAGTTTAATTAAGCTATTATTTCATATGAAACTACACTAAGGGAAAAAATGTGCTAAAATCAAGATTTTACGCTCGAAAGCAAATCATTTCAATCTTAATAGTGTGTTAAATGCGAAAATTCTTGATTAAAGAATAACCCCCTTATGCAAAAAAATATTTTACTTTAGCTTTAAAGTTCATATTAGTTGCCAAGCACTTTAAGGCTAACATAGCTTTGTTAAGAAATCATATGCAAAAGACAATTTTAATTATTTTGTTATCTAATAATGAATACTGGTAACACCACCGTGTTCAACAACCACTTCACAGCATATGATGTACAAAATCGAATACAATTTCATTCGGGTATTCAAATAATTTTTTATTTTATTAAATAAATTTTCATTATCTTGAAGTAAAGCAACCTAATTTAAAAAATATGAGCTTCTGACATGGTAATAAAACAGATAAACACAACTATGAAGTAAAAGTAAAAAAATTTGAAAAATTATCACAATTTGTTTTATTCGAATGAAACGAGTATTTGAATATCCAGCTTTTTTCGATTTGTTTTGATTGTATGTACATCACTAAAACATTTTTGTATAATTGTATTTATTTTAATATTTTTTATGGATTTTGTTATGTATTTCCAATCAGTTGAATAATTTGGTGATGTTTTCCATTACATGACAGAAATAATAAATTTAAGATAAGAGCAGGCGCTTCTAGCTTCATTTTCAGATGTAACATTAATCAGTATGTGCTATATTAATAAAAATATTTGAGGTACAAAACACACATTTTGGAAATATCAACTTAAAGTAGTCTTAACAAACGTGGGTGCCTACTTTAGAATTTTTAAACAATAATTTTTTTAGAATACAACTTTACTTAGCATTGCTTGGCAAAGCTTTATTAAGTTTTTTGCATAAGACCCTATAATTTTAATATTTTTTTAAGATTGTAATGTTAAATTAATTCTCAGTTTAAGATCGGATATTGACATAATTGGTATAATTGACCTCTCAATTAAGTGTAATTTAGCTAATAGCCACTTAATTTTACGTTGCACTTAATTGCAGTTTAATTTTTTCAGTCGTAAAATTAAATTAAATGTGGTAGCACTGTGAAATGTTGATAGTTCTAACAGGAAACAGATGTTTAATGTAAATAAGAAAGTTAGGTTATCAACATGTAGAAAATTAAAAAAAACACATTTTATGAAACCAAAAGAGCATCAGAACGCATTTTTCTATTTATTTATTCATGATATGATACTATGCATTGCATATGTTATATATTTATGAAAATTAAACGAAATTCTTTTTAATACGACCACATGATGTTCATGTACATGTTTTCAATAAACACACACAAGCACAATAACATATGGTATGCTCCTAAAACTTAAGTAGGCTTTAAATACACAAGGTTGGGAATTTAAACGGCTCTCAACTTTGTACTGAAAAAATTAATTCGATACTTAAGTGGCACTTAAAGATAAATGACACATAATTGAGAAGTCAATTATTGGGCCTTAAATTAAGATTACATACTTAAAAATTTAAGAATACCATTTTGAAATTAAGATTACATGCTTTATTTAAAGAATGCGTTATTAAAGTTTAAGACCACATTCTTAAATTGAATTTTAAATTGATTAAACTTGTTTCTAAAAATTAAGAATTTATGCTTAAATTTGAAAACGTCAATATTACTTTTAAGCATTTAATTGAATCAATAAATTTTATTATCTTACGGACTTGCTCGGAGTTTGAGGTGGTTCATATCAGTAGTTGTGGTGCTTTTTCTACTTTTTTCATCACTTTTTATTGGGTTCTTATTTTAAAGGATAATAATAATAAAATGGTGATTTATTATTACTTTAGATATGTGATTAAAGATAACTTGGTTAAACCAGAATAAAATGCATAATAGCGTAGACAGACGAAAGAAAGCGTTGATTTGCATTAAAATCTCACTAATGTGAATTAAAAATTTACCCTGACAGACGACAGTATTTTCATTAACACACACTTCGATAATTTTCCTTGGAAATATTAAAATGGAAAAAATGTGCCTCGGATTTAATATTTCTTTGCTCTTTTTCTAAAAACAATTAAAATAACTTATATTTGCTGACCGAATCGCATTTTAATTTTGAAAACCAAAACAATTTGCCAACATTTGATTGATTGTTGACGGTGTTACCATATGAGGACTGTGTTATCATATAGCTGAATTCAGTATTAATTCACTGTCATTTAGTGCATTTACGGTGAGGATAATTCACAAGTTAATTTGCATTAAGACAGTTAATGCAAATTAACGCTGTCGTCTGTCTGTGCTATAACCGATTTTGAAAGCAATTAAGAAGTGCTTAATAAAGATGTACTCATTTAATTTTTTGCTGGGCCGTAATTTAAAGTAAACGTATCGTATAATACTTTAGTTTCCAATTCTTCTCTTTTTTTTTGTAATAAAAGTAATATACATAAAATAACAGATTATTTCATTATTACTTCATTTATTTATTGTCTATCAAATTAAGTTTTTTTCTTTTGCGATTATAAATCACATTAATAAATAACAATGGAAAATGTATGTTAAACAATAGAATAATAAGTATAATGCAGCTCATTTGTTCTTTCAAACAATAAAAAGTTCAGCACAATATTCACTGATTAGATAAACTTTATGATTATAAATGTGCATTAAATAAATCATTGTTATGAGTTTGTTAAAGAAATTTATTATAAATTAAACAAAAGAAGAAAAAAATACTAAAAAAAACTGTTAATGCAGTTTTGCATAAGAAAACAGGGAAAAAATAGGAAAAAATATAATTATGAATTTATGGCAATAGATTTTACTACCGGTCTCCACTAGCCATGAACTTGGTATGGGCATTATGTCGGACATCGTAACTGGCTAATGGAGACCGCTTGGTCATGTTGCCCGAACATATGTAAGTATGTCCGAGCAACATTGTTCGCCATGAGGTTCGCCGTCCGCAACCATTTACAATATATGAGCAATGTGAAAAAACTGAATGTTCCTTATGTCGGATTTTCATTAAAGAGAGATTTGTCATATCGAGTCTTGCCTGTATATTAAAATTTCTTTTAAAATATCGCTACATTTAAGCAAACATCGTTCTACACACTACAAGTAATACATTTAAGTTGAAATATACCAAAGTATAACGTCAATTAAGCCATTGAGGTAAGAAGTCATAGTGGTATAACTTCCAGATTGATCAAACAAATTAATTGAGATTTTGACCAGGGGTACTTTCAAATATGCAAATTATGGAGGCACCAATAACTCAAAATCAGCTTATCTCGACTTAAGCACTTTTTCTTTGCTACAGAATGAATCGAAATTGATCAGAAACGCGGAGTCATAAAATACTCTTTTAGAAGACTCGCGGGTAGGGTACCATTTTCTCCCGAATGAGCAGTCATTTTCGAATCGAAAACGAGCGCATAAATGCTTATATTAGTCGAGCAGTGGAGTCGAAAAAGACTCGAATATTATCAGATCATTAATTTCATGAAATTCTGACTGGGGATGCACTGCCTGTCTCTTTTCTTCAGCTCGAATTGTAGTTGCAAGAAGTATGTATGTTTGACCAACACACCATCAGAACACATACGATTCCGGAATGTATTCTAAGCATCGTTGATCAATAATCGTTATGGATAATTTTCAGGTAGCTCTTGAAAAAATAAAAAGCATTTAACGAAAAGCAATGCTTGAAATTTAGTAGCATTTGTTTGAGTAAAAAATTTCGCTCTTTGGAAAATTTTTAATTAAAAAACTATATATTGTATATTTTTTTTTTTTTTAGAAAAAGAAGTAAATTTTTATTTGGAGAGGCGCAGTATATGGTTTGGTTTCACAAATGGGCGATTCTATTCCAGACAACTTTTAACATCAAATTTCAAAGCATTTTTTGATACTTTTTTTGATGCCAATTTAAAGTAAAATATTTATATTTTATAATAATATAATTTTTTTGTACGTAAGCTTTTAAGCTTTATTTAAAAATATAAATTTGTTGTGCACTTGGAAGCATTAAAGAGCAAATTTCTTATTATTGGATTATATTTCTCTACGATGTTTGATTTGATAATCATCGTCTGATATCTCATCTTTCACAATAAAAAAGAATAATACAATAAAGTTTAAAAATTAACAGAGTTTTGTGATTTTGATCTTACGAAAGTGGGCCAATTTGAGGCTATTTGAGCGTTTCATATAAATTCTTGTAAATCAGAATCCACCATCCCATTGCCCTGAGGGCTCTGCTAGAATTCTGCTTTGCATACGTACACAGAACAACTACTAACAGAAATTTAAAGCAAGAGCAGATTTCTGTCGCATTTTTTATGAAAAAAAAACACACACACCGAGAGTATTCAAACACTACCAAAATGATTTAATTTATTTTTCTATATTATTTATATAAATAAATTATCTAATTTAAATCTCTTTATAACACCACTTTTTATTCCTATAAAAAAAACTGAAAAAATATGTGGAATATAGAGTTGAAAACTAAGTTTTTATTTGGCTTAAATACATTTGCAGATGCTGAGTGTCTAGTATGTATCAAGAAATTGAAAAAAAACTAGTACATACAGTCTTAGGCAGCACTAAATACAAACGTCCATTCATATAAACTTAACCCATAAAAATATTTTTCATATATCCAATTAAACATTTACAAGAGCGATTTTTTTCAGTGGAACAGCACTAAGCATTTATCAGTGATGGGAAATGTGGCACAATTGTGCCATTTTTGGCACTATTAGATGCTGACTGGCACCGTGGCACTCTCGCACCTTTTCTGGCACTTTTTGTCCGTTAATATGGAAACTTTTCTTATGGCAATAATAACTAATCTTCTTGTGCTTTTATGTTGTAAAGTATTGAAAACTTAGTATTATTAGCAGTATTATTTTGGCTCACAACAGTTCTGTTATGATATACATATAAAAATAACTGTGTCTAATGATGACTATTTCTTAAAAGCAACAAATTAATTTTTTTGAAATATTTGAACTAAGAACTTCATTTAATTCTTAAGTATTCCCCAAAACGTTGGTCGTCTCACCAAACTCTATCTACGATAGAGTATTTGAACAGTGGGATGTAATTACAAGACTTAATTTATATGAAATAGATTGATGGATGATATAAGCAAGATGTATTTTAGTTTTTAGTCATCTTCTTAAAATAATAAATGATATTTGTGTCGAAAAGCCGTTTTGAAGATGTAAGAGTACACTTAGTTTTCAAGATGTTTCTATTTAATTCGATATTTGCCATGTTGATAATATAGATCTAAATTCGCACCATCTTCACACGGAAGTAATTTATTGCGGCGCTGAAGTTGAACTATTCATTAATCACCAAAAACTCAGTTTCGCAGCATACAGTTGTGTAATTCGAAAATAAAATAACGCCCTTTTTACATTTATTTTGTGTCATATTTGAAAACAAAGTATGACTTCAAGGACTATTATATGAATTGCTATCCAAGGTCTGCACCAGAACATGTTTTATGTAATTAGAGACATGAATAATATTGTTCCTTTTGTTACACCAATGTTTTCATATCAGACTTAAAATTTAAAAAAAAAAAGTCGGGAACTTAAGCAAGGTTTATCAATATAAGGTCGTCAGGTGATTGTTTTTTCTAATTTGAATTTTTCTAGAGAACGTCATACTTTTTTGTAAATTTCGTACACAATTGTTTTTTGTTTTGTACTTTTTTATAACTCTACTAATTTTCTATTTCTAATTAATTTTTTTTAATATTATTAATTTTTAAATAATTTTTCGCTGAAATAAAAAAAAAAATCCAATACATTATAATTAATAAATTTTCATTGGTTTTGTCTTTTCACACTTTTTCTTTGTATTCCGCATTCTTCATCAAGTGTGGAAAGAATATTTGCAGTCCGAAATTTGACCAAAAGTAAAGTGAGAAATATATTACAATCAGCAACTTCAGCATCTTTAATACATGCTAAAGATTTTTTTAAGAAAAGATCTTTTTATAATAGTAATGCACATAAAATACTAAATCAATAAACATAAATTCTGTTTGGCACTATTTAAGTGATTTTGGCACTATTTAGAAAGAGATTCGGCACTAAAAACAAAACTTCAAATTTCCATCCCTGGCATGTATTAGTGCTGTTCTGCTTTTAAGTGTTTTCTCTTCTTGGTGACCATTGTTGTAAATAGATAACAATAGTATATAAAAAAAATGTTACCCTTTCTAGAAATAACTTGATCGAAAATGTGTTTCTGTCTATCACTAAAAGGCGTTTAAAGCGTCTAAATGTTGCACCCGTCAGAATAGAATCGCCCAAATGGTTTATACGGATTTTTAAAAATAAATCGACCCGCCCTAATGTACATATTTGCTAATGACAAACGATGAAGCGAATGTAAAGGGTGTTTAAATTTTAAGGGCCGATGTTGAATGTGAACCACATCTAAACGTCAAGTTTTTTTCTGCATTTCATTTGACATTTCTCAATTTCGGACTAACTCAATTTGAACCATGCAAAGATACACAATCGAGTAACGCGTTAAATTTATTCAGGCTTCTTATGAAAATGGGCGTTCAAATCAAAACGCATATCGTTAGAAAATCATCTTCAGTGATGAAGCACATTTTCACCTCAGTGGATTGGTCAATAAGTAGAATTGCAGCATTTGGGCGCATGATAATCCAAGAGTGGCGGCATCATCGGTCGGTATTTTTTTTTCCAAAATGAGGCAAGTCAGGCAGTTACTGTGAAGGGTGTTCGCTATCGTGAGATAATAACGAACTTTTTATGGCCCGAATTGGAAGATATAGATGTGGACGATATGTGGTTTCATCAGGACGGTGCCACTTGCCACACAGCTAACGGAACAATGGCTTTTTTGGGCGACAAATTCAATGGCAGTGTTATTTCACGTGGTGGTGATATCAATTGGCCTCCGAGATCATGTGATTTGACACCGTTGGACTTCTTTCTTTGGGGTTATTTGAAAGTAAAGGTGTACGTCGATAAGCAAGCAATAATTCAAGAGCTAAAGAATGAGATAATTCGGCACATTATATGCCGTTAATTGTGCCTCAGCGTCATCGAAAATTTTGACCATCGGATAAGGGTGTGTCGCCGAGGTCACGACGGCCATTTGGCCGATATTTTGTTCCATACATAATTGAATCATACCATATTATCATAATAAAAAGAGATGACAATAATTTCCTAAATAATTTGTGTTTTACTCCAAATCAACATCGGCCCTTAAAATTTAACCACCCTTTACAACAAAGAATTGTTTCATATTTTTGTTCTCATCCGAGCTTATGTAAAACTATCAGGCTTTATATTTTAACAACTAAAATATGCAAAGAGCTAGAGTTTTAGATTTCATTGATGCTCAATGTTTTAGACAGAAATTTTTCTACCAGCACCAAACCAAGGATGGACATAATTTACATGATTGCGAGTGATCATTAATATAACTTTTGGAAGATGGTTTCATATATATGTATGTATTTATTCCAGGTTCTTATGAACAATGAAGTCGAATAAGTGATCTTCGTCTCTCTGTACGTGAAATTGGGTTGAGACTGATATTGAAAAGTAGCTAAATCTAAATTACGGTTGCTTATTTAAAAGTTTTATAAGCTAAAAGTGCAATGTTATTAGATTTTACTTAAAAGTATTCTAACAATTGATTAAAAAAAACTATTATTAACACAGGCTTTAAACAAAATGTGGATAAATTTTTTTTGGTTATAAAAAGGAAATATTTTAGGAATAAAAGAAATGAATTTTTGAAGGGGAAACAGAAACTTGTGGGGTTGTGTTATCAATTAAGTT
The DNA here is from genome assembly GCA_949987645.1 of Tachina grossa. Classification (NCBI taxonomy): domain Eukaryota; kingdom Metazoa; phylum Arthropoda; class Insecta; order Diptera; family Tachinidae; genus Tachina; species Tachina grossa. The sequence goes on along the minus strand of OX465275.1, from coordinate 64,535,462 downwards.
TAACTCGTTTTACAGCCCTGCTATTGTGACCTGTGTTAGTTAAATTTTACAGGCCTCTGATGTTAAGTAGACCTATTAATTTCAGCTTTGTAGCCATATTATTAGTAATTATACTAAAAATGCTCCTGAAGGATGGCAGTGTGATGTGCATTAGATAGCTGCGTAAACAGTCTTGAAATGTAAAAACGTCATGATTTTTAAATGTATTCACGTCGCATGTATTATACTAAACCAATAATAAATTCTGTCGTACTGTAAGCGAAGCACGATGGATGTATTGGTGTACGTTTTTTCAGTGTTAACAAGCGAAAACGCCAAGACAGCAAATTAAAACAAATACTCAAAAGAAGTACTGTTGATTAGTGTATATGCTTGTTATTTTTCATATTGTACGTTTGAGTGTGTGTGTAATATGTAGATGGCAAGCTATTATGTGATTAACCGCATACAACTAATGTTAATGCATGTGTGTGCCTTTGCATGTGCGCAGAAAAATAAAAGATCGTACACACATAACTGCATAGGGTTGCCAGACGGCCTGGAATGGCCTGGACTTTCCAGTTTTTTAGAGCCTCATCCAGTTACCAGCTAACATAGAATTTATCCAGTTAAAAATTATTTCTTAAATTTTGAAAAATAATTTCTTTATCAATTATATTTTTTTTATTAATTACACAGCGGAACAGTGGTTTTATTGCTTCATTTAAAATAGCCGATCCTTATGTATTTTTATCTGCTGATTACGATGGCATCATTAGTTTTTCCCCAGCAGCTCTAGTTTTAAAGATATAGTGACAATTAGCATATGCTTAATTTATGCCACTTTTTTATAATTCACTTAGTATATCACGAATGGTACCCCAAACTTAAAAATACTTTCTGGATTATTAAATTTCATTAAATTCTATTTGAGTAGATGAACATTGAGTATATCATGATATCGTACTCTTATTACATGGATGTTAAAAATCGTGTCTTTTTGGTTTAGTTCTTAATTTTTTTTATTTAAATTTTTTAAATTAAATTAACTGGTTCTTATGTATTTTTGTCCGCTGATTACGAATATAGTTTTATTATTTATCTATCACCTCTAGTCTCACAAAAAAAGACTAAAATTTTTGCTCTCTCATGCCTTCCAAAAAAATTTGTTTTTTGTATCACATATCTGATCAATGCAATTATTACGTATAATAAATGTTGTATTGACCAGCCCAGAAAATTTTTGTTTTATTTGTAGTTACTATATCGAAATTTGCAGCTTTTACCAGAAAAAAAAACAATTTTAAGGAAAAATTTTAATTTTTAATGCAAAATTATTGGGCCTAATCACGAGTGTGGTATTTCGACTTCTACCACGACTATTTTGTACAAGACTAAAGAATATTGCTTTACAAACTCTTCGTATTCGAAATACGACACTCGTAATTAGGCTCACTAAAATAATCAGAACTTATCAAAAAATAGAGGCTACATTCAAAATCAGCGACGTCATATTATTACAAATAATATTTCTTCATGTCGTAAGAAAAGAAAAATTCGAGATATTATTTTTTAAATATAATGCACAAATATCTGAAACTAGAGGGTATAAGAATATAAGAAATCTTTTTTCGTAATTAGCGAACAAAAATTCATAACGACTAGTTATTGAAGTAAAAAATATAATAAAAAAGTTTTATGGACTAAACTATGCTCCTCAATGTAAAGCTATCGAAATAAAGGAAATTGTTTTACAGATTAAAACTAATGACGGAATTGTAATCAGGAGATAAAAATACATAAGGATCAGCTTTTCTTATTAAAACAAGGCAAAACTTTCTGTTTTCTGGTTGTGTTTTTATATCTTCTAAGGAAAAATTTTTAATACTAAATAAAAAGAAACAATAGTGCTTGCAAATGTACAACCAGTTGTAATTTTCCCTAACACTGATTAGTTCCTCTATTTTGTACATCACTGGCAGTTTACAACCAAAACATTATTTTCAAAAAGCATCAACACTTTGCTTTTTAAGCTTATTTTTAAATTCTCCAGTTATTTTTTCAAAATCCAGTTGAATTTTTTCCATTGTCCAGGTATTTGACTTTTGGTATCTGGCAACCCTATACATGCATGACGTTCGTAGACGCTCTTATGCGTAGAAAGAAGCTAGTATCACAAATTCTTCCGTCACGAAGTGTTTTCTTCTTTACTCTTATACCTACAATACTCAAATAAATTTCTTGCAAACAGTGTTGTTAACGTTTGTTTTATAAGATTTCGCTGTAGTAAAGCATTTTAAAAATCCCTCATGTCTTGAAAGTTCTTATAAGATGTTTTATGCAGGAGACTAATGTGCATTAGCATAAGCACTAATGCATGCAATACAAATCTTTGGTGTTGAAATCACTGGGTCTGGCAAGGGATTAACGGCTCTTAAAGACCGATAAAGCGCATTAACTACTTCAGCTAACAAATACTGCAAGTAAGACGAAATTCCAACTGTCAATTTTAGCCTTATTCCAAAGCATACACTTAAGTATAAGTATATACTTTAGTACAAGTATATACTTAAGTATATACTTAAGTATATACTTAAGTATATTCTTCGGAATTAAGCTAACATTTGGTAAAAGTTATTAAGCCTTAATAAGGGGTTTAAAAAAAGATTTGTTTTAAAAATTTGTCTAAAAGCCTTTTTAAAGCCGTAATATTTTTTGTTTGTAAATAAGGCAGTTAGTTTTAAGCATTCACTTTTTGATGTGATAGTTTAAGCAAACTTTCCTGTGACATTTTTCAATTTTCTTTTAAAAATTTAAATCCTTCTTAACATCGAATCCAGATACTAAGAGCAATATTTTTTGCTTTAAAATAATGAAACTCATAAAACAACATGCTCTTAAAATTGCATCCAAACTTGCATATTTAGTTTGTCGTTTTTTTTTTTTGGTTTCCATGCTGTATATAACAGATTCCTTACAGTTGCTCCCAATGTTCGTTTGTGTTTAGATTGCTGCATAATCTCTGGTATAGGAAAACGTTGTATTTTTCCACCGGGTGGGTGTTCATTGCGTGATGCACATAAACAGAGTGATTTAGTAAGAACTGTTTTACAAAAATGTTTATGTGTAAATAATGCAGACGATATCAGCCTTCTCTTCAATAGCTGCTCTGAATTGTCAGTGAAACTTCAGAAATGAAGATTATGAGAGTTGGATTAGAAGAAAACACACAAGCTTTTTTCATTAATAACAAAACACTAGAAAAGGTAGATAGATATCTTTCGTTATCACCAGGGACAGGGGTTTCATGCAAATGCATGTTTTTTCCCTTAACTCTGATAATGGCTGGAACGAAATATATTTACGAAACAATGAATTTGCGTAAAAATGGCATCGATTTGTTAGTGCATATTTTTGCATATTTTGCTGAAAATTCATATTTTTGCATTATTTAGTTATAAATGCATATTTTTGTCTCATATTTTGATAAAAATGCTGATTTTGTGTCATATTTTCTCAAAAATTCAAATTTCCAAAAATATTTTAAAACTATTTTTGGCAACTGTATTCGCTTGCATTGTTATAGAATTGTGGAACGATTGTACAAGCACACACATACCAAATTTAATGGAAATTGTAATTTTGATAATTTCAAATTGTCTGCTATTAAAGCCGAAAGTAGTGAAACAATTATGCTTAAATTTGATATTGTTTTTAAAAATTATAACGGATTCAAAAACCAAATCTATTAGCTAGTATTCAATCCATTGTAATGGTTGAGTTAAATAAATATATAACATTATATAAAAAGAATCATTTAAGTTTGAGCCGATTACATCCACAGACGTTACAAGGCCTTTTTCAATGCTTTCTAAGCTTCAAAGCTTTCTAAGAACAAATTGATTGGACATCACATTCGATAATACATATGTATGGATAATAAAAAGATTTTTAATGAAAATAAATAAATAACACTTTTCTTTTTCTATTTACGTATCGCTCCTTTAGTGTAATATAAACATACATATCTCGAAAATGCGAGTTTGGAGTTAGTAATGCAGAAAGAATCATTATACCATATTTAATCTTGTGTAAAGATTTAATACTAAAGGCTTGTACACGCACCTTTTGAGAAAAGAAAATATTTTTATATCTTTATTTAGTGATATGTAGATTGAGAACTTTACTTTTGAATAATTTTTTTAAAGATATGTGCATATTTTATTGTTTTTAGTGCATATTTTGCGTTTTTGATGTCATATCTTAGGCGCCTAAAATACCTTTCTTAAACGCATGAAGTCCTTGTCCCTGGTTATCACCAATGCTGGAGACTAACTAGAACGCTGGCATCTCAAGTCGAATTTAAAGAACATCTAACCGTTTGGACAGCTCATTGGAGTATGGAAATTGATGAAAATTGTATAGAAACCACTAAAAATATTTTGTGTTTTTAATTTAAATTTTCTTGACAAACAGGCCGCATATCGTACACAAATTGTGCATAAATTGTACCTAGGAATCGATCCTCTGCAGTGATGCCAATTTAGCCATTTTCTGGCTAACTTTAGCTATTTTTCATCCCATTTAGCCGGAAGAAAAGTGAATTTAGCAATTAGCTATTTTTTTTTAGCCATTCTTATTTTAATCTAGCTATTTTTGTAGCTATTTTTTCCAAACATGAAGTTCGTTTGTGTTTTTTCATAAAATATTTATATTTGCAGCAAAAGAACACTTATTTACTACCAAAAAAAAATACAAGTAATATGTTATTGCTTTTGCATTAATATCAATAAATCCCGGTTCAAACATCACATACACAACATGTTTATGTATATTTCCTTTAGTCAGCCAAGAACCATATGTCTCTATGTCAATACTCTTTCTCCAGCGACAATTGCACTAGTTAAAATGTCGACAACTTTCCTTTTATGCAAGAGTAGATATACGTTAGAAATAACAGTTGTAGTGTATTTCTATTGATATTATCAATGGACGCGTCAATAGTTTGTTTTTCTTTTTTATTATGCTATGCAATAATATTAAATAAATATATGTAGACGAGCGTCACTAAAACCTACTAGTGAATCTTTGATTCAAATATCTCAATATCGTCATAAAAGAACTACCTTCTGAATAGTGCTAAAGTCTACTGCTAGATTTTCAATGACAGCCCTATGTTATATGTCAATAGGCGATTACATTGGCTGGGGTGCACCTAGCCAGTAGCACTATTGACAATGTCACTAGAAAATCAATATAATTTTACTATTGACAACGAGTGAAGAAATATCGATAATGTAGACTAGAGCCCCTAAAATTTACTAGTGAATCTTTGGTGCCAATGTCTCCGTGTGGTACCAAAAGAACTACTTATTCAGTAGTGCTACAGTCTAGTGGTGGATTTTCAATGACAAGCTAATGTTAAATGTCAATAGGCGGTTTCTACTCCAATACTCTATCACATATTCAAGAATTGCTGCAACAAAAATTGCAAGTCTAAAAGAGCTTATATGAAAGAGATGGCTAAATGGTAACAATAAGTTTTGCTACTCCGTTCTTATAATCGTTGCAATGTTGTTATAAGTTATTGGGTCTAGTTGGTGGTTTATGATATCAATCAAACAAAGGTCATTTTTGCTTTACACGAATTAAAATAAAATATAAATTAAAGTTTAAAAAATGGAAAATAAACAAAAAGTATAAACAAAAATTTCGCATGAAATGATTTAGTAACCCAAAAATTTAAAGACTGAATAGCAGAATATATGAACAGTTTCTTGATTATCTGAAGAAAGATAATTTTCTTTATTACTTCAATTTATTGTTTTTATTTACTTTGAAAAAGTTCCCAATTTGCTTTAAAAAAAGTAATATATGAAATACCTTTTTGTTTTTGCTTAAAGTTCATGACTTTTATATTCGATGGCGCTTAGCCATTTTTTTGTATATGTTTAGCCATTTTTGGTAAAGGAATTCTGGCATCACTGCTTCTCTGACACCAAATTTCTCTGACAACAAAGTGCCAAATAGTTTGGCTCATTTTCGAATACCCTTTTAAAATGCGTATAAGCTCAAACATAGTTATTTTATATACTCGTTAACCAGTTTCCCAAAATAACACAATGCTTGTTTTTATTTCATTCACAACAGAAAATGGATGTGTTTCACTACGATCAGCACCGGTAGTTGCATGTTTTTTTTTCTCTCGTTGTTTAGAAGTAAAACGAAATCCTTTGAAATATTGTTGTTGCATCAAAAGTGGTTACAATTGGTCAGTTGAACACGCCGTACTTTTTTGGCCAGCAATCTTTTTTTTTTTTTTGTTATTTTTGGTGTTTGCGTTGTTTTTCCATCCGTGAGTGAGTGTCTGAATTTAAGTGTGAACATAAGTATTAATGCCCGCTAGTTCGTGTGGAATTTTTTTTTTTCAGAAATTTTGTGTTTTCAAGAGACTTAATGCGTAAGGATATATCCTATATATATTCTATAGAATTATAAATGATGTCAAGGGATTTTGTTAATAAATACAATGACAGTGTGACTTTAAAGGTGAAATACATGGAATTGCTATGAATGTCTCGCAGGCTTCTTACATATAAAATAAGCTAGGAAGAAGGCAATTAATTATGACAAATTATCTATGCTTCGACTTTGTATAGCGAAGCCTTTTTCAATAAAAAAAAAACAGTATCTTCTCAGTTTATTTTGCTATTTACTGTCTACAGAAAAAAAAAAATTTGAATTGATCATTGAGGAACTAACTTTTCTCTACTTTCAAAGTATCAATAAATGTGTATTTTGAACTTTTCAGGAACTGTTCATCATCCAGATAATTAATTAAGAAGTTATTTTTTAATATCATATCGAGTAGGCTATCATTTCGAATAAAATTTCGACACATCTCGTATGGATATATTACTGCATTCTATAGATATCGTATCGAAATTTTAGGAAGTGTACCAAGTTTTTTCTACATTGGTTGTTAAATCGACCAGAAAGTTTGTATTAAATTAAACAATATTTCGTGTTTCTTGCATCTAGTGCAGCAACAGAAGTACGTGAAATATAAAGATAAATTTTAGTGGGCGTGCCTCCACCCATTTTTTAAATGCAATATTGTGTGTTTTTCTAAGCTCAGAGCGCGCGTTAAGTTTTGTAAAAATCGGTAAAGTCGAACCACTTGAAATAAACTATTAAATTTTAATGGGCGTTACTCTGCCCATTTTTTTTAATTGGAGGATTGTGTAGATTTGAGAGTGCAAGGTTTGTGGTAGGTTCCATAAAAATCAGTAAAGTAGCACCGCGTAACTCCGTTCATTTTTTCAACTTTCAAATTGTGTAATTACAACAATCAAAGGTGTTTGATAGGTTTCGCAGTAATCAAATAAGGATAATATCAAAAAATTGAATAAAAAAATTGTGGACTTGTCCCAAAGTTAATTGTAAATATTCTGAAAAAACACGTAGTAGAGCGGAACAACTAGCTGTTTTCGAAGGCCACTAACCCTTAATAATCATCGTTCTTTTGTGTTTCGTCCACTGTGTGGGAAAAGGAAAGGCTAAAGAAATGGTTCAATGCCTACTACGCATGCAGGAACTTCATAGGAAAGAACTAGGGTCTGCAACCGAAGATAGTAAACTGGATTTACACATCGGTTGTCAGGCCGGTTATTTACTATGGTTGTGTGATATGGTGGGATGCATTGAGGAAGGAAAGTTACAAAGATTACTAGCTTAGGTTCAGAGATATGCCTCGATGGGCACACCTCAAGCTGTCTTGGACGTCATTCTTTATCTACTTTCTATAGAGGACTTTATAGTGGGAACGGGGACTAGAAGTCTTCTTAGACTCGTAGAAACAGGTTTGGTGAGGACAAGAATAATAGGTCAGACATCAATCTTAAATGAGATCAGTTTTAGTGATCAGGGATCCGTTGTCTCTTGGTTTACGGACTATAATATGGCTCAAATCGATTTTAGTAGACACCCTCACTGGTAGTACCGGATAGGTACTATTGCGTCAAATCTGACAAGCTATATGAGGTTAGTACAGTTTTTACAGACAAATCAAAAATGGGCGAAGGCACAGGGGCTGGTGTCTATATCTTGAGAACGAACATTCGTAGTTCTTTCAGACTGCCGAATAAATGTAGCCTTTTACAGGCTGAGATCTTGGCGATCCTCAGGGCAACGGATATAGTGGCCAGAAATGTAGCCGGAATGCAGTATTGAGGGAAATGAAATTGCCGATGAGCTGGCAAGAATAGGGTCGGCATTAGATGAGGAAATGTCAGATAGATCTGTGAAATTACCGATAGGGCATTACTATAAAGAACTCAGTAATTGGGTAGAAAGCACGACCAACAGCTCATGGCGAAGTAGGTAAGATTGTAGAGTCTCGAGGAGTTTGTGGCCAAAACTTCACTCAGGAAGATCTAAACTGCTACTGGACATGAATAAAAAGGCGATGCGAATTGTGATAGGCGCGTTGACAGATCACTGCTCGGTCAGAGCAAGAACCAGGATTTGGAAAACTGGCACTCTAGATTTTTGTAGGATATTCGGGAATGAAGAGGAACCAGAAATCATTGCACATATTATCTGTCACTGCCCGAAGCTGCAACGTCATAGGCTTAGATGGCTGAGCAGACGTTTCCATGAAAGCATTACTGATATCGGGAAGTGTAAATTAGAGGTCATCAGGGGCTTCATCATGGAAATTCGGTGGCTCAATGACGGATAATAGAGTCATATCTGGTAACAGGGCTGGGGCGGGAGGTAAATATTATTTGTTTGTCAACAGAAGGCAGTCACAAGGGAGCCAATTTGGTCTCCGAGTGGTGCTGCGGTATAGCACCACCCTTCGTAACCTAGCCTAAACAGTTCTCAAACTGTTTGTATATTTCGCCACCATTTTCAGTCCAATCGAAAAATTTTTAGTACCGTTACTAATGGTCTTAATGTACCCTGAATTTTGTTCATACTGGTTTTTTCTAGGATATTTCCCATAATTGCTAATATATAAAAATAAAAAAGCCCACTTTAAACTATATGTATATGTAGTTCTGGCTTTAACTTTACAATGATAATTTTGATTTTGTTCTTTATGTTGTACTCGTATTTTAAGCTTAAATCAGATGTGACATAGCCATAATGCCATAGCCATATCCAAACCAAAATTCAATTGGTTTCTATAGTGAGAGTTATGGCGTTATGGCGAGTCACCTATAATCGAATACAGTGTTGCCCATTAGTTTGGTTCAAACGGCTGTTTTTTTTTTGGCTATGGTTATGTTACGTCTGATTGAGCCTTTAGATCGAAGCTAAAATTTTAATCTTCTGAAAAGTTTAATTTTGAATATTAAAAAAAATAATACAATCACTATTCTGCAGGGTAAGCATTTAATCATTTGCAAGTGTGTTGCAGTTTATACAAGTTTAAACTGAAGTTACTATTGCGGTTTTATGCGTAAACGATGTTCGACAAGTACAAATAGCCTGAGTATACTTTGTTTTGTGGTAGTATCTAAAAATCGGAACTATTCAACGAAAATAGTTTTTCTCTTTGCATTTAGTAAATGTTTTCTTCTAATGATATTTGTGTGAGTACAATTTCCGTGCACGCAAACTAAAGGAAAATAGTTTGGGTGGGAAATTAGTTTAAAAAAATTTAAGCAACCATTAAATTTAAAAGAATTTAAACTTGATTCGATAATTAAAAAAAATTATCTAAACGTTTCTGACTAATAACAAATAATTTATTTAAATTCATATTCATTTAGATTCGCGTTAAATACAAATAGAATATGTAGTAATAAGGAAACAGTTCTTAAGTATATTTTACTGTTTTGCAGGAGGGGTTAAAAATAAATAAAATAAAATATTGTAATTAACACTGATGTCTAATTAACAACATGCTTTATTTTTATTTTTCAGCATTAAAAGCCCAAAATGATATAACTTCCAGTATTGTTACGAAACTAAAATGTAAATATAACGAAGAAAATGCAGTAAAAAACTACAGAGGGGCTCGACATTACAGAGTTCCAGCATAAAAATGGAAGTTAAATAAAGAAATGGAATGGAATATAGTGAAACACTACAAAACTATTCGAGAAGCAGCGCCAATACTTGGTAAGTCTTAGGGCCAATTTCACCAACTCTATTTAAATATAAATTCATATTTAAATGTCGATTTTGATTAATTTTTGTATGGAAAAATTATTTTTAAATATGAATTGATATTTAAATAAGTTGGTGAAATTGGCCCTTATTAATAGTGCATAAGGGGAAATTAAAAAAGTACTATTTGGTTTAAAGTTTCTGGACGTTTTCAGTAGTCTTGAAAAGTCCTTTGTTCAGTAGAAAAAATCTGGGTGTTTTTATATACATGTACTAGTTGGCCCGGCAAACGTTGTTTTGTCACATAAATTATTTCTCGCGAAATTCTGAGGTAGAAAATAATAACTAACTCACTGTAAGTGTGTGAGCATGTGGTATATGATTGGTAGAGGCAGGGAATGCTGTGAACTATGACAGATTATAAAAATAACAAAACACCAAACATTTGTTTTTTTAAATTTATTACAATTTATAATTATATTAATTGTTTTCAAATTAGCTCATACCAAATTTGAAGACTCTTGCTTTTATAGCTTTCCAGATATAAATTTATTATAATTACTTTGTAAGGGAGGGGGAGTACCTCTTCCCTCTGTCCTCTTCTGAAAATATTTATAGTTTTCTTTTTACAAACACAAACTGCGAAACACCTGATCTCTGGCAGGAGTCGAACTTGCGACCTTCCGACCACTAGTTCTGTAGAACAAAACAAGAAAAAATTACACAACTGAGAATAATAGTGCATTGTAGCTGTGAACAGTGCAAATAAACACTAACATACTTCAACAACTTATCATTTCTAATAAATTGATTAATATTGATTTCACATTGCGCAAGTTCTCAGTAAAAGCTTAAAATGCCAGTAAACACAATTTTCACTACTTCTGTATTGGTAGTTTGACTTATCCCAATAAGCAATTTTGCTTGAAATCAAGTGTAAAGCAATTGTTATTCAAGCCACATATTCAATTGTCAAGGGTTGAATTATGTTTGATTTACACTTTATTTCAATAGCATAATCCAGTGAAATGGGAACTTGAACTCAATGAGAACAATTCAGTTGTAGTACAGTTTAATTCAAGCCTTGAATTATACTGTAATTCAACCTTGTATTACAGTTGAGTTCAAGGGTATTTCAAGCTGCAAAAACAAGGCTTTTAAAATGGAAAGCAAAATGCAATTCCTTTATTTTCTAATAATTATTTTCTGCACATCTGCCTTCGCTATTGTTTTCACTTTTTACTCACCTTTGTTTTCCAAATTCGCTTTTATTTATTTGTTTTTGATATATTAACCACAATTTCAGTTTTAATAATAAATAAATTACGTATTTGACAAGGTTTGAGCATATATGTATGTTGTTTGATTTTTTATTTAAAAATATTTTCAAACTTGAAAATTACTTGAAAAAATGCTTGAATTCAACTTTGTTTCCAGTTCAATTTCAAGTGCTTGAATTTTAATTTTTTGAGTGCTTATTGGGATGACTTCAACACAGCGAATCCTTTCGAGGCTAGCACTCAGTACGCAATTTTCCATTTGGCAAATTTAAAGTGTCATTATTTTGGAATGGGCGATTTGAACTCATACATATGTGTATTGAGCAGGCAGCATGTATTTTATTATGCGCTAAAAACTCATTTCCTGAATAAACATAATTTAAATAGATAAGCAAAACTATGCCTGCAGCTCTGATGGTTGAAGGAAACAGTAATTTCGTGCTTGATAGCAGCACTTTCTAAACACAACATAAATTTCTGGGTTATTTATTAGTTCTTTAAAACATGCATTGGCCAAACCACTTCACACCCTGTTACTATTTACATACGATTTGTGCATAAAATTGAGAGCTATTACTAAAAGCAATTCCCATGTGCAATAGTTTTGAGGAGAATGTCTGATTTAGGGTAATGCATACGGTCGCTAATGTGTCATTGGGAATTAATTTTTTTTATACAATGGCTTCTTAAAATGTACAGAATTAAGATGATCATAATAATAATGATGAATAAACAGAAGTAAGATGATCATAATATAAGAGAATATTAACATTCGTAAATAATTTTTTAATTATTATCAAAAAAGATGCAATATATTCATAATATTAACCCATCTTTATTCTGTAACTATTTGTCAAAAATAATTGAATACTACTGACATGACAGCCTTTTTAAAAATGGGAAGATATTACCAATAGTAATCACTCTCCGTTTGATGGTTGCCGGTGTGATATTAAGGAACGTTGTAGTATTGCAATATGATAATAATAATAGCGCACAAAACTGCCTTAGGTTAGTTTAGGTCGACCGTCAAGTCATGTCGAGTACATACACGTAACTCAGTATAGGGCTGTTGTGCGTTCACAAGTGAATTAAAGCGAACTCACACCTTCATAGGAGCTCGGTATCATTAACGTAGTCCCTTAGTCTTTTTCAGTCAATACCTCTAAGGTGGGTAATGTCTTATAAGTTATCATATAAGAACAAGGACAAAGATAATGCTGTATTGTCTCAATGTCTTCAATTTATGCCCGCAAGTGCCTTCGTGAGTTAGAGTGCCCTGTTTAAACACCTATCAATTTTCCTTAGCGTTGCCTGTTTAGGGCATTTGTAACCAAATTGGGGATTTTTTCTCGATTGGAGATAAACATTTCGTGTTGGGGATATGGTGATTTGTTGGGGATGATAAACAAATTTTAAGGGAATGATATTTGAGCTAAGAAATGTGCGTCTGGCAAGTCTAAAAATATGTGTTACTATTCATAGTGAATGGTTTCTAATAAAGAAGAAGTATCAAGGCAGATTAAACAATAATGAATACTATCAAAACAAAAATACGTAACAAAATGCAATATAACTTGTTGGAAGCGCTTCTTACAATAATATCACACTCTAAATCCTTCTGTTGAAATGCTAAAGCTTTTTAATACAACACAATTTCTGAGGCTGATGAATCGGAAAATTTCGATTCTGAAGTTTTTGAAAAGGTAAACTTTGGTTAACAATTTTTTATACTTGTCTATATTAACCTTTATGTCAACAGCAGAAATGCTTTACGCACGTCCACATCAGCATACCTGGGTATGTACATACGTTTTGTATGGGGAATGGTACGTCGTTAGCATAAAAATGCTAATTACGTATCTACCTGGTTTGTTGGAATTTCCGAATTATTTTTTTAGTTTGTTAGAAATGGACAAAAGGCTAAAAAATTTTATGATAACCAATTTCATCCTCACAGTCATTGTTTGTTGAAAAAAGTGGTTGTATAGGTAGACGACATACATACGTATATAATAAATATATAATATAGGCAGGTAGAAACATTTATTGTTGCGGAAATTTCATTCTTTGTAGTATCGTCAGAAAATTTAGTTTACATTTGTGATTCGAAGTAAAAAGACGTTTCTGTTTATTTTGTGGAAATAAAAAAATATTAAAAGTGAAATGGCTGATGGTGAATGGCTTACTCCGCGACAACTAAGCGCACTTTCGTACGAAGAACAACAAGCATATATTCGGCAAGCGCTTGAAGAGAGCCAAGAAGAAACAAGTGACCACGATTCAATAGTTGGTGACGAGGCTTTAGGTGATATTGGTGGAGATGACTCAGACGTTGAAGAACCCATGTTACCAGAATATGACCCAGAGGGCGACAGTGATTCTGATGAAGATCTTGAAGATGCACCAATTGAAACTGGCGAAGTTTTTACTGCCAGAGATGGTAATGTTTGGTCCTCGATACAACCACAACCTGTAAGATTCCGTACGCACAACATTATAAGAAGTGCAGAATCTGGACCAGTACGGGCAACGCAGGGTTTGACCATTGCAGAAACGTTCCAATTGATAATGTCAAACGAAATATGCGACATAATTACTCGTGAATCAAATCGAAAGGCAAGGCAATTTTATGATATTGACAACGCAAAACATCCAACAAGAGAACCGAGATTATGTATTCCCATAACAAAAAGTGAATTTGATGCATATTTGGGCCTACTTTTGCTAAGTGGCGTTACACATTCTAGTTACGTGCATACTATATCGTGCCGCAATTAGTGTACGACGATTTTGGGAAATAAGCCGCTTCATACGTTTTGATAATGGAAACACACGCCAGCAACGAAAACAAACTGACAAAGCAGCAGCAATATCGAACGTTTTTTTTATGCTTAACAGCTGTCTTCGTAGATATTACGTGGCTGGAGCCAACGTCACCGTAGATGAACAATTGTATGCTTATCGTGGTGGAACTGGCTTCACGCAATACATACCATCAAAACCTGCCAAATATGGAATAAAAGTGTGGTGGGTGTGCGACTCCATTTCTTCCTATCCATTGCAGGTACAATGAATATTGTTGAAAATTGTTGAAAATCTAAATAACTAAATTGAATATAATTTTTCAATGCAGGGACAAATCTATACAGGAATGGCACCGTCTGGTGAACGTGAAAGAAACGTTGGCGAAAGAGTAGTAAAGGATTTATGTGTCAACCTTTTTGCTGGAAGTGGAAGAAATATTGTATGTGACAACTTTTTCACTAGCTACAACTTGGCAAAAACTTTGATGTTAGACAACAATTTATCTATATTGGGTACTTGCAACAAAAGGCGTACATTCGTGCCAGCAGCATTTGCCAACCCGAAACGACGTGAGGCTGAATCATCAATGTTTGGGTTCTGTAATCACGTTACGATGTGCTCGTACGTTCCCAAGAAAAACAAGGCAGTTGTAATGTTGTCCACTACTCATTATACAACAGAAACGACCGGTCCTAAGAAGAAGCCATTGCTTATATTGGACTACAACAAAACCAAAGGTGGCATTGATAACATGGACAAGCGCTTGTCCGAATTTAGTACGAAGCGGCGCACAAATAGATGGCCTCTGGCTTTCTTTTATAATATTGTGGACGTTGCTGCGTTTGCTGCATACGTAATATACATTGACAACAACACTCACCTGAAGACATCTACAAGCCGCCGTAGGATGTTTCTCCATCAGCTTAGCGAGCAATTTTGCAAGCCAGAAATAGAAAGAAGGGCGAATAACAGCAGAATATCCAGAGATTTTTCAACGCGCAACGCCATCGAAGCCATGAAAGGTGGGCCCATCGGAGTTGTGGATGCTGAGCACATGCATCGGAGGAACGTGATAGTACGGGCCGGCTAAAAGTAAAGGGGAATTGCTACATCTGCTCGAAACGACGCCCTACTCGTAAAGCATGCACATTATGCAACAAACCAGTGTGCGCAGAGCATTCCAAAGACTTACCTCAATGCGATAGATGTATTTGAATTTCAATAATTTAATAAAAAAAATAATTACAAAACTTAGCTCAAAATAAACGATACTTTTATATTATATTATCATATTTGCATGCGTTTTACTATACATACCCAGGTATGTATTCTGTTGACTTAAGGGTGCAACTTTGTAAATGGGCTTTATCTTCCGAACGGATGATCTAATTCTAACCAAACTTGGAACTATTGCGTAAAACAGTTTTGACTAGGATATCAATAAATTTCAAGTCGATCCGGTTATCCAGTTTAGAGCTACAGCGTTTTCAAAACTAAAAACATACCCAGGTATGTTGCCGTTGACATAAATGTTAAACTATGTGTAATTTTTTCTTTACAAGTTTTATAAGTACAAATTAAATTAATATGAATGCAAATATAGCTATCGATATAAATGAGTTTTATTGAGTAAAGGTTTTTTGTCATTATTTTTCAAATAAAATTAAAATCAAAAATATATCACAAAAGAAAAATTGAAATAAAAAAACTCAATTCGGGGATTTGTGGGGGGATGAAAAATTAAAAATTGGGGTTAAGCTCTAGAAAAAAAAATTGGCAGCACTGCTTTCACCAGTAGCACTGTTCCATTGTTTCCACATTTAGTAACTCTATCTTCGCTGTGCTAAACAGCTACGCTTTCAAAAGCGTTACTGTCTGTAACGTTCTGACAAAGAATATAAATTGTATAGAATGCGCATCTGAGCTAAAAAATTAAACATTTTTTGCTTACGCTTTAGATGCGGGGGGAAAGTGTAAAGCGCAAGCAAACACACACTAAGAGCATTATATTCTTTGCTCTTATTACCAGCGTTGCCGTTGTGCGACTTAAGTCCCATTTTGCTACTTTTTCAATAGCAAAACATGCGACCAATTGCAAAAAAAAAAAATATGTAAAAATATCAGAGTTTCACCACAAAAATACAGATTTTAGGAGGAAAGTTGCTGAAATAAAGCTTGTTTTAAGGATGATAAGTTTCAAAATTCTGCAGTTGTAAAGTAGACTTGTGCCATTTAGTTCATTTCAGTGACCGGTCATTTTAGTTCATTTTTGTAAATGAACTAGTTCGTTCATTTCGTTCAATCGCTCTTTTTAGTTCAATGAACTAGTTAGGTCTTTTTAGTTCACTGTTTTTACATCTACAATTCTACATACATATGTAAGTATGAGTGTTGTGGTCTTTGACAATATTAAGAACACAAATTCTGTGATTAAAATACTTTATGAAAACTAAAATTAATTAATTAATTAATAAATAAAGTTGCTTTATAAAAAAATCTCATAAATCCAAAATATTTTTTGCGAATAGGGTAGTATAAGTGTATACTTGTGTTTTCTTGTTTATTGCATTTTTGGTACTAGCCAGCGATGAACAAGAACTATGTAAATATATGTACATACACACATACATATGGATGAGTATAGAAGATAAAAACACAAATAGTAAAAAAGTAAAGCAAAACATTGAAAACATTTAGTTCACAGCCTCTGTGTTAGTTCATTTTGTGTATTAGTTCTTAGTTCAAAAAATGAACTAGTTCAAAAATTGAACTAGTGACCGTAAAACAATTGAACTAGTTCACATAGTTCAAAGTACTGAATCGTTCATTTGAACTAGTTCGTTCATGAACTACACAAGACTATTGTAAAGTCAGTGAATTACACCTTATTTCTTCATCTATATAAAATATAATATACAAAAAAACATAAAGTATAAACATAAATTAGCGTTACTAAACAATTATCAAATAGACTTAAAGTAGACACTTGTCAAAGATTAGATTCCAAGTGAAGAACTTATTAAGAAATACAGGATGTTCAGTTAAAAAAAATATGTATTTAAGAATTATGCATAATGCCTTGAAAGAATAGTATAACTATATTATCCTCTTCAGAATCGAATTTTAAAATTTTCTACAAAACTTTAAATGGTTTTTCCTCAAAGTAAATATTTTTTTTGAGTTATGCTGGTTTTTAAGTAAATAAGTGATATGAATCATGTCCAATATATGTATTTATGTTTTTACAGTCTCTAATTTTTTTTATATAAATCTTAAATAATTGGGTAAATTACGGCACTCGATATCGAACGAAATATACATTTAATTTCGATTGGAATTTCATTCGATATGAAATGCCGCAACTTGATCACTCTTTTTTTAAATTTCATGATTTTTTTTTATATTTAGTAGATTAAGGCCCAAATTTTGGCTTCCAAGTTTACTTCATTTCAACCTATTTTAACTTATAAATATTTTATAAAAACTTACTTACTAACTTATAAAAAGTTTTATTAAGATTAAAGATAAAAGTAAGTTAAAATACATATTTTTTAAATTGTGATACTCCCAGAAATAATTTGCATTTGGAATCAAGGATTTGGGTGTCAGATTTTTTGCAATATTTTCACCATTTATTGGCTTTTCTATCGACCAAAACAATAAAATGATCGACATCATCGAGCCGAATACCGCCAACTGAACGAACAGCTCTTTTTCTAATACCAGATATGCTAAGCTGTGTATATGATTGCCCTACGGCATACATTCTGTTAAAATTATACAAAGGGATAAATTGAAAAAAGGGTCATAAAAAGTGTCATTGGCACGAAAAAGGGTCAAAAGTGATACTTTAGAGTCACAACGGCAACGCTGCTCTCAGCAATGCGAGCGTAGCATACACTGCAGAAAGAAATGAGAGTGTGTACGCTGGACGGGTAGTACTGGAAATACCCGTCATAGAAAATTTTAGCTTGTATGAGATGCGAATTCTATATGATTTATATTCTTTGGTTCTGGCCTTTTTCGCCAGGTTATTTGTACGCTAATTACCGATTACATTGTGTTGGCCCTGCACTCGTACAGTACGAATTCTGCCGTGTATTGCGTAGTTGCTAATTATGTTCTTGCAATCTAAAATGATCCTAGAACTTACTCTCTCGGCCATCATTGCTCCAATTGCTGAGTTACTGTCGGTAAAGATTTTTACAGCTGCAGCCCTAATATTCACACTGAACCATTTGAAGACCTCCATTATCGCTGCAATTCCTACTTTGGAGACTGTATTATGTTTAGGCAAGCGGAAAATCTTCTATAAAGAAACTAAGGTCGGTCCCTTCCCCTAGCTGTGATCAATCCGTGTAGCAGCAACTGCCATGGCTGTTCTAGTGTTTGATTGGACCAGTAGTGTATTTCCGTTGTCAGAGTCTCACATTTAGTTATAATCCTAGTCTAGCGTACCCGGTCCGGCATGTCCATTCTCTGGTCATATCACTCCAGTGACGACCATATACTCGGATAGTGTGGTTGCTACCTTGTCCGATCCATTCACCCATCACTTGTAGATGTTTATGTTTTGTAGCAAGACCTGCTTCGTATCTAATATGCATGTCTAAAGGCCGGAAATAAAGGATAGGCTCCAACTAATTGTTCTAATAGCGGCAATTGTACCAAGGCAGCATATGCGTTGAACCCTGTCCGAAATTTTAGTTGGGCATTTTCTTCCTACCATACCATCGATTCAGATAGACCAGCATGAGTTAGCTCTCTTGGATTTTTCCTCTATGTGGAGTCTCCATAACAGTTTCCGACCTAAAATCACTACTAAGTATTTAACCTTGTCGGATAACGTGATCGTCTTTCCCCGAAAAAGAGGATAAAAACTGCCTTACTTTTACTAAATTTAATATAAATATAAACTTTATATAAAGAGAAACTCGGATCCGATTTGTAAAATTCTAGTCACTTAGTAATCTCTAATACTCGTACAACGATTCAAATACCTGGGGGCAAATTACGGCATTCCATACGACTCGTAATTTAAAAATACTTCAATAGAGCTTATATGGAAATATTTTTAAATTACGAGTCGTATCGAATGCCGTGATTTGACCCCTGCTTTTATATTCCAATCATGAGTGCGAATCATAATAAATAATCCTTATTCCAGATGTCGACATCGACGTCACTTTAACACAATAACAAAAAATTTGGCAAGGTTTATGCTATTTTGTAGACCTTGGGCAACGGCAATACATTGTTAGTAGCATAAAATTATTCTCTAGAACGAGTAAACAAAGATATTGACAACTGGAATAAGGATGAATGCTTACACTACACAACTGCGTGCTTCGTTTTGTTACTGTTATGAATAGTTTCATAAAGTTAAACACAAGAAAATACATATATGTGTACATAGAGATGTGTCTAACCCTCATACCTAAACAAGAGCGGCAAGCGTTGCGTTACCAACAGGATACGTATTTTCAGAACAATCAAATAATATTTTCACATTTAAATGTACTGAAAATGCATACCCTGCTGCTAACGCAACGCTTGCTGCTCTTGTTTAGGTATGAGGGTAAAGCAGCTACGTCTGAACACACATACACTGACATTTGCATTTGAAGTAAATAGCTTTGAAAGCTCTTAAATTTGTTCTTGTTTCTGTGCACAGTAAGAGCAATTATTGCTGTGTGTTGTGTTGTTGTTGGAGATGTTGTACTCTCGTCGGTGTGAAAGCACAAAAAGCTCTTTATAAAAGTTTGCACATTGTGCATGTGGCTTGGACGTAGCTGGTCTAAAGTGTTGGAGTTGATATCCGCCATGGTAGGCATATCACACGCTGGTGTCCTGTTCGAATCAAGAAACCACTATATGACTTGAAATTTAACATAGGTTGAATAATTTTTGTATAGTTATCCCTGATTATAATTATGAGCAAGTAACTTGCTATAGTGCTTTGAGTCATTTTATTTCGTATTATTTAGAAAGAAGATTAGATTGTTTTACACACGCAAAGTCTTCAGTTTAGAGGAGAGAAGGGAAATGAGAATAAGAGTGGCAAAGTAAATTTTGAGTGTTTAAAAGCTGAGCCTACTGCCCAGATTTAAAAGGAAAGGAAAAAGCATTCCCTACAATAGAACACACTGTTAGGTATCCTCTGCCACCATCAAAAGCAGAATGGCAGCACCAATAAGGTAAATCAAATAATAGATCCTTTTCCAATCGATTTGGTGTTTTTTTTTTCGAGATTATAGGAAGCGATCGTGGCAGCTCACGGTCGCTGCGTGCTCTCCTGAAGAATATCTCACCAATTAACAAACGCAGCGTTAGCCTTCTTACGGTGCGGGTTGAACTGAAGTCCTCAAACATCGTTCAAGGTTTACTTGGATATGTCATACTTGGGTCATCATCTATTTAGGGCTTTCGATAGTTTATCAAATGAAAATATAGGTAAAACTTAGTTTATTGGCTAAAGATATAATGACAATCCGTGAGCAGATTCACTAAGTTACTTCAGCCTTGGGAGTGGCGTTAGCTGAAGTAGTTAGCACGTTGACTATAAAGACCGAAGGTCCTTGTTTCGATCCTGATCTCCGACAGTCATTAAAATAATAACACCACGCATTTTCTTCCTTTAACATCTGCCTTCACTATCACTCTCCCTTCCCTATCACTCTCTCTCACTATCTTCTATTCACCTCACAGGTAGCGTAAAGGGAGCATTGTATTCGACCCAAGTGAGCTGGACTCTAAATTTCAACCTTCCTTACCAGCAGCCTGCTAACCTAACCTAACCTACTTCAGCCTTAGGAGTATCTAAGTTGTTGTTAATATTAGTCCCTTTGCTTTACTTGTCGTGTTGAGCCATCCAGTTCTGGTGTATATACGTATGTATGTATTTATATCCCTGCTCAAAATTTCACTCCCAGAAAACACAAACTCAAACCAATATATAGTTTATTGGATGAGAGGCAAAATAATTAAAGATATACAGTCGTATTCTAAATAGTTTGTATTTAAAGTGTGTTATGGTAAAAAATTTATGAAAATTTTGTTTTAACATACACCTCAAACCCAAATTGTTTTTTTTTAGAATTCATCAGCTAATCCATTCTAATTCAAATTTCTTTTAATTTAAATATTGACTTTTCATAAAAAATGAGCAATTTAATTTTTCAATGAATATTAAGAAGAAGTTTCTAAACAATTTCATCAAGTTTTAGTTATTTTTTAATATAAAGTAAATTTCTATAAGAAACACTTTTACAAAACTATTTCGTTGCAAAGAACATGTACTTTATGCTGGATTGTAGAACAAATGAACCCGACCACAGCAACCGAAACAAAAGTAAAACTTTTTAATGGGAAGTTGAATAAATTTAAGAAGCAATAAGAGTTATTTGTTGCTACGAGGGTTGTTAGTGAAATTTCTTATACTTGTGGGAACATTTTTGGTATTATTATCAGTTATTCTTTTGCGTAATTATTATGGGCTGGGAAGGGCGGTGCTGCAACACACATCTTCACTGGGAGATCCAGTTGGATCCATTGTGATTGTCATGTATTGAAAATAATTTTTCATTCAGACAAAAAAGTTTTTTTTATATTTATGATTTGAATAGTTGTTTTACTTCTTTTGGTTTGATTTAGTCTAAAGTTCTTATTTTGAGTAAACCGAATAATATGTGATAATTTTTGATGTAGTATATTGGTCCACTGTTTGTGGTATCCGTACAGTATTGCGCAAAATTAATCACCCTATCGTTTTATTTTATAGTTTTATCAAATGTAAATTAGTGTCCATTACGCTTTGATATTTGTAGAGTAAACAGATACAAAATATACGTCAATAAGATATAAATCGCTTCACTCCTGTAGAACGCTGAATTGATGTTTCGATTTACTTGCGACAACTTTTCATCGAAAATTAGCATGAGCAACGAGCCCCATTCCATCTCTCTGGATACGTGAATAAGAAAATTTGCGTATAACATGAATTTGCGAAGAGCCATTACACCAACTAAAAGTAACCGCATGGTATGGCGGACGTTATTCTTTCGAAAACGCCGGAATTAGTAGACTACTGTGAACAACGAACGCTACACGCCTTTCCCCTTCCTCAACTGGACGAATTGACACTGGAAAGCATCTAGTTCTAACAGGATGGAGAAGTAGCATATACTGTTTCAATTAATAAAAAAAAAATCGTTCAAACAACATCAAGTCACTATTTTTGCGCCACACTGTACATCTATTTCAGTCAAAAAATTAAAAAAGCTTAGAGTTTTAAATTTTTTGCTATTTCTTTTGCAAGTACGGTACACACAGAAAAATTTCAACTTAAAATCTACATAAACAAGGTTAATCTAATATCTTTCGGCAATGATTTTGCTTCATATGTGTTTTATGTTAATCTAACATGATTTATAGTAATTTCCAAAGAAAATGTTTCCTGTTGAAATAACTTTATTTCACGTTGATTTAACATTAATGTACTGTTAAAATCAAAATGAAGGATCATGTTGAATAAAAGTTATTTCAAGTAAGAACAACAACAATTTAATTTAAGGCAGTAAATGTGTTATTAACTATTAAACTTACGTGTGCATATTGGCAAAGGCATCAGACAAATTTTTGTATGTAAAGGGTCCGCCATCTAACGTTTTTTTCCAACTAGTGCTTATTTCGTGAATGGTAACACTTAGCTCATGTCTGATTTGACAGATAATTGGTTTTATCCTTCCGCTGAAGGAATATGGTTGTGTATACGCTTGAACAGCGCTGTGAAAGTGGGTCTGCGATCCGATTTTGCCAAAACAAAATCATCTTTTCAGATGAAGTCATTTTGATCTTGGCGGGTATGTAAACAAGCAAAATTGTCGCATTTGGTGCACAGAAAACCCGCACGCATATATTGAAAAGCCGACGCACCCAAAACGAGTCACTGTTTGGTGCGGATTTTGGTCCAGAGGCATTGGCAACATTTTATTGTGGCGCTACGTGCCACACATCCGAAGCTACACTCGATGTTTTGCGCCCTGTTTCAAAAAAAAAAAAAGAAGTTATGGACCCTTTATATAAATTTAAATTTACCTTCCTCGGCCAAGATTTGTACTCAGAACTCATCGCGTGGTAGTCGACGTGCTTACCCCTGCAGCCACAACAACTTCAAATATTCTTTAGATACACACTAAATATGTACGATCATGAATAAACTTATAATTCAATATTATTTTATTGATCATTGAAAAGTTTTAGTTAAAAAAAAATGTTGTACTTGACTCAAGGATTTGAACACTGCCTACCAGCCAGCAGTAGTTCGGCTGTTTACAAACATGAAAAACAACAACAATACAAAATTAACTCACACAACTAAGCACAAAAGTGTATTGCACCTATAAACAAAGCAAATAAACACCAACACACTGAAACCACATAATACATATTTCTTGTAAATTGAATGTGATTTGAATAAAGTTGATTCAAACTTTTTGCATGGTGATTTTACATTGGTACTTTTTTCTGTGTGTAGTAGTTTGCACGCTCAAGAAAAATAACTATGTTTTTTGCAATCAGCCTCACTGCGTAATATAATCTCACTGACCCATTAGAATCATCAGCTGGTAGTCTTTTTTATAATTTTTTGTGCTGGTTCCCCAGCTTCTTGATTGCATTAATTTTTGTTTATTTTTAATTTTTTTTAATTGATTATATACTTCCTTCAATCTTATTTTCTAACTTTCTTCAGTAATTTTAGATGTCCCCCGCATTTACTTACACTCTTGTATCAAATATTAATATGGCAAAATATTGAATTTTGCAAACAACTTTTTTTCATGAAGAATACTAAACATTTTTCAAAAGTTTCTTTAATTATATTAATAATAGAAATATACTTTTTTATGAGTAATACCAGTAATTTTTTTTAAGCTTGTCCACAAAATATACATAATTAAATTAATTGTAAAAACTTTAATATAAAAATATTATCCCGTGTACTTTGTTTGATTAGCTTTTGTTTGCACTTGAAGTAAAACAGAAAATAAAAATTTAATAATATAAAATAAAGCAACACAAAAAGGAGCCCTTCTAAGCAGAATGAAGTCAATTAAAAGCAACTATTTTATTTTCCTTCCTAAATTTTTTATATAAAGGGTGTACCAACAAGAACGCAAGATTTAAATTTAGCGCCATTCGAAGTGTCATTGTTTGGCATTTGAACAATTGTTATTGTTTGCTATTAGAAGGTACGAGTTTAGTAAAAATGGAGCGCTACACGAATGAACAACGCATTCTCATTGTGAAATTGTTTTACCAAAATTGTGAAAGTTTTGCGGCTACAGTTCGCGAATTCGCGATCAATTTGGTGTCACAATAATGCTCCAAAAGAGTCAACTACAAAGAGATTAATGGATAAATTTGCCGAAACTGGGTCTGCTAGTGATGTAAAGACAACAACGCGCCTTCGACCAGGGCGATCGACCGAAAATGTCGCAGCTGTACGTGATGATGTCGCTCAAACGCAGGTCAAGCGCAAACAGTCAATGGTGTTCGGTATCGTGAAATGATAACCAGTTTTTTCGTGCCTAGAATTGAAGAAATGAATGTGGAGGGCATGTGGTTTCAACAAGACGGCGCCACATGTCATACAGCCAGAGAAACAAATCAATTGCTACATCAGACATTTCCCGGTCGTGTTATTTCGCGTTTTGGAGACCAGAATTGCCCGCCTAGATCGTGCGATTTAACACCATTAGACTTTTTTCTTTGGGGTTTTTTGAAGTCGATGGTTTACGCGAATAAGCCGACGACGACTCAAGCCTTAAAAGAGGAAATTGGACGCTGCATTAATGAAATACCGCAGCATTTATGCAAAACGGCCATTGAAAATTTCATTAAAAGATCGCGCGTGTGCCAGCAAAGCCGCGGCAGCCGTCTGCCCGATATGTTGTTCCACACATAACCTCATTCTGTCTACTTTACGATATAATAAAGTTTCACGATTTTTTTTTTTTTAATATCTGTGTTTTATTTAAAATTTAAATCTTGCGTTCTTGTTGAGACACCCTTTATTTTTGTTCTCAATTCAAATTGTATGTCTATTTCTAAGGGCTGCAGCAGCCACCCAGCTGCTTTTATAATTCACAGAAAATAAATAATTTTATTTACAAAGTTTTTCTTTTTACTCCTAGAATTGTGAAATTTAAAAAGTCATTGTACAGTGAATATTCAAATGAAATGTAGGAAGTGATGCGTGTCTTAAAGTTGTGCCAGCATTAAGTTGAAATGAGGCAAAAGGTTTTTGCAATATATGTAACTTTTTATTTCAACTGTATAATGAATTTTTAATCAAGTTCAGTATTTTTCAATTGTTTTGTTCTATGGAAATGAAATATTTTTAAAAATTAATGTGATTTTCCAAAGAAAGCAACTAACGTTCAATTGGTAAAGTAATTTAACTTTAATATCAAATATATAATTTGAAATGGGGTTAACACTAAAATGGGTTGACACTTCAAAATTCATTGTTGCGGAAACTTGAAAGAATTGTAATTCTTTAATCGAAAGAAGATACTCTCGCCTTGCGCGCTATTGAAAGCACAGTTTAAGAGGAAAATGGGGCTATATAATTTTTCTATTGAAAATCTGAAAGAAGTTAATGTTTAGTGGCTGATTAATAAAATAAACCCAATAAGCACTCAAGAAATTTAAATTCAAGCACTTGAAATTGAACTGGAAACGAAGTTGAATTCAAGCATTTTTTTAAGTAATTTTCAAGTTTGAAAATATTTTAAAATAAAAAATCAACCAACATACATATATGCTCAAACCTTGTCAAATACGTAATTTATTTATTATTAAAACTGAAAGTGTGGTGAATATATCAAAAACAAATAAATAAAAGTGAATTTGGAAAACAAAGGTGAGTAAAACGTTAAAACAATAGCGAAGGCAGATGTGCAGAAAATAATTATTAGAAAATAAAGGAATTTCATTTTGCTTTCCATTTTAAAAGCCTTGTTTTTACAGCTTGAAATACACTTGAATTCAATTGTAATACAAGGTTGAATTACAGTATAATTCAAAACTTCCATTAAACTGTACTACAACTGAATTGTTCGCATTGAGTTCAAGTTCCCATTTCACTGGAGAATGCTATTGAATTAAAGTGTGAATCAAGCATAATTCAACCCTTGACAATTGATTGTGTGGCTTGAATAACACTTGTTTTACACTTGATTTCAAGCAAAATTGCTTATTGGGAATAAAATAATAAATACAATTTTTCTAAAAAAACACATTTACCCCCAATATTCATAAAATTTAAAATGAGTTTGAAATGTGTTTATTTAATTTAAAATTTTTCATACAAAATTTTCTTTAAATGGATTTCAAACACATTTTATTTATTTATTTATAAATATGTGGGTAAATATTTAAGCATTTCTTTACAGAACTTTAATCACTAGATTTTTGAAATTGAGTGCTTGAAAAAAATAGTGCCTTTAACACCAAAAACCCACGGTGCCGCTGCAGCGGTCTCAACAGCAATTGTTCTTATTTTCCCCCTTTTGCCAGCACCTGGCAACAAACACTCAATAAGAGCTCTTAAAATCTTTTAATATCTCAAATCATACTTAAATTAAGTCCCCTAGAACAACAACTTCATTTAATTGAATTTTTATACTCATCAGCCGCAGAATATAATCATGATGGGTTTTTACGACATTACAAATAAGAAAAATAAAAATTGTGAAACCATATTTATAGGAAGCAGCAAAAAACTGTATACGTTATTCTTGGAACAGAAATAATTGCTGCAATTACACAGAAAAAAATCTCGTTAGTTAGTCCAAACTATTTTAACTCTTAAGCTTACACTTAAAGGAAGTTGATGTTGGAATTTCAACAAACTTTAAATTTGGTGTCAAACAAAATAGGAGTGTTACAAAAAGTAGGTAGTATGGTGAAAAAAGACAAATCGTGTAAATTGCTACATATTCAAAATTTTCTTAATGTGTCGTCTTAATTTTCTATCAATACTGAACAAGTTCGATGTGGCTGCATCTAAAATCTATAAAATATTATATATACAATGTTAATTTTTACCTCAAATGAAACTGCAAAAGTCACTCTGAAACCAGTCAAGTAACTTTATTTAAATATAAGCTTTAGCTTTACTAGTATTTGTACTTTTGAAATATGAGTGCCCCTGTGATCGAGTAGCTAGACTGCTAGCTTCTCATGCCGCAGGTTGCCAGTTTGAATTACATAGAGAAATAAATTCAGTAAACCGCGACTTTGACTCGCGCATGAAGGGTTCCGTATGGACACAAGATATGTAATACTATATGGACTTTAGCCTATATAATAAAGGGTGTCCCAACAAGAACGCAAGATTTAAATTTGGCGCCATTCGAAGTGTCATTGTTTGACATTTGAACAATTGTTATTGTTTGTTAGTAGAAGGTACGAGGTTAGTAGAAATGGAGCTCTACACGAATGAACAACGCATTCTCACTGTGAAATTGTTTTACCAAAATGGTGAAAGTTTTACGGCTACAGTTCGCAAATTTGCGATAAATTTGGGTCACAATAATGCTCCAAAAGAGTCAACTGTAAAGATATTAATGGATAAATTTGCCGAAACTGGGTCTGTTAATGATGTAAAGACAACAACGCGCCTTCGACCAGGGCGATCGACCGAAAATGTCGCAGCTGTACGTGATGATGTCGCTCAAACGCAGGTCAAGCGCAAACAGTCAATGGTGTTCGGTATCGTGAAATGATAACCAGTTTTTTCGTGCCTAGAATTGAAGAAATGAGTGTGGAGGGCATGTGGTTTCAACAAGACGGCGCCACATGTTATACAGCCAGAGAAACAATTCAATTGCTACATCAGTAATTTCTCGGTCGTGTTATTTCGCGTTTTGGAGACCTGAATTGGCCGCCTAGATCGTGCGATTTAACACCATTAGACTTTTTTCTTTGGGGTTTTTTGATGTCGATGGTTTACGCGAATAAGCCGACGACGACTCAAGCCTTAAAAGAGGAAATTGGACGCTGCATTAATGAAATACCGCAGCATTTATGCAAAAAGGCCATTGAAAATTTCATTAAAAGATCGCGTGTGTGCCAGCAAAGCCGCGGTGGCCATCTGCCTGATTTGTTGTTCCACAAATAACCTCATTTTTTCTACTTTACGATATAATAAAGTTTCACGATTTTTTTTTTTAATATCTGTGTTTTATTTAAAATTTAAATCTTGCGTTCTTGTTGGGACACCCTTATATAGTTTTGGCACTTTTTTCGTTTTTGGGATTTTTTTTATTTTGAGGTTTATTTGAATATGGCGTTTTTGGCGTTTTTCTGGGTTTGGCGATTTATTCTACTTTTGGTGCTTTTTCCTCGTTTTGGAAATATTTTTGGTTTTTGGTGTTTTTTTAATTTTGGCGATTTATTCGGGTTTTTAGTGATTTTTCCGGTTTTTGGCGATTTAGTTAGGTTCTAGACATTTTTTTTAATTTGGCGCTTTTTTTCGTTTTGGCAATTTTCTTCGGTTATTGGCGACTTTTTTTCGGTTTGGTGACTTTATAATTTTGGGATTTTTTAGTTTTACCATTTTTGAAAATTTTAAGAGTTTGCCTCTTACGGTTTCCACGATACATTAAGTTGTCAAAATAACATTGACTGATAGAACACCCTTTAATTTCGATTTTTGAAATTTTAGTGCTAATTGTTGTAGTCTGTATAAAAATACACTGACTTTACCAATTTCAAGTGTCTATGTACAACACAAGAAATTTTTAACTCGCATGTTGTAGCGGCTAAAGTTCTACACACTCTGTCCAAATTTCAGGTCCGTAGCTCTTACCGTTCTCAAAAAATAGCCTGTGAGGGATAGACAGGCAGACAGACAAACAGACAGATGGACAGCATAGCGATAACAATAGGGTTCCTGTACGGAACCCTAAAAAGGATTCACCAATTAATGTTTTTAATTAAGAATTTATTTAATTTAATTAAATTTTTAATTGTATTACTCAATTTGACTGGAAAATTTTGTTGATGTTATCAAATTGCTTATAGGTGAAAATTTAATTAATTTTTTTAATTGATATAGCAAATATTTTAATTGATATTACAAAATTATTCATTGTGCGTTTTTGTGTGTATAAAAGGATCATTTAAAAATACAAAATAAAGTAGTTCCCGTTGAATTCATTTTCTTTAAAAGTAAAGTCCTTTGTCAGCTGTTGTGCTTCCAGCTATTTTGATTAACCCGACCTTGGGTTGTCAAACACTATCGAGTGGATAAAGAATTTAATTAAAATAATTCCCAACGACTTTATTTCAACTGAAATGTATTGCAAAAAAAACTTATATTATTGGACTTAAATGAATAATGAAAAGTGCTGCTGAAAATATACTCTCCTATAAAGGTTTGTTCTTGCAACTTTTATTGAATGCAGGAAATTTATAATTTTTTTTCACATGTAACGTAACTGCAAAATTTTCCCTATAGCAAATTTTTAATTTAAATTTTATAACAGCTGATTACAGCGCTTTTGATCTTCGTAATTGGTTAGATATACATAACTGTAACTTTTTTTCTGTGTAGTATGTTCGGTAAAATAGAAGCACTTTTGCTTTATCTTAGTTTTCACAATTTGCTTTTACATTTGTTTCCTCATTGTAAAAGTCTTATTCGTGTATTTTTATATTCTTGTTATCATTCATTACATTTTTATTTAGAGCAGATCATGACTTTTTTTTATTACTCATCTCTAATTAACTGTTTGGTTAAAACTATAATGGGAATTTACAACAATTTGGATGTATCGGGTGTTTTTTAAAGAGGTATAGAACTTTGAATTGAAATAAAACACAAGAAAATCGTTTTAATGTCCATCAATTTGGCTTTATTGGAAGGATAATTTTATGCCATTAATGTTTAAATATGATTTCGGGCATGTGCCCACCGCGGCTGGCTCGAATAAAGCCAATTCTACAGGTCCAATTTTCAACCACTTTTTCGAGCATATGGGGCGTATGTTGGCAATAACGCCACGAATGTTGGCTTCCAAGTCCGCTAACGTTTCTCGTTTGTTGGCGTAGACGAGCGACTTCACATATCCCCAAAGAAAATAATCCATTGGTGTCAAATCACACGATCTTGGTGGCCAATTGACAGGTCCATTCCGCGAAATTATGCGCTCATCGAATGTTTCCTTCAATAAATCGATTGTGACGTGCGCTGTGTGGCATGTAGCGCCATCTTGTTGGAACCACAACTCATCCACATTCATGCCATCCAATTCGGGAACAAAATAGTCGGTTAGTCGGCTCCAATTGCTGTGCACGGTGGCGAATCGATTCATTCGGGTCCTCTTCAACACTTTGCTCTACAGCGGCAATTGTTTCTTCGGTGCGCACTGTTCGACGTCTCTGCGGATGCGTATTATCACATAGAGTAAACGTAGTGCGAAAACGATCCATGGTTAACCGAATTAATTGCTCTGATGGACGATTATGTCGACCATAAAATGGACGGAGCTTGCGGTAAACTTCGCGAACTGAACCATTATTTTCGAAATAAATTTGCACGATTTGCAAGCGTTGTTCTTTTGTCAACCTGTTCATGATGAAATGGCAAACCAAACTAAATATTAATCACTTGACAGCTGACAAAATGGCCGCCAGTTAAAAAAGTGATGCCAACTTAAAGTTCTATACCTCACTAAAAAACACCCTTTATAATGTATACTCAAATAACATAAAGAAACCAGAAAAAGGATATTAAATAGAGATTTGCTTCATGCCCATAACGTTTTGTTTTAAAAGTAATTAAATATTTTGTTACTGTTTTCTGTGAACTGGAGATAAAAGACTGCTAGGAATAGGTTTCATTTCGCTTTTAAAATGTTTGGTGGCTTTTAAAATAATAGATAGACAAATAGAAAAATCGGGAGTATGCGATTTCTAACAAAACATATAAAACATTAAAAAAATTTTTTTTAGTAAGAAAAAGGAAAAAGTAGATAAATTGGATACAGCGAATTTTGTTTATAGAATACCTTGTAGTGGAAATGACAATGAAAATAAATTAAAAACTAGAATTGCAGGACAAAAAAAGTCTCTACAAAGATATGGAGACATAAATTCACACAAAACACCATTATCTTCTGTTCTCTATCCTAATTTTGAAGACGTATCATTTTTGAATAGGCAGAATAACTATAAATATGTTAGAAATATTATATATCTATCATCAATACACCAATTACAAAAATATTTAATTTTAAAGTTACACACATAATTTCAGACCTCAATGTGTGTACCATGTTTCGTAAAAATCGGTCATGTTGAAACACGTGAAATATAATATTAAGCTTAAGTGAGCATGGCCTCGCTATGCTCAGAACCGAAACTGTTTGCCAAGTTTCTTAGAAATCGGATAAGTAGAAGTACAGATAATTTTATGGGGGTAACCCAGCCTACTTCTTTAAATGTATTATTACGCGTTCTTCAGGGCTCTGAGTGTGCACCAAGTTTCGTAAAAATTTTTTAAGCAGAAACACATTAAATATAATAATAAATTTTAATGGGTATGGCTCCGCCCATTTTTTCTTCTTAGAGACAAGCGATGCAAATTTTGCGCGTTTCGCGCTAGATTTAGCGCGTTTTATCTATGCCCAACGCGCTTTTTTTCGTCTTAGCGCGTTTAATAAAAAAAGCGCTAAATTAGCGCCTTTTGAATAAAGTCAATAACATCAATTCAGTTCAATATTTTTTACTTTTTTTACATAAATTTAACAATTTTCTAGTATACAAACTCTGATAAAATTTTTTAAATTTGTTAATGTCCCAAATAAAATTCCTTTGAATGTGGTTAGAATTAAAAACGCATTTTTATAATGTAAATCGCAAATATTGTACTAGATGACCCAAAAAATTTATATAACTTATGGCGTTTTCTTCTCTGAGCAATATGCTGCATTTATGTTGCCTTTTACACTTCTTTGTGTTCTTTTCTAAAAAGTATGTATTATTTTAAAAATTGAACGTGTTCTTTTCCCATGATGCTAACCTTAAAAAGAAGAAAAATGCTACATGTTCAACACTTATTTTCATTAAAGGGGCATGAGTGCAGCATTATATTAACAGCTGTTTTTGTTTTTGTCTGTGAAAAAAGTAAATCATTTTCTAGTTCGCGATTGTTTTATGCCGAAACTTGTTGGAAAATTGTTCTTTTGTAAACGTAAAATATGCAACACTTCTTAAAAATCAGATGAGCATTTAAAAATGTTGCCAAATCACATGTAACATATATGTTACACTTTTCTTTTAGAAAAGAAAACACCATTAGTAAGCATCTATTATAGCTGAATTACAAAAAGCATTTCAATCGAAAACTATTCCACAATGTATATGTTGTTACAAAGTTTGACAAATAAAATTAAAATAAAAACTAAGGATTTTGATTATTTCTGTATTCTGATTCTGTATTAAATTATTTTAAATAATTTTAGTAAAAAATCAGTTGTTTTAACTAATACATATGTACATACATCGACTTTTATTAAAACTCAATTTAGCGTGTAGGAAAATAGCGTGTTTTGGATCTAAATAGTTGATAATGCTGTAACTTAGCGCGTTCTAGCGCGTTTTAAGAAGGATAATAGCGCGTTTAGGTTATAAATAGTTGGCATCGCTGTTAGCGACTGTGTTATTACGGGAGCACTGGTTGTGTGCTAAGTAGAGTTGCTAGACGGGAAATCCCGAGCCCGGAAATCCCGGGATTTTCGGGACTATGCAAATCCCGGAGCCCGGGATTTTTTAATTTTAAGGCCCGGGATTTTCGGGATTTTCTGAATCCCGTTTTTGCATAAATAATGTTTTTGACTCTCATCTTCTATATTAAAAATTGTTACAAACTTCCTGTTATAAAAAGTTAAATAAAAAATTTGCTTTGAATAAATATTTTATTAGATAATATTATATTAAGGGTTTTCATGAGAACTCTTAAAATTCCCATTTGTGCAATTGGGCAAATATGCGAGGCTTGTTTCATGAAGCTCCTTTTCAACTTTTGCGCAAACAGTTAAGTAAATTTGAATGAATTAAATACGTATTTATATATTTCTCTAAAAATAAATTGTGTGTGTGTATTTAAAAATGTCCCAAAAAAGCAAAACAAACCAAAGAATTGTTTAATAAATGCACAATTGCACAGCTTAAGTTTACGACTGAAAATTTTTGGGCAGAGTTAACAGGTTTGTGTAAATAAATTTCCATACAATTTTTGACATTTTATTTCCGAGAGTGTAAAAATGCACTATTGCACAGTTTGGGAGACTTTTGAACATTCTCATGAAAACCCTTATTGTGTATAACGAGTACATAATATATATCTGTGGCAAAAAGGAAAAATTGATTGTCATAGTTTAGTGTTTTGCAGGAGAGCACTTTTGAACTTTCACGTCGGTTTTCAGAAATTTGTTTCTTTTACAGTTAAATCGGGAAATTCTCTGTTAATCGTTAGTTTTTAAGCAATATCGTTCTACACACTATAAATAATATATTTAAGTTGAAATATACTAAAGTATAATCTAAATTAAGCTATTGTTCAAAATGAGATTAGAAGTCTAAAAAAGATAAGTCGCAAGTCATAGCGCTGTAACTTCCTGAAAAATCACGCAAATTGATTGAGATTTTAACCAGGGATACTTTCAAATATGCAGATTACAGATGTAGCATTAACTCAAAATCAGCTTATCTCGACTTAAGCACTTTTTCCTTTTTTGGCAAAGAAAAGAAAATGCTATCCTTTCTAGATAAAAAAAATTACATTAAATGAAAATTTGCAATAAAATGTTTTTTTTTTAATAAAGAGTTTATTAGAAATTACTGTATCACACAAACGCCAAATTTTATAGCAAAAAATAAAAAATGTGAAACTTTTTCTAGAAACGAAAACGGCATTAGTCAATTTGGCTTTATTGGAAGGATAATTTTATGCCATTAATGTTTAATTATGATTTCGGGCATGTGGCTGCCGCGGCTGGCTCGAATAAAGCCAATTCTACAGGTCGAATTTTCAACCACTTTTTCGAGCATATGGGGCCGTATGTTGGCAATAACGCCACGAATGTTGGCTTCCAAGTCCCCTAACGTTTCTGGTTTGTTGGCGTAGACGAGCGACTTCACATATCCCCAAAGAAAATAATCCAATGGTGTCAAATCACACGATCTTGGTGGCCAATTGACAGGTCCATTCCGCGAAATTATGCGCTCATCGAATGTTTCCTTCAATAAATCGATTGTGACGTGCGCTGTGTGGCATGTAGCGCCGTCTTGTTGGAACCACAACTCATCCACATTCATGCCATCCAATTCGGGAACAAAATAGTCGGTTAGTCGGCTCCAATTGCTGTGCACGGTGGCGAATCGAATCATTCGGGTCCTCTTCAACACTTTGCTCTACAGCGGCAATTGTTTCTTCGGTGCGCACTGTTCGACGTCTCTGCGGATGCGTATTATCACCTAGAGTAAACGTAGTGCGAAAACGATCCATGGTTAACCGAATTAATTGCTCTGACGGACCATTATGTCGACCATAAAATGGACGGAGCTTGCGGTAAACTTCGCGAACTGAACCATTATTTTCCAAATAAATTTGCACGATTTGCAAGCGTTGTTCTTTTGTCAACCTGTTCATGATGAAATGGCAAACCAAACTAAATATTAATCACTTGACAGCTGACAAAATGGCCGCCAGTTAAAAAAGTGATGCCAACTTAAAGTTCTATACCTCAGTAAAAAACACCCTTACATATGTACAAATGTTCGTCTGTATGCACCTTTTAAAATATTGCAAAAAAATAAATTGTTAAATAAAAATATTATTTTTAATATAAAGACGCACATTTGTTCACGATTTTTTCGGGATTTTGCTAGTCCCGAAAATCCCGGGGCCCCGGTTCGGGATTTCGAGACTCCATCACTAAATCCCGAAGCCCGGGATTTCTAAAAACCTGTCCCGATTAGCATCACTAGTGCTAAGTTTCATAGCAAGCGAATGAGTAAAATATCGTAAAATCATTTTAGAAAATCTCAGATAAAAAAAATTTAAATACATAGGTCTAAAAGTTACGGAATTATAAAGTAACAAATATAAAAAACAGACGAATAGGCGAAAAACTTCTCCTTTTTTTAATGGTTTAAAAATATATTTTTTTAATGTACTAAAAGCACGTACTCTGATACTTAAGCAAGGCTTGACGCTCTAATTTAGGTTTAGGTTTTGCTGTAAAGAAATCCTATTATTACTATACATACGTATATAAATAGGTAAAGTTTGTATGTTAGTATGTATGTACATATGTATGCAAAAGGTAATCTCCGGAACCACCAATGGTCTCATTTCTAAAATTCTTTCAGCAAGATGCAGAAAATGGAATATTGATATTTGTTGTACCATTAAGTGCCATTATTACAACTTAAAATTAGTTAAAAGTAGGACTTTAACGGACGTATAAAAACTTTATCATGTTCAAAATTTTACTTTAACCTAAAGTGAGCGGATAAATTGCAGGCAAGTTTATCCTACATGGTAAGTTAAATCCAATTTGCACTAATGGAACGCTTTTTATACGTCCGATAAAATCCTACTATTAACTAACTCAAAGATGTAATAATGGCCCTAATTGTTTAATATAGAGTCGTGAGGCGGTAAGGACCACATACCTAAAAAAAATATTTATTATAGTCTTTGCAAAGATTTATTAAAAAAAGAACTTTCAGGTTTCCGTATTCAAAAGAAATATTGAAAACTTTTAACATTAATCCGCCCAGCAAAAAACTATCGACACTTAGATGCACTAAAAGTTGTTAGAAGCAATACGTTGCATCTCTAGAAGCACTAACGTAAGCGAGACAATTAAAATATGTTCTACGTTCGTACACGAGCAGTACACAATTATATATGTATGTGTATCGTACTGGCATACGTTTGGTGGATGATTTATTGCTATTGCTTCTAAGTGGCTCATCGCGAACAAAAATCATGCATTATAAAAGCGCAATTGCAAGTGATTCCGTTTGATGGTCTCTCTTACAAAAATGCTTCCAGCAAGCAAAAATTTTTTGCTTTGCGTCTGACCGCCCATCCGACCCTTGTTTGTTTGTTACGATTTATCGGCTAAAACCGATTTTGATAAAATCTAAAACATAGATAGATCTACGTCTAAAGAAACACATAGACGAGCACTACATATTGAAGAAAATAGTTTCAAAAAAAGACGTGGGGAAATACATACATATATGCCCTACGAAACTATCGAACTGATTTTGGCTTCTATGGTGTAAATTAGAATCTTAAATGAAATTAAATACTAATAGGTAGTGGCGTTGGCTGAAGTAGTTATCACGTTGACTACAAAACCGAAGGTACTGGATTCAATCCCTGTATCCAACCCTCATTAAGTAACAACCCCACGCATTTTTCTGATGTGCATTAGTGTCTTTGTACAGGGTGGGCCAAAAGAAACCAAGGGGTGTAAAAGTTTAATAACTTTTTTGTTTATTAATTTTTTTTATTTTTTCTTTCAGATTATATAGACAACACTTAGAGAATTTATAATGGAGAGGTTCACAACTGAACAGTAAACCAGAACAATAGAATTTTATTATTTAAACCAGAGATGAAAATTTGATTATGAGTGATGAAGCTCATTTTCATTTGAATGGCTTTGTTAATAAGCAGAACTGTAGGTTCTGGGGTTCTCAAAATCCAAAAGCCATTCATCAACGCCAATTGCACCCCATCAGGTGTACAGTATGGTGTGGGATCACATCTGAAAATGTCATTGGGCCCTACTTCTTCGAGAATGAAGATGGAAGTGCTGTAACCGTAAATGGAGAGCGGTATCGGTTTATGATAGAAAATTTTTTACGTCCTGCTCTTGAAAACAGACCTGGTATGTGGTTTCAGCAGGACGGAGCCACTGCCCCTACTGCCCGAGACACAATGGCACTTTTAAGTCAAATTTTTGGAGAGCGAATAATTTCTCGAAATTTGGAAATTATTTGGCTAGCGCGATCGCCAGATTTGACAGCACCCGACTATTTTCTTTGGGGTTTTTTGAAGGAGCGAGTGTATGTGAACAAGCCAGAGACAATCCTTGAACTCAAGGCAAACATTGTTGCAGAAATTCGAACGCTACAGCCACAAGTTTTGAAAGATGTTATGGAAAATGCTCTAAAAAGAGCCAATCAGTGCGAAGCTGAAAACGGTGGTCATTTAAGAGACATCATTTTTCATACTTAGTGTAAAAAAATTTCCATTTTGTATATTATATAATCTGAAAGAAAAAATAAAAAAAAGTTAATAAACAAAAAAGTTATTAAACTTTTACACCCCTTGGTTTCTTTTGGCCCACCCTGTATTAGTGTTGTAGGAAAGTTCAAGTGATGAAGGCGTAGTCACTGGTCACTGTAACTATACCGACTTCAGCAGATAATAATCCTAATGCAACATCTTAACGCCCACTCTCGTTGTGTAGCAGAATCATCGGCGAAGTAAAATAACTAATAAAATAAGCACGGCTTAAAAAAAAACCATAACCATAATACGCCTCATTTAATTAACACCAGAGGCGCTGCAACACTGTATTATTAAGAATGTGTAAAAAGCAGAGTTGTAAGAGAATGAAGCTTTTCTCTGTCTCTTCCTTCACCGGCTGTCTCCTCTGTCACTATGCCTTTCCTAAAGAAAGTATCACCTAGTAACACTAGTAGGCATGCATTACCTGGGTGTTACTTCTAAAAAAAATCAAAAGATGGGTATATCTGTGTCTAACAGAACACACAGCCTATACATTAAATAACACTTCTTTGCAGTCGAGTAAAAAGGGGTTTACAGGGAGTTCAGGGGGTGCCTTTGTGCCTCTCCAAAACCATTTAATTGAATTTTTATGAAATGCGTGACGTACATATATACACCTGCGCCTTAAAAGACATACAGGCATTTTTTTTTAATTTCGCACAAGAGGGAGGCAGGGAGCTATTTCTGCCTCTCCGAAACCATCCGACCGATTCTTATGCGCCTCAGAACGTTGACACATCTATTTCTTAAATGGTTTAGTATTATCTTAAAACTAAGACCAAAACGGTGGCAGGGGAATATTTCTGCCTCTCCGAAACTATCACCAATTTTTTAAAATGAAATTCCAAGCATAGACAGATCTGTGGCTAAAAGAGCACATAGGCTATACATTTAAAAAAAGTATTACACAGAGAGGGGAGGGGGATATTTCTTCCTCTTCGAAACTACATTAAAAATAAACATATAATATACTATTATTAAGGAAAAAAGTTTATAAATTTAAGTAAAAAAAATTTCTAAGTTTAAGTAATTTTTTCTAAGTTTAAGTAAATTTTTACAAAAATATAATAAAAATTACTTAATATAAGTAAAAAATAAAAAGTTCATATCCTTAAAAATAGTTCATAAAAATACACACGAAAATTCTCACATTCGAGGACAAGTTTACTGGCTTAAAGGAAATATTTACCAAAAATTGGAAAATGGTTTAAAAGTTTAGGGAAATTGTATCCTAAGAACTAGTCAATCTCGTTTTAAATCAATAAATAAAATTTAGGAAATGACTTACTCCTGATTAGTTCATCAAATTTGACTAACTTGAAAAATATAAAAAGTTATTCTAAATTTTAGAAAAATATTTACCAGTTTTAAGTATTTTTTCTTTAAATTATATAATATACCTTTTATTTGCATTAAGCAAAAAATTTAAGTAAATGTTTCATATTTCCGAGTAATATTTGAACTCGAAATATCTATTTTTTGAAAATAAAATAAAATTTTAAAACTCAAAAATTTTAATGCTTATTCTGGCTGCCTTGTTAGGCAATTGGTTAGAGTTGCTTGTCTATCAATCAGAAGGTTTTTGGTTCAATACTTGCCTCCTCTCAAGGAATTAATATGTGTGTATGGTGAACTAATTAAGAATATAATATGAAGATATAATAAAAAACATACCATGTGGTATAAAATTTAATTAAAAACAAAAAAAGTACCAGAATTAAAGACATAAAAGAATTTAAAAATTTACTAAATTTGAGATCAAAGATGAAAAATTTTTTTTTGCAAAGCTCCGAATTTTATGGGAAAATTTTACTAAATTTTAGAAAAACTTTACTTAAATATAAAAATATAATTACTATAAACTAGTTCATTAATGAACTAGAAATTTAGTAAATATTTGACTGGTTTCGAGTAAAAACAGCTTTGGCGCCATACGACAACTTTTTTTTACTCAAATTTAGAAAATTTTCCAAAGTTTTAGCTAGTGTTTTTTTGAATATACGTACACCAATATATCCATATTTCTTCGCTTCCCTGTCGGAGAATGTGTGGTTAACTACAAAAATAGCTTACTTATAGTTAAATTTTCCTTAGAC
Organism: Tachina grossa; assembly: GCA_949987645.1. Taxonomy (NCBI): domain Eukaryota; kingdom Metazoa; phylum Arthropoda; class Insecta; order Diptera; family Tachinidae; genus Tachina; species Tachina grossa. The sequence goes on along the minus strand of OX465275.1, from coordinate 64,495,785 downwards.
TGGCTAAAAGCTAACTGCAATGTCATCCAGAACAAACAAAATTAATTCTTAAGTTGAGTACGTAATATAGGGCAGAGTACCAAGCCGACCAAACAATTTCGGCGGCGGCTGAACGGCTTAACGCCGATTTGTTTAAGCATATAAAAAAATTTTTGAACCCAGTCCGTTTCTAGAAAAGTACGTGAATTATTGAATCACCACGTTGTAGCATTATTTATTTTGCAATAGCTTGAATATTGCAGTAATTGATGTCCTAAATTCCAATAAAAATAACTTCTTAATAATTTGTTAAACCATAGAAACTAGACTATACATAAATTTCATTTAAGCTTCCTGATTGAATTAAAAATTATTTACTTTATTGCAACACTTTTACGGATGAACTAATAAAAGGCTTTGATCAAATAATTGTAAAAAGTCCCCTGACTGCTGCAACAAAAAGTCTATGTAAACGTGCATGGATTTAAGAAGGGACTCCAGTAGAGAACGTAAGTTTTGTCGCAGCTACGTTAGTCCCGGTTCACACACTTCAACTTATGTTGATCAACTTGCAATTCAGCTGTAAGAATAAAAGAGATATTTGTACGTCTTCCTCCGTCTCTCTTACAACTGAATTATGAGTTGATCAAGAAAAGTTGAAGTGTGTGAACCGGGACTTACCGTTCATATACACATTTTGAGTGGTAGCGCGTTGAGTACACAACGTGTGATGATACATGTTCGAAACCCAGAAATTTTTTTTTAATTTACTGACTGACTACCAGTTGATTTAAAAAAATCAAGTTAGCTGAAAGTAATGCAGAGTGAGACAATTGACTACCGCCTAGGACATAGCAATGTTAAAATAGTCAGTTGATTACATTGAAAAGTAATCCAAGTGTCAGTCAGTACTAATTGTGAAATAGTTAGCTTAAAGTTAGTTTAAAGTTAACGGAATTTCCGACAGGGTTATTAAACGACATCATTTATTATTCGTTTAGTATAACATATGCTCCAACAATACATTTAAAAAACCAGACGTATTTACATTTTATGACTGTTTACGCAGATCTCTATTGCACATTTACTTAAATAGTGTCAATAACTCACTGAGTTGTATGTAAATTAATAACCTTAAAAGAGTTTTTGCAAAATATCTTTTTTTGAGTTTTGACAATATTGAAATAAATGAGCGATTTAGTTATCTCGCTTAAAACTTCGAGCGGGTAGCGCCGCGGGCACAGCTGGCATAATATACTACAAAGCATCAGCATAAAATTATTTGATATAAAAGAATTTTTTAGCTCCCTGTGCCGACATAAATGTGTTTTATTACATAGACCTTTTCAGTTTTCTAGTTTCTAAAAGTTAAAATATAATGAGAATTGTAATAACTATTTATTTTTAATTTTACCACAAATATAAAATAGTACAATCAATTCCCTTTTGGGTACAAAGTAACAAAGTTCAATATATCGTTGCCATAATATAGAAAGGCCCTAAATCCTTATTTTATTTTCAAGTCAAATTTTTTCTATATTTCGATAGAAAAATATCTAACGTATCAAAGAATGCAAAAATCTCGATTCCAAAAAAAAACGAGTTAGGGCCTTTCTATATAAATGTAACGATATGTACGTTTAAACATAAATGTGTATGTGTCTCTCTTTATTTGTAAATATATATATTTTTCACATATTTTATATGCTAAGCACACAATATTCAAACGAATGCTATTTACACAAAACCACTTCAGGCCAATTTACATTTTTATACAGCAATGGAAATAGAATTTAAATTTGATTTTATGTTTCTATTTTTGTGCTAAATAAATCTGAGTTCCCATTATAGAATCAAAAAGAGGTGGGTGGGATGATGTTAAAGTAGTTACGAATTGAGGAGGAAAAAGCTACACGCAAAAACAAATTGCTATACTTCAAAATTTGATTGCTATTGAAATTCAATAAAAAAAAATGCAAACTAAAAATGAATATATTACTCTACATATATTGTAAATACAAGTACAAACATCTTACTTGATGTGAATATCTAATAATAATAAAAAAAAGTTGTGCTTTATTGATGACCATTTAAGTCAAACGATTTCTGAAATAGCTGAAAAGAAATATCTATGAATGAAATCATTTCTTGCTTGAAGCACTTGAATGAAGACAAAAGACTCGAAGGAAGTGTTGTGCTGTTTGTGGAGTACTAGATGAATTTTTTATACCCTAATAATAAATAAACTTAACAGTTTAGAGAGTTTTAATAATTTTATCTTCTAAGACCCAAAACTATTTAAACGTTAAATTAAGAAAGTTTTAAAATATAACTCAAATATTTATTGACCTATGATTTATATGAAGTTATGAATAGCAATTTTTCATAGGAAGAAGGATCAAATTCAAGTTTAATAAAAAACGCATCTGGCAAAAGAAAACCACAAAACTTTACTTTATTGAACTACTTTTAATGAAGCAATACTTATGGGAGCTCCATTTATAATCTTCTCCAGAAATTTTGCTTTAAATGTGACATTTTTAAAATTAATTTTTCGAAAGAACCAAAACACTGCTTAATCAGCTTTTTAGAGACGCTACTGATGTGTTTAAGCCCCGTTCAGACTATTATACAAGTATTAATACTTTCATCACATTTTACGATACAGAAATCTAAATACATTCATTGCGACTGTCAAAAAATCTAACGTAAAATCACATATTGTGTTCAGCCCATCACACTTCAAATCAAATGTGTAATACAAGTAGAAAGCAAAACAGCTGTTCAATGAAAATGTCTGCGCTATTCACTTACTAGCGGCGGCAAAACGGTTTCATGAAGGCGGGGACGTTGAAAAAATTCAGCAGTTAAAAATATTCTATGTAAATAACAGAAAAAATTTAAGAAAATATATTACAAAAACGTAAAAAAATTACGTCAACGAAATATACTTCCATACGATTCACTTATTCAAAATTTTGAGCCGATATACATATGACAAAACATTTACATCAATGACGACACGCTATCGGCGGCAAAACAGCCGACTTGGAAGTTTGGTTTGTGTGAAAATGCAACCCTGATCTAATGAAAAGTATTATCGTTTAGAAAATTTTCTAAAAACGAAAAAGTCTTATGGGATGTCAAAATTTTTATCGTATTATTTGCCACTTTGAGACATTTTGCGTTCAGACTATCACACTTGCACGTATTATTTGAATTTTTGACAAGTATAAATACAAAGTATAATAGTCTGAACGCGGCTTTATATGTAGTGGAATACCTGTAGAACTCTTCTATTTTCCATAATAACCACTCGGCCTTGCAAAAGAGTTCCTTTTTTTAAAATTTTGTTTCTATATTATTTATATTTATATCTTTATTGTATCCAAATGGTTTGATTTCATTAATAATATCTCGGACTATATATTTCATTAATTGATTAGTATAGTCTATATATATATATAGACTATAGATTTTGCGTCCGAAAAAATGAATTTTAGTAGTACATACTGTCAAAAGATTAAATTATGCTGAATATTGCAAAATAAGGTCAGCTAAAATTTTTGGTTTTTGTCTCTGCTACTCTGATTTTGAATGTTAAATTTTGCCGCAATTGCACAGTGGTCAATTCCGCCCAAAATTCCGGCGAAATATTTTTTGACGTCTCAAATGACATTTTAAAGATACGTTCAATTAAAAATATGTTGATTCCTTTCAATATTCTGAAAGAAGATGATGAGTACTTTTAGATATCATGACTTTTATTAATATCTGGTTGATGGCTTCGAAGATTTTCAATATTAAACTTTACCCTTACCAACAATTAACACTTACATTTAAACAAATTAAAATTAAAAGGTGTTCTATCATTTAATGTAATTTTGATAAATTGCTGTATCTTGAAAATCGTAAGAGGCAAACTTTTAAATTTTTCAAAAACGCGAAAAATAAAAAATCAAGAAAAATAAAAAGTCGCCCAACTGAAAAAATCGCCAAAAACCGAAAAAATCGCTGAAATTAAAAAAAAAACAGGAAACTAAAAACAAATCTTTAAAACTAAAATAAATCGCCGAAAACCGAAAAAATTTTCGAAATTGAAAAAAATGCATACTAAAAAAAAACTCCAAAAACCGAACAAAAATTCTAAAAAAGAAAAAAACGTCAAGGATAGAAAAGTAGCCAAAAACACAAAAAAAATTTTGATTTTTTAAAAAACGCTAAAGATAAAAAAATCAAAAAAATTAAAAAATCGCCAAACCGAGAAAATCGGCAAAAACCGGAAAAAATCGCTAAAACGAAAAAAAGCGCCAAACTAAATAAAATTTCTAAAACGAAAATAAATCGCCAAAAACCGAAAATATCGCTTATAGTGAAAAAAACGCAAAAATCAAAAAACTACGCTTAAACTAAAAAAATATGGAAAACCGACAGAACTAAAAAAAATAGCCAAAAACCGAAAACAAGTTTACCGGGTACTTATTTTTTTTTAATACATATCGCTCATTTACTTCAATAGTGGCACAACTCAAAAGAAACAGTTTTGCGGAAAACGCGTTTTAAGTTTTCAATTTGCATACAACTCAATGGAGAAATTAAAAAAAATTCTTCTCTCAGGAGGTGATGATACAAGCTATTTATATGAAATTTTTACACAAGATAAAATACGAAATGCTGCATCTTTCTGCATTATTAATTCAAAAAACTCGTTTTTTGAGTTATGCCGGTATTGAAGTAAATGAGCGATATGTATGTAGTGCATGCGAGTGAGTATGCAGTAATAATTAGGGAGAAATGTCAATAAACCACAAACATTTTTTGAGTTTCTACAGTTTATTTTTATAATGTCGTTAACGAGTAGAGTTATAGCATTTTGAAAATAAATGGTGTTAATTCAATTGTTAATGCAGTATTGCCCAGTAGTCAATATTGAACTTTACCTGTGGACATATATTTTGTTTATATATTTATTTTCTATAAACACAAAATTTATATTCAAACTTACCTCAAATATTAGCCTTTTTTCATTTCTCAATATGTTTTTTTAATATTAATCAAATTAATGAAAAGCTCAATTCAATTCGGCAACACTGTTTTTAGTTTTTTCACTTTACTTGCAAAATTAAAAAATTTACTTGCTTCAAAATTTCATTGCAAGCTGAGTCGCAAGTGTTAATGTTTAATTATTTTCATTCGCACTTGCATGTGACAACGGGGTGTTAGAAAGATTTTAATGTTCAAGATTAACTAACTTTAAATCGCGTTATCAGATTTTAATGAAAGTATTGCTTAAAAGCTTATAACACAATCCCAGCAAAAATTACTGCTTCCCAGAAGCGTTTTTGTAAGGCAGACAATATTAGAGAATCATTTGCTGCTGCACATGAATGAAGCATTTTTTTTGTGCAAGATCAGCCAGCTAGAAGCAATAAAATCAGTTTGAATTGCCATGAATTTTGTTTTGCCTTACCAAAGTGCTTCACAAAAGTAATAATATATAGTTTTTGTGTACTCAGATGCAAAACTTACTGCCTGAAATCATTTTTTGTACTAAACTTTTTTACCCGTCTATATCCTTGATTGATTTATTTTGAGTTAAATCTGTTTTTAAGTAGTTCACAAATTTTTTAATTTTTTTTTATTAAATTAATAAGCAAGTTCTAAGGCTTCTTCTATTATATCTCTATCTTTCTTATCAGTTTGTATTTTTCTATTATAAATCACTGTTAAGTTTTCTAGGAAATCCCCTACTCTCCATTTGTAATCGATGAAGTCACTAAAAATGTTCTTGTAAGTTGATGTAATTTAATCTTAACCTCTTTTAGCCCCTTCTAATTTTTTCATGGCCTTTTTGAATTCGGTTTCAATTGTGATTTATTTAAAAACAAATAAATGTTATTTGGCATATTCATAGTCCAAAACAATAATATACTTTAGGAAATTGAAACCAGTATTTTGTATGGTAATAGTGATTTTAAATTACTAAAATATACTTTGTTTTGACCATGAATATACACCATTAAAATTACAGAAAAAAAATTATCCACTTTGATCCAGTGTTAATAATAAAACTATTATCCAAGAGCAAAATAAAGAAATGAGTTGCTTTTTTGTAGTGTTAGTTGCAATCTGTCATGAAAATTTTGTTGAAATTAAAGGAAATAATTTTGCCAAGAAAAACGACTTCAATACAAAGATCTGATAGAAAGTTTTCGAAAAAAGTTTATAGGATATATTAAATTTTAATTTTTTAAATGCAAGATTTTGTGTTTTTGTGAGCTCAGGATGTGTGTCAGGTTTTGTAAAAATCGGTACAGCAGAACCGCATAAAATAAAATATTAAATTTTAATGGGCGTGACTCGGCCCATTTTTTCAAATGGAAGATTGTGTGTGTCTATTTTTGAGCTCAAGGTGTGTGGTAAGTTTCGTTAAAATCGGTTAAGTAGAACCACTTGATACTACATTTTAATGGGCGTAGATCCGCCCATATTTTTAACTTTAAAATTGTGTAATTGAAGAATCAAAGGTGTGTCTAAGGTTTCGTAGCAATCAAAAAAGCAGAATATCATAAAATAAAAAAAAAATAAATAAAATTGTGGGAAGCTTTACCCTTTCCGACAAAAAAATTATTTTTACAATCGGTCTAAAATGTGCCGAGTTATAAAGTAAAAAAAAAAATAGAGGCGAATTGATAACCCCCTCCTTTTTTGGAAGTTGGTTAAAAAAGAAAATCATTTATGGCCAGAACTGACAATGTGAATTGTCGCAAAAAAAATGTTTGAGTTAAGTTTAAAAAAAGTATGTCAATATACTATCAATATACGAATATGTCAATTTATATAAAATGTGAATGAGTGAATGAAAAATCTGATAAAGTTGTTTGAAATTTATTATAACTAAAGGGTCCGCCATCTAACGTTTTTTTCAAACTAGTGCTTATTTCGTGAATGGTAACACTTAGCTCATGTCTGATTTGACAGATAATTAGTTTTATCCTTCCGCTGAACGAACCAACTGACCATCCAATGCGTTTTCGCTTCGCTAAGTGGGACTGTATGTATATACATACATATAAATATGTACGAGTGTATGTAATTCGCTCTAATTCCCACTGAAGCACACGGTGTTATAACACTATCCTATTACTGAGCTGCCACAAAATTCACGAGTATGTTTGTTGTAAATCTACCTGTTAAGTAGTGTTAGTATACATACACAACTTTCAGCCATTTATTTCAATGACCACAAAACTTGATGTGATTGAAATTGGCTAATGTTTAATTATTAAAATATTTCTTTATTTAATTTCCCCTCCTGTGTGCCTATTGAGAACCATTTCATAAGTACAAACTATCACTAGCATGTGTTTATTATTTATATTTTTAAATTGATTATCAATTACAACATACATATGTTCGTATCGTTAGATGATACTTTGTTGTAGATAAGCAGATATATTGGTATACGCGAATGAAGTGCACTTCATGAAATTTAGTAGCGGTACAGAAAAATAGATGTCTTTCGACTGCTCTTATATTTTGAGAGAAAAAGTCATCTATTTCCATAATATTTTTTTTTTAATAAACGTACATGATTAGAATCAAACTTTGACAATTGCAATTAATTTAACTTCACTGACATGGCTAAAATGACTAAAATATTACAAATTATAATTGCATTTTTGTAATTGAAAAAATGTTTAATTACAATTGTAAAATATAATTGAAATTGAAAATCTTCAATTACCATTACTTTTAACTGTAATTGGAAATATTTCGTTCACATATTATATTACAGTTAGGCCTCGATTATACGTAATTGTTGGGACCGAGGGAATTTTGGGTAATCGATTATCCGGGTTTTTTTAGTTTTTTTCATTTTTTTATTATTCAATTTTTGTATTTACATATTTTTCATATACTACATATAATAAAAGAAAAATTAATGAATTTTCTGTTAGTGGTTTATCAAAATATAGGAATTTTAACTTTTTGTAGCGTGCGACACCAAGCAAATATGCTTGTTTTTTTAAGAAAACGAAACTTTTACTTCTTTATAAATTTGTGTAGGCCGTCTGCAGCTCTACATTACGTAAAATTTAAAAAAAATCGACTCACGTTGTTCAGAAACACAATATTAATTGCTTGCTGTCGCACACGACAAAAAAAATGAAATTTCTCGGAGAAATGCCCATATACTACAGAAATGTGTACTATAAGGAAAAAAAATATTTTGGCTGAAAACAGTTGCATCCTTGCAATCCCGGATAATAAAGATAATCACGATTGATCGATGCAAAAAAAAAAATAATAAATCGATGGACAAAAAAAAAACAATTACAATTTTTTTCCCGTACAATCGAGATTGCCGGTTAATCGAATTACGGATAAACGAGGTCTTACTGTATCTGATTGTAATTGTTTTTTTTATAATTACTATTACATGGAATTGCAATTGCAATTAAGCAAAGAATGATTACTTTTAGTTCGACAAATTTAATTACATTTGTGTAAAATATTTTTTTTAACCAACATTTAAATGTTTGGCAGACTAAAAATTATATATATTTATATATGTATGGGGATTTCCACAATGTCAAACGTGACCGTCGTGAAAAAAGTAAAAATAAAACGGATTTTAATATTGATTATAAGTGTATTTTGAAGCTATAAATTAGTAATTTGATTTTCTGCAATTTTACGTTTTCAAGCTAATTGTCACATGCGAATGTGATTGCACCGAAACTTGAAGAAATATTTTAAAAAGACTAACTGTAGAATGTTTTTCAGTGATGGCTCTTTGAAACAGTTTTGATTTTACAAAAATGATTTTTTAATCAGAAATAACGATTTGTTGATTTTTTAAATTCAATTTCAATTACAGTCGCACGTGCCATATCACACGTTACTTTTTTCCGTCATGATATTTATATTGTCTCTGTTGCTATCTTAACAAAATTATAAACAAACAAGCTTTTTAATTTTTTTTCAAACAGAATCAACGTATTTATTTTAAATTTTTCCTCTTTGTCACAGAAGTTAAGGGCCTTTCGTTAAGCGCTTGCTATCTATAAATTTAAATAAAATAAAAAGTGTGAGTGAGATATCATAAAATTTTTTTTGTATGTATGAAAATTCTTTTCCATTCACTTAAAAAAAAAAATTATTTTCTCTGTACCAAAACTATGAGTATGTGTTACAGCAGGCAGTAGGGTGCAATAAAATGAAAAACTTCAAAAAAAAAAAAAAAAAAAAAACCAAACAAATTTACAGGTCATGCATATAAAGTGAACTTCATTGAATTTAAATTGAAATTAAATACTGAAATTTGATTTTGAGGAGCCAAAGAAAATGATGTAAACTAGAATAATAAAATTAAATATCCATCACCAATAAATTTTGGAATTAACTTAGAATGATATTAGAGAGTTCATTGCATATTTATTACCTTTTAAAAGATAAAATATAAATAGACTGTAAAGGCTCGTTTAGTTATTTTTCATCAAATGTAAATAATTTGGAAATCTAATTTAAATATTTGTTTGCCATCCAACGTTTACGACATATAGTTTTTTTTTTAGTGATACTCACATTTGCAACCTTCACATAATTTAAACGCAAATATTGATTGAAATGTTTACCTGTAACGATAAAAAAATAAACGATTTATTAAGTAACAATTGCTGAGTTAAAAAAATTTGTTTAAAATTTATAGTAAAATTTTAAATTATTAATGAGTGTGCTTAATTCATAAAAGCTAAAATGTTTTGTTTAAGTGAATTAAATACCAAAGACCAACATTTCCTTAAATGTCATATATGTATCTATATACATGCAACACTAATAAGTGTACTTAAGTTTTATTATGTTAACATAGCAGCAGCACACATTTGAATATTGCATAACTTTTGAGCAACTACTTTTCACTGTTGCACTAAAAGTTTTGTTAATGTCAAGGGTGCCTTTAAGAGAAAAAAATATAAAATAGCAAATATTACACACACATACACACACACACATGAAATTAAGAATATAATTTTAATTTTAATTAGATAGGAGAAAAAAGGAATTCGTGTTTACTTCAAAATATACTTGATATTAGGGTTTTTTGGTTTGATAAACAAATGTGATCTTAATGTATCACTTTTGTCTCCACGATTATAAATAACAATTTCCTGGAAAAGGGAAATAGGAAATAAGGAATAAACTAAAATAAATCACCAAAAACAAAAAAAAATAAATTGAAAAAAAAAACGCCAAAAACCGAAAAAATTGCCAAAACAAAAAAGGGTCAAAACTAAAAAAATCGCTAGAACTAAAATAAATCGCCAGAATCGAAAAACCCTCAAAGACGCAGAAACCCGATAAAACTAAAAAAGCGCCAAAAACCGAAAAATCCCTAAAACGAAAAAATTCTAAAATTCGTATAGTACTACATATCTACACAAAAAAAACCAATGTAAAATCACCATGCAGAAAGGTTGATTCAAAATCATTAAAATCGCATTAATTTACAAAAAATAATATGTTATTTCAGTGTGTTGGTGTTTATTTGCTTGTTCATACCCAGTGGGGATTTGATTTAACTCAGAGCTAGTTAATTATCAGCCAAAAATTAGTCAGAGGTGGTTAAAATTAGAACTCATTCTGCATGTTAAAAGTGATCAGATTTAACACTGAGTGGCCGCAGGACGAGTGCATCAGTTTTGAACTAACCATGAGGTAGCTTGTGCCAAATAAAAGAAATAAAAAGAAAGTGTTATTTTTACTTAATTATGATTTAGCTTATTATTTATTAACATTTTTTAGTCAGCTTAAAGTTTTAACAATTTTAAATTATTTTTTTTTAAGAAACGAGAACGTGTATCGAACCGCACAGAAAAAATTATTCCCAAAAAATTTTTAAACAAATATTTGCTTGAAATCAAACTTAGTTTCAGTAAATATTCTGTACTGTTCCACTAAATTAATTTGTACAAAAAAACTGTGCAGAGAAGAAACAGGCCACGACGTTTGTCGGCTACTTTTCGGCATTTACATGTATACAACACGATCAATCAAAATAAACAACAACAACCGCACAACAGCACGTTGTTCCTATCAACAAGCAAGATAAACACCAACACACTGAAGTAACATTTTCTCTCAGCCAAACTATGACTAATTTAAATTTTTACAAAATTTTTATCAGAATTTACAAAATTATTTGTAGGACCGCAATCAAATAAAATATTTACTGATTCAACGAATTTGGTTACTGAAAATGAAATTTAGTTTTTTCTGTGCGTGATCACTTTGTTTGTTAGCTATCATACTTAATACTTTGCCATCGCGCCATATAAAATATAAACGGCACGGACTTATTATAAACATAAATTTTATGCTTACATCTTCTCTCTGTACTTTGACTGTATCAGCTTTGAGTTAGCTCAAAACTTATCGAAGAAGTTAGTTGTACAAAAACAACCCACTAATCTCTGCATCAGTTTTGCGTTAGCTTAAAGTCAGTTCAATACTTATCGGGAAGAAGACAGTTGTGCAAAAAAACAACTGACTCACATCTGTATCATTTATGAATTAGTTCAGAAGCTAGTTGTAAATAAGTTATCAAAAAGTCACCCATATTTTGAGCTAGCTAATAAAAATCCGATTGGGTTAGCTGCAATACACTTTCGTACTTAGTTGTGTGAGTTGTTTTTGTATTGTTGTTGTTTTTTTATGTTTGTAAACAGTCGACAAACTGCTGCTGGCTGCTAGGCAGTGTACTAGTCTTGCAGTCGTAGGATCCCAGGTTCAAATCCTGGAGTCAAGTCAAAGTATATTTTTTTAACTAAAACTTTTCAAGTGAAAGTATTTTGTATTTTGTTTAACTAAAACTTTTCAAATAATTTGTAAGTTATGTGATCAATGAAATAATATTGAATTAAAATTTTATTCATGATGGTACATATTTAATGTGCATCCGAAGAATATTTAAAGTTATTCTGGCTACAAGCACGTTGACTACCACGCGATGAGTTCTAAGTTCAAATGGCCAGGGAAAAACAAATAAACATTTTTCTGATGTCTATGTCAACCATACGTAAGTTAAATAATTAATAAAACACATTTACTACATTAACTTAATTAAATTCATGTTGTTCCAACTTGAATTAACTTTGATTCAACATGATTCTTCATATTTATTTTAACAGTGCATAAATATTAAATGTGGAATAAAGCTATTTTAAAAGGAAACATTTTCTTTGAAAATTACCATAAATCATGTTAGATTAACATGGAACACATATGAAGCCAAATCATTGCCGAAAAAGATTAGATTAACCTTGTTTACGTTGATTTTAAAATGAAATTTTTCTGTGTGTAGTAACCGTGTGCGAATTAAAGTCGCACTTTACTGAATTTATTTTCAGGATAAATTCATATCTCCACAACTGCAATAGTGAATGTCCTTAAATTTCTTAAATTTGATGTGAATAACTCTTAGAACAAACTGCATGTTCCAACAAAATATTAGCGTTATGGAGGGGGCAGACGGCTACCCTTTATACAAAGCAATTATTAATTAATTAATAAACACGATTCTTTTTATATAAAAAAATACTAAAGCCGGAGGGAAAGGCATACAGGCAGATGAAAATTAAGCAACAAAACATTTCATGATATTTTTATTCATGCATGCTCCTTATGAATTTTCTGTCATTGAATGATTTCGGATATGAATTCTCCAAAAAAGGTTTTTTTTAACAATCATAAGTTAGATCGTGAGTGCTAACTAAACTACGATCAGTCGGGAGTCCTGCGTGATTATTGCTTGACTCACGCATGATGAATGCGTGGTTCAAGCGTGACTTGTGTAGGGTTGCCAGTTTTGAAATCGTAGAAATCAGTACATGAGAGAAAAAAATCAGCACAATTGAAAAAAAATCAGTGCATTAATTTTTTTTTCAATATAAAAGGCTTTAACTAGGAATGTAACTAATACCAGTTTAGCGCATGCGAATGCGAATACTACATTTTAATTTTTGCGAAAGCGAATGCAAATATTACAATACGTTAAAAAATCACATGAAAATAAATTTATATAAGAACATGAAGTTGTATTACATACATGAATGTACTACATATAGCATTTTATTTAAACTGAGTCTTGCATTGAGGAAATATGTATTAATTTATTAAAAACATGAATTCATAAAACATAGAGATACATACATATGTTTATATATGAAATTAATGAGTGACACTTGTTTCGCGTGGAATTTACTACAACAATGACTACTTAATATTGTTTGCGATTCAAATTTGTTTGTACGAAGTAATGCATGGTGCTCAAAACATTTTTTAAAAGTTTTAACAGACTTAAGCTAAGACTAGACGATATGTTGAATCAGCATATTTATGATAAAAAATTTGTTACCAGTGCCAACATATCGTGTAGCCACCATATTTTTCTTTTGTAACAAATTTCCTATGTATGCTGTCAGATATGTTATTTGTTGAAAAGCTTATGTAAGCTTTTCAGCATACGGCAAATTTGATAGCATATAGAATTGATATTTTAACTCTGCTCAGGTATGAGCAGTGTTTTCTAATTTGTCATTTTTAAAATAAAAATAACGTAAATATTAAAATAACAAAAATAGTAAAATAAAAGCAAAAAAAAACACAAACAATTCTACATTACACGAAAAATATACTGCAGAAATATTCATGGTAAATTCGGGTGAATAAAAAATAAGGGAAATTAAAATTTCATAAAAAAAATTTCAGGCTATTCTGAAGAAGACAATCAATCTTATTCCAGCAAACTTGGCAATAAAATAGACTCTTTGCATGATTTCAGCCTCCTAAAAGTTTTGCCGATTTTTAAAATATATTGGAATTCGTCAACATCCCGCTGTTAGTAACTTTTTGCGAATTTTCGCCATTACTTTTATTGGATTTTTTTGTATTCCTTACAGTTTTGGCGATTTTTAGTCAACATTATGGTTTGTTTAAAATTTTGCAACTTCTCGCGACTTTTTGTAGTTCGAGATAAAAGCGAATTTTCGGATGCTTTTAGCCTCTTAAAAATTTTGCCGATTTTTAAGAAATGATGGAATTTGTCATCATCCCGCTGTTAGTAACTTTATGCGAATTTATGTAATATTCGCAATTTTTGCCGAATTTTTTGCATTCCTTACAGTTTTAGCGGTTTTTAATCCTTATTATGACTTGCTTAAAATTTTGCCAATTTTTTGCGATTTTTTGCAAAGTTCACAATAAAGGCGGCTTTTCGCGTGGTTTTTAGTAGTTTTAACAATTTTGAAGAGTTTAAAACATTATTAGACTTTGTCATCTTGCTGTTGTAGCTTTTTGCCAATTTCCGTCTTTTTGTTTATATACATACATTTATAATTGCACCAATTTTTATTAACCAAAAATATAATTTTTTGCACTGAAAGCGATAATTGAATGTTTACATACATAAATTTATAATAAAGAAAAAGAATTGCCAAAATTTATTTTATATCTAAGCAAATGCTCACATGACTCAACATATATATTAGAATACGAAATTCAACATATCATGTAGACACAAAAATTTTATGCTAATTCATATGTTGTATTATCATTTGCTGACATATGTTGACTTTAAAAAATGTGGTACTTTCAGCATACTGTGTAGACGGCTAACATATATATATATGCTGACAGCAGGATTTGTTGTTATTTTAAAGCATATGAACATAAGCATGCATTTGCTGATTCAACATATCGTCTAGACTTACCTTTAGGTAGAAGATACTGCTGGCGAAAATACAATGCATTTCCTTTTTAAAAAAATGAAATAGGTATATTTCCAAACACCGCTGGACTTTAGTTTAATTTTGATTCTTATGAGAAGTTTTTTATAGAAAAGCTTTCTGATAAAAATTTTGTTGCAAATGTTACTTTATACTAATTGTATGAACTAGAATTTTTCACTCCATACTGTTTTGTGTAAAACCAAATGTGTTTGGGATAAGTCGAACCTGCAATCTCTTGACTAATAAACTAACGTACTTACCACTCAGCTAAAGAGCAAATCGTTTTTGGATACGCAAATAATGAATAGACGCAAAACATGATTTCTTTTGTTTCTTCTAATCTAAAAATAACTTTGTTGAGTAAAACAAAACAAGCCACGATGTTTTTCGGCTTCTTCTCCGAATGCACACGAGCATTCAAAGAAAACAACAACATCAGCACATGACCACGTCAATCAACAAGCCAGGAAAACCAACACAAACAAATGAAACTAAATGATACAGTTTTTTTACATAAAACAAAATTGAAACAAATAATTTACTGGCTTAAAATAATTTTCGTGTTTTTGGCGTTTGTTAATGGCAAACTTTTTCGTAAAAGAAGTACAAAATTTTTTTGTCTTAAATATTCGCACACCCAGAAAAAAGATTGGTTGGAAAACGGTTAGTCCAATAAAATATCATTTGCATTAACTATATTTCAGTTCACGCTATCAATTTTCTGTTAATCCAAAAAACAATCCATACTCATTGCCATAAGGGCATAATTGTAACAAAGATATGATTGTGACAATACTTTTGATTGATTGCATCAACCGAACGTATGCTTTTGTCATGACTAATTAACTGATTGGTTAACCCAACCGAATTAAATATTACGACCCAGCTAAAAAAATATGTATGGACCATATATGATATCCCATATATGGTTCGGATCCGAAAAATGAGGGTATATGGACATATATGATAATATATATTCATACATTTTCATACATGAATGTGTATTACCTATATAGAATGCAAAGTTCATATTCACACTCTCTTGATTCACAACTGTACAATAAATTAAATTACTAAAACTACTTTTTTTAGATTTTGAACCGGGAGGTTGTATTTAATGAAACATTTGTTTGGACAAATAATAAAAAACGAACTAAAAGTCATTTCATTCATCATTTTAAGTCAAAAGGTGAATCAATTATTTAAAAAACACAAAAATCATATTCGTACATAAAATTAAATTTAAGAAATCAGATTAAAAACTAATGCAATTAATTATAAAAGAAAAAATAATCCGTCTAACAAAAGTTTTCAATATAATTTTTGCAGTAATATGAACTTTGTTTCTTATCTAGACAATTCTGTTGTTTTCGATAAAATTAATGACTGGATTATCCTTTTGATTATTTGATTCACAATGTATATAATTATACAAGAATGGTTTTTTTTTGTAACAAAAGTATTTCTTTTTTAAACGTTGAGGGTACGCATATAAACTTTGCATAACGTATATATTTTCTAATGGATTTCCAATTCACCAGTTATTGCAAAACGATCTTATGTGAGATATCATTTATGCATACATTCTTATATGGCTCCATATATTAAATCTTATTTATTTATATATGGATCCACATATGAAGAGCTTCATTATGAAATTTCCATATATGAGCTCATACATTATAATACATTTCATATATTAGTCCATATATTAGTTCATATATAATAGTTTTGCCATGTAGAATCCCATGCATTTTCATACATGAATTCATACATATTCATATATAGTTATATACATTCATATATTAGAAATATATGGACCATATATAATTTTTTTAGCTGGGGAATTAGATTTTTCTACATGCAAATAATGAATTTAAAGTTTCTTTTTCGAAAATTGTTTCGATAATATTATTTTATTAATTACATATGCCTTGGTACAAAGTATGCATTGAATTCATGTTTTGTTTTAAGAATGGTTAAAGCTAGGAATGTAACGAATGTTCGCATTTGCAAATTTTTAGCTTATTTTTGATATTTGCATTTGCTAAAATGTATGCACAGAGAAAACATATTCGTTGTGACAACCGAATTTGTTGCCAATTGAATTTTGGCGGTTGCAGCAACTATCATAGAATTCTGCTATAGCGACTGAAATTTTCTTGTGGTACCACTCTATTTTAATTATAACCCTCAACCCAATAGTTGCAGCAACAGAAAAAATTGGTTGGCAGTATGGAATTTGAAATAAATGTTATTCTTGCTACCGAAAATTTGGTTAATATAATTAAAACAATATCATAATTGGTACCTGCAAAATAAAAAATTGGCCTTCCTTGCTGAAATAAAAATAAACAATAAACGCAAATTAAAATACACAATTTAAGAAATTTATTATTTGACATATTGTCATAAGTTTATTTTCATTGAAATTTATTTCCTAATGGTGAAGCATGTCTCTATACATTTCTTCAACCACACATTTTGAAAAGCCACAAACCTGTTATCTTATGCGCAGACTTTCAAAAACCATTTGAGAATTCACAAATCACAATATCTTTGAAAGTCGCAAAAGTTAATTTTTTAATTTGCTGCTATAAACTATGATAGTAAACTCAACCTCTACCCAATAAGCACTCAAAAAGTTAAAATTCAAGCACTGGAAATTGAACTGGAAACAAAGTTGAATTCAATCATTTTTTCAACTAATTTTCAAGTTTGAAAATATTTTTAAATAAAATATCAAACAACATACATATATGCTCAAACCTTGTCAAATACGTAATTTATTTATTATTAAAACTGAAATTGTGGTGATTATATCAAAAACAAATAAATAAAAGTGAATTTGGAAAACAAAGGTGAGTAAAACGTGAAAACAATAGCGAAGGCAGATGTGCAGAAAATAATTATTAGAAAACAAAGGAATAGCATTTTGCTTTCCATTTTAAAAGCCTTGTTTTTGCAGCTTGAAATGCACTTGAATTCAATTGTAATACAAGGTTGAATTACAGTATAATTCAAGGCTTGAATTAAACTGTACTACAACTGAATTGTTCGCATTGAGTTCAAGTTCCCTTTTCACTGGAGAATGCTATTGAATTAAAGTGTGAATCAAGCATAATTCAACCCTTGACAATTGATTTTGTGGCTTGAATAACACTTGTTTTACACTTGATTTCAAGCAAAATTGCTTATTAGTTGCAGCAACTGATTGAAAGTTTTTATTTTAATTTTAATATAGAACGACAATTTTTTAGTTGCTAATACCAAAAGTTGGTAGTAAAATTTAATTCGTAATATTTTATTCGGTTTGGTTAACCAATCAGTTAATTACTCATGACAAAAGCATACGCTCGGTTGATGCAATCAATTTAAGTATTGTCACAATCATATATTTGTTACAATTATGCCCTTATGGTAATGAACATGGATTGTTTTTTGGATTAACAGAAAATTGATAGCGTGAACTGAAATATAGTTAATGCAAATGATATTTTATTGGACTAACCGTTTTCCAACCAATCTTTTTTCTGGGTGCAACATTAAAAACAAAAGCGCTTCCACAAATAATTTTGGTAATAAATTTGAGCAAAACATTTGAATAAACACCTTAACTTGAAGGTTTCATGGTTAGATTTATTACTTTTTTAAAATAACTTAAAGCGTCATTACAAAAGCACCGTTTCATAGTTGACATTTATTTTTTGTGTAGTGATGTAGAATTTTATGCACTTTAAGCGAGTACTTTCAGTTTTCACTCTACTTATTTATATTCGGCACTGTTCTGTAAACCGAATCGATTTGAAATCGAACGATTTTACAAAACTAACTCCGTTAAGAGAAATATAGATTCTCAAATATCATATCTGAAAGAAAATTATCGTGTATGATTTTCAACACGTCTGCAGGACCTTTATTAATATTTTGAAAACGAGAAATTTACTCGGACTCGGTTTACAGAACAGGGCCGATTGATTATCTTTTTACTTTCTTTATTAATCCGTGCATTGATCGAGTTTTGCCTCTATGTGCGACGACTGAAGATTCAATTAGGCGTGACATGGCCATAATGCCAAAGCCATAAGCAAACCAAAATTCAATTGGTTTCTATGGCAATGGTTATGGCGTTATGGTGAGTCACCTATAATCGAATACAGTGTTGCACATTAGTTTGGTTCGAACGGCTGTTTTCTATGGCTATGGTTATGTCACGTCCTATTTGCACCTTGAAGCTTAAGATCAAGATGATTCGCTGCATGAATAAACTAAATATTTCTATGGGAAATATTTTGCTAGAAAACATTTCTGTTTCCAACAAATACTCTATCTGCCTCTTTATTAGGTTTCTTACCACAATCTGTTGCTCCCTTTGTAGTTTATCCTTGGAAAATTTTCTTATGTATCTGCATAAAGTCATTCATTTAGTAACATTTAAACTAAGATAAATAAATAAACAAACAAATAAAAAAGCAGCGAGAAAAAAATGTAAGACCAACTTCTGCTTTTTACTTATTTGCCAGAGACAAAAAAAAAAAAAAAAAAATGAAACTACAACACTTCTATTAAGTTTGTCATCAAGTCCTGTGTTTTTGTTTTACCCTTCCTTAATCTCGCACTATGACTTGCACTTCGGTATTATTTTCTTTAAACAAACTAACTTTGTCCTGAGTATGCAGAAGAAACAGCACTTTAGATAAAACTATGAAACATCCGCTTTGGAAATACCAGAATTTAGGCAGTGCAGACACTACTCCTGCCATCACAAAGTCACAGACCATTTATTTGAAGGTGTGTGAGGAGCAGAGCAACACATTTTTTTACACCAGCGAACAATATTTGGCAAAATTAGTATTACAGCTATTTTAAATAGTCACGAAAAAGAAAACATTAAAAAATTAAATGATGCATTAAAAAACTGCAAAACTCACAGATCCAATGATATACACGTGATTGCCTAACAGCTTTGCAGAAAAACTTCTCGGGTATCAAACCAATTAAAAATAGTGTTAACGAACTTACTGAATACAGCACTGTTGCAGCATTCTTACTAATAACCCGACAAACTCGGTAAACATCTGTTAATCTACAGAACACACATTACCGCAAGAAATTTTCCTAAGAAGTCCTAAAATTGCTGAAAGGCTGAGATTCATCAAGGTTCTAAGGCGTACGTTCGTAAGGGGATTAAAGTTCACCACCTCTGTAGCATTATGATGGACGCACCTGTTATATGAGAATGATTATTTTGACGACAGCAAGGCAACATGACTCTAGGTTGTTGTCTATGCTAATTTTGTCGTTTTAGTCAAATTAAAATAATTTCTATTTTTATTAGCGACAGTGAGAAATTATTGATATAATAGCTTACAATTATTTCATGTTATTTAACAGCAAGATGAGCATTCCATGACAAAGTGGAAGTCTGAACGATTTCACTAACTTTAGTTTTATAATTATGTTTGCGACTACATAGTTGGCTTTTGTTCTCATCTTAAATAATTTATATAAATTATTTAAGATTTAAGGTGCAATTAAACGTGAAATGACCATTATGCCATAACAAAACGAAAATTTAATTGGTTCAATTCAATGGTAATGGCTATGGCTTTATGTCGAGTCACCTATAATCAAATGCAGTGTTGTCCATAAGTTTGGTTCGAACGGCTGTTTGCTATGGCTATGGTTATGTCACGTCTGATTGCTCCTTAAATCATAATGAATATATTACATTTTATCTTTTGAGACTAACAGCAAGTAGACTTTTTAATTTACTTTTACAACATATTTTGCTACGTAGCTGTCACTACTGTTTGTGAGATAAAAACAAAATTTCTTTCGTCAGTTCAAGTGCGTAGTGGAGTAGTAATAAACTGCTTAATAATTTTTTTTTTGTGTCAAGGGCTCTGTTGAGGAGAAATTAATATAAACACGAAGGTAAGTTTATTTGTCCCACACGTGCCGCCTAATGCCGTTTTATAATGGATATAATTGATCCTTGGTGATTAAAAAGTGTCTGTAAGTGACGCCGAGAAATGAAAAATATAATATCCTTCTATTCGGAAGTTAGTTAAAAGTCTCAAGGATTAACATAAGCTTAGAAAGGCCTTTCCCCCTCTTTGCCCCCATTGCCACATCTAAAGAATTGCTTTTGCCCCCTCCTAAAACTATTAAAATTTTCTTGTAATTATCTTTTTTAATATTACTCATGATAATCACCAGTCATAATGCCCCCCACCCCCACCCCCCGCAGAAACATTATTTTAGCTATTTCAATGAGTATTAGGGAAATATATAAGAAAGCATTGCAAAAAGCCTAGAATCGGATTCAATATTAAAATGTTGCTAGACCTTCTTTTTATACCGAATCTCCACTAAAGTTGAAAAAACTTTATCTTAAGAAATAAAAATAGAGGGGGTAATCGAACTAGCGCATAAAATTAATATTGGTCTAACCGAAATTCGCGATAAGATTTTCAAAGTTTTATAGTCTGAGACCGAAAAAGGTGTTGATTATGAAATACAGTACTTCAGATCAAGGCAAATAAGTAACTTGCAGCGATGGTCCTTTATCAGAATTTAAGAACCCTTATATGGTAAAAATAACACAATGTTGAATAAAAATTTCAAAAAAATTGCATACCACGGAAAAGTCGGAAAAGGTATAATAGATGGAAGTGGCGGAAATATAAAAAGGTTAATTACATAGAATATAATGATAACATAAAAAAAGTATTGGAATGGAGAACCAATAGCTTATTTGTAGATCAAAATGTATATAACTACTGATATTTGTTTATTTTATACATAAAAATTGAACTATGTCCCGTACGTGACGCGATATGTCTGTAAGTGACAAAAAATAAAAAAAAACAATTCTTAATTAACTATAAATATGTATTTTCATTAATTTTTTTTCGCCAACATCAAGCTTAATTGTTAGTTTTAATCTGCTTCTTAGACACCTTTTCTCCATGTGTCAGAGTTTTGCTGGAATTTGCACCTAACCATATTCGTTTCAAATGTTGGTTGACTCGATCTGTCCCACACGTGACGGAGCGTATTTTAATTTTTTTTCTTCATTAACTCTTAAATCATTGAAAAACTTTATTTGTAGGATTGATGACTAGTATGCAGTCTATTAAATAATAGAAGAAAAAAATTAAATTTAAGAACTACATGCAATATAAGCCCCTAGAAATAGTTGAATTTGTCTGTACGTGACGGCTCCTCCGGACTTCTTGCAAAGAAATACATTTAATAATTTTTATACTTCTGCTTGACACATCCCACGTTTATACCAAAACAAAATTGCAATAATTTGCACTAAGAAATCAATGTTATTTTTAAACAAATTCATTGTTTTGTTAACGTACTTCATTTTCATTTCATTCTCATTATCAGAGTTGAGAGAAAAACATGCATTTGCATGAAACCCCTGCCCCTGATTGTAATATATGTGACCTTCTCCGAGAAAAGGGACCTCGTGTGTGAAAACGAAGTTTTTAGAAAAACGCACTTAAAATTTCATAACGCATTATCATTATCGATTTTCCCAAATTCGTTTTGTACGTTTTTATGGGGTAAATAAATTTTTATCAGAAATCTAACTCATTTCATCTTATTCTACACCCTTTTAGGTACCAGAATCCACTCTTAAGTCCAAACCCGTTTTTTGACCCACTATGTCCCTTTTCTTGGAGAAGGTCACATATATTAAAATAAATATATACTTGAATTTAATATTTCACACATTTATTGAAAAACTTTTCTCCAAATAATTTACAATCATTTGACACTTTTACAAGGCAGGAAATTACTTAAGGAACAAAAGTACATGTTTGCTGGGTATGCACCTAAACAATTGTACAGGTACTTGTGCACACACTTAGAAGGGAAGTGCCACATTGGACTCATTTAAAGTTCTTCCGTTTGGCAACTTTGCTGTGTGTATGTTTTGCAAGTGAGCAGTCAGATACATGCTGCAGTAATTGTTGTTGCTCGTAACTTGCTTAATGAGATAATTTTGGTGTATGTTTCTAAAATAACAAATAAACAAACAGGAGGTAGACAAATACGAGAAGAAGAAAAAGAAGAATTGCAAGGACAAGGCTGTAGCAGCAGATGAAGAATTACAGGAACAGGAAGTAAAGTTAAATAAATGTAGAAATAACATATTTTTATTATCACAGAGTCATCAAATAAAAAAAGAAAAGATTAAAGACTTGAGATACAAAATTTAATTTATTAAGCTTGCTGTGGCGCAAGCTTTTATTGGCCTCTGTAAAAGATATCGTGATAGTAAATGTTTACTGCATGCAATCTAGATAATTCCGATAAGTTTTTATGAGCCCTACATAAAGAATACCAACAAGTTGAAATTGTAATATTTAATAGCAGGATATTTAGCATATTTTGAAGCTAAAAGTTTTATGCGAAAATATTCAAGTATTAAAATGTTTTGGCGAGCAATAGGAAAAAATTAAGAAAGATATTTAAGTTTTAAGTGGATTGCAGGAAATCCATATGTAATTAATAATTCATTCATAAGTCTCTTTAAGAAGATAAATATCAAAAATAATATATATTTAAAATAAAAATAAAATAGATTTTTAGTGTTTTTTATGGGAATTGTTAAAATTTATTTTTAAAATTTTTAAACGCACTAATAATCCCAAATTAATATTTTACTTATTAAGTAAAATATTTTTTTATTAAAAATACATTGAAATTGATTATTGAGGGGTTTAGCTGGATCCTATGCGCATTTCACTGTTGCTAATGCAGATCATCAGGGAACCTTTACCCAAAGCTTCTTAGAACAACTAGAGTTATTATATTATAAACTATCATTTAAACAAATGAGAAGCTCAATAACAAATAGCAAAGTTGAAACAAGAACTCAATAATCAACATGTTTTTTATTTTCTTACTTTGCCATTGCTACATTGGCTGACTTTTTTTCAGCTTCAAATTGTAGTCGTAAGAGTATGTAAAAGAAAATAAATGTAAATAACAATAACAGCTATTTAACAATAGAGAGTTGCCACACAAGTATTTTTTTTGACCGGGTGCAGTCAAGTTAATAGTTAGTGTTTTTAAAAATTTAAAGTTTAAAAATTTTAAACTTAAAATAGATTTGTATCGAATATAAATTATTTGCTGGGTTTTTTGTATTAGTTTCTAAACCTACTAAACTTATTTTTCTTTTGTGATTTTCAAAAATATTATTATTTGTGAATTCTCAAATAGCTCTTGAAAGTCTGTGCATAAGATAAGAGGTTTGTGACTATTCAAAATGTGTGGTTGAAGTCTACTGATGATTTGTTACAGCAACAATGAAATGCATATAGACTATGCTGAACCACCAGCAAATAAATTTCAAATTATATTTAAAAAAGGTAAAATAAAAAATGGGCAGGGTAACGCCCACACCAATTACATAAATCTTCTTTTTCAATTACTAATGGTTAGCCCGATCTCGTGAAATTTTGTCTATACATTCAGATATTGCCACAATAAAAAAAATCACGATGCTTATACTTAAACGATTCTTATGAAACATTCCACACGCATTGACCTCCCGTACCAATTCAATATTACGATTAAAAAAGTGAGCAGTACCGCACTGTATAGGTAAATATGTGCTTCCGTATATCAATAATGTATGAAACTGACATACCATCCAGAAGAATCATGTCTAATGAAAACTAAGAAATAAGTTAACAGTAAGAAGAAAATTTTAGAACAAATTTTACTCATTTACGTAATTGCTTAATTCAGAAAACCTATTGTATTTTTGTATCGATTGTATTGTCATACAAAATACAATAGTAGTAAACTTTTTGTTGGAAATTTTCATATAAATGCGGCATGTACACATTTTCCATACAAATTGACACAGAAAGCAATCGTGAGATAGAATCTATTTTATTTTGACAGCGTTTTTTCTTATTCTCACATATAAATAAATATTCTCTCAGCAATGCTACCATAAATTTCATACATCTTGTATTCAAAACTACAAAGAAAAATAAGCACAAAAGAAAATAAAATAAAATTAGAGAGCTAGTAAATTAGCTACTGCTGTAAATTTTATTATGGGCTTTGTTAATTTGATAGCGATTTTTCCTGAAGTTGCAGACTTATTCTGTTTGATTATTTACGCTTTTATTTCATATGTTTTTAAAATGTTATATTTAGAGGGAGGCTCTCTGACATAATTTTTATGTAGCTTGTTCTTCTTTTACGCGATACAAATTTTTTTTGAATTGAGCAAATGTAGAAAAAAAATAATCACCAACTTAAAACAAATCCATCAATCATCAATGATGGCCCTGATCAATTATAGCCCCAAAAAATAAAGACATTTCCAAGAATTCATAAAAATTTATTATTTGCTATCCAGAAACAGTGCAACATCTCTTATGATTTTTACAT
Source organism: Tachina grossa (assembly GCA_949987645.1). Taxonomy (NCBI): domain Eukaryota; kingdom Metazoa; phylum Arthropoda; class Insecta; order Diptera; family Tachinidae; genus Tachina; species Tachina grossa. The sequence continues at coordinate 64,470,574 of OX465275.1, read as the reverse complement.
TGGCTTGTCATTGAAAGACGTTTTAGTTTACGATTCCTTATCACCGAATTGAAAGCGATGTAAAGGTTAGCTTCAAAAAGGTTTAACAGGCTGCCACCTTCATGAGAAACACGCTCACTTGGGTCCTGAAGGGTCCCGTTGTGCTGTCTAGGCAATTGGGGAGGACATACAAATCGTCTTTCATCATCGCACTTGCTTGGTAAAAACCAATCTGATCTTAGTACGAGTAAATTTATTTTTCTTCTAATGTTGCCATTTTACCAGTAAGAGGGGGACAGTGACAAAGTAGATGTTCAGCTTCGACAGAAGTCATTATATGGAAGATTTAATCTTCTGGCAAATGTCCTGTTACTACTGCCACTAGTATACGGAGTTCAATCTTCGGGATTCTTTCCATAATGGCGGACCATCTGGTATTGTAATGTGGGCAGGTAAATCGTAATAGGCGCGTTCACTAGTCACTGCTCGGCCAGAGCAAGAAATATGCAAATACTCATTGCGGAAAGAATCAATAACAAATCTTGATAAAAAATATAATAAATCACGTATCGCGAAAATTTAGAAAATTTGCTCTAAAGTAAAATTAATTAAACTCGCCAAAACTGTAAGGTAAGTCATTAGCTCGGGAGAAAGCGCAAAACGTTATAAAAATTCGCCAAAGCTTGCAAAAAACTTTAAATTTTAAGTCTCTAAATAAAAATAAATAAATAAATAAAGCCAAAAACGTTGCAAAAATGAGACCTTTCCCAAAAAAAAAAATAGAAATTTTGCGAAAAATTGCAAAATTTTAACGAAGCCATAATTTTTTATTAAAAATCGCCAAACTCTAAGAATGCAAAAAATCGCAAAAATGGCGAAAATTCGCAAAAACTTAATAGCAAAGTCTAATATTATTATTATAAATTCGCAAAAAATGCTAAAGGCCATGATACACTATCATACAAAGTCGTGCGATCTACGAAAAAGTACAACGCGGGTATGATGGAGTTTATGAAAATTTTTAAAAGACAATAACAATTCATCACACCAAGGTTGTATAATTTCGTAGATCGCACGACTTTGTATGGTAGTGTATCACGGCGTTAAGGAGATTTTTTTTGCAAAAATTCGATTTCATTGCGAACAATGCCAAAATTCGCGAGAAGTTGCAATATCGGAAGCAATCCTTAAAATTCATTAAAAATTGCCAAAACTGTTATAAATTAAATAAATTCGGGGAAAAACGCGAAACCTAAGTTCGCGAAAAAATCGCAAGTTCGCTAAAAATTTCTGAACGCCTTGAATAAATCATTTACAGAACCCTTTAGCTAATCCCGGATTTGTTTCCCATATATTTTAGCAACGCCTCCTCTTATTCCATGTTTTTGTACTTATCCTTTTAAAACACAAATAAAACCGTTTGAAAAAATAATTTATGTACAAATGTTATTTATGTGCCTACATTTTTGTATTTTTGCAATAAAAAGTTACAAAAATTTTATTTTTTACTAAAACGTATTTTCTTTCACAATGTTGTTTGCTGCCGAATTCAAATTACTTTTTTTTATAGTGAAATTGGATTCCAGAACACTTCAATTTCGTTTGTTCGCTTTTACGAAATTAAGAATACAAACCAAAAGAAAATTTCACTTTCATTTCATTTTACGAATGTAGAACCTAGGCGATTATTTGTCACTACCCGCAGCTGCAGCGTCATACACAGAAAAAAATGATTTGTAAATGCAATCAATTTTTTTGTTATATCAATTAAATAATTAATTGATTTTGAACCTACAACGATTTTTGTAAATACAATTAACGAAATTGTAAGTTTAAGGAAAATCTTAAAAATATTTTCAATTGAATATATCAACAAATAATTTGTTGGAATTTATTTTTTTTTCAACATTTATTTTTGTTAGATTTCAAAGTTATTTCAATTAAAGTTATTGTTATATTAACAATGTGAATTGTTGAATTTTTGTATTATAATTCTTATATTAACAAGCTTTTTATACACAATCACAATCCTCGAAACGATTTTTTGCTTGTCTGCGAAAAACACTAAACGTCTTTGGGCGGAGTTGAACCGGCAACATCAACACTAATAAACTGACTCACTTACCTCTCAGCTAAAGAGCAACACTTTATTAAATACGCAAATGATGAATACACACAAAATATGATTTCTTGTTTCTTCTACATTTAACAAATAATTTTGTTGAGTAATTTAATTGACTACAAAAATTTAAATTTGTTATATCAATAATGATGACTGTTAATTTTTAAATTAAATGTCAACAATTTGTTTTGTTGGTTGCATTTAGATGATATTTTTTTCTGTGTAGGCTTCGATGTTTGAGCAGACGTTTCCATGAGAGCATTACTGATATCGGGAAGTGTAAACTAGAGGACATCAGGGGCTTCATCATGGGAATTCAGTAGCTTAATTACGGATAATAGGGTCACTTCTGTGTACAAGTGGGGGGGGGGGGGCGGGGGTACATATTACTTTTATGGGCAATAGAAGGGAATCACAAGGGACCCGAGTGGAGGTGCGTTTTTAGCTCCACTCTTCTTAACCTAACCTAGCGTGGCCAAGTTAATTTTGTGGTAGAGCAGATAACTGCGTTTGACTATCTATTTTAATTTTTTAGAAGCAATGAAAATGTAGTTGTTTAAAAATTACTTCGCATTTTTTTAATTAGGCCACAACTAACTTTATTTATACCAATATTATAAAGCTGAAAACTTCGTATGTTTATATGTTTGTAAGAGGTAATATCTGGAACTGCTTGTCCGATTTCAAAAATTTGTTTCAGCGAAATCAATAATGGAACCTTCTAAAGGACATAGGCTAGATTGCTTAGGATAGGGTCTAGGCGCGGTAAGCCTCTTATACTCAGAATATATTAATTAGAAGAGATCTGCAATAGTTTTCTTACTCAAAATAAAAACAAAGCCATCTAAACGTGAGCAAATTGTTCTCCCTTGATTTAGCCTCCGTCAATCAAGAGGGGGATATAGGGAGAGCTACTGCCAATTTTGATGAAATTTGAATCATAGATAGATGAGCGTGAATAAAACACACAGGTTAAAAAAATAAATTAATTGAGGGTAATGAAATGTTTGCCAAGCTCAGTTAGTATGATATAAAAGCTTGTTAGGAGATTGTCGTGATTGCTCTGCTTGGTATTTGTCAAATAAAGAAACTTAAGCAGACCTGAATGTCTAAAATAAACATTCTTTGTGGTAGGTCCTGTCAAACGAATTAAAAAAAAACAAAATATTCTGATCATTCAAAATTATCGCATGTAATTGGGCTTACAAAATGATACAAACTTTTGCCTAATCGAATCATAAATATAGCAACAAATAAAAGTTTGATCAAAAACAATTAAAACTAACTTCATTCGATATTGAGCAATACTCTTATTAAATTCTGTTGGATCGCTATTTAATGAATATTTTGACTTAAACAGAATTTTTTTAGTCGTAAATGCATGCAATTTTACTGAATAACCCATTATTTTTTTTGAGAAGTTCAAAAAGTAAAGGGTCTCCCTTATAGTTATTAGATTACTTTTTGCCTAGGAGTACTCAGAAGTTACTCGGTTATTTTTTATAATAAGAATAAATAAAACTGTGTTACAAAATTATTAAACTTTTGCCTTTTTTTGGTAATGTTAAAAAGGATTAGCTTTATTTATAAAAATTATTAAGGCTTTATAAAGCCATAATAAGCAAAATTTTGTATGGGCAACTGTCTTAAAAAAAATTAAAAAGCTTAATAATTATTTTAAATATCATTTCTCGGGAAAGCGACTTTTCGGTTTCCCGGGAATGCAAAACAATACAAACAAACAAAATTATAATTCTTGAGATCTATTAAATAATAACGTTTTATAAGCACATTAGTCAAAAAAGTAATACCATTTCAGTTCTTTATATAATAGCAATTAGAGTTGAGCGATATTTAGAAACCTGTTACTTTTTCACAGCGATTGAAAAATCACAAATCACATCTGTGACTGAATTTATCAAGTAACAGGTTTTGGAAATATAGTTCTTTCATACAAACTGTTATTGTTCTTTCATGCTTACTTTACAGTAAATAAAGCTACCACATTAATTTTTTTTATACCTTCAGCTTTTGTCAAGAAAAAAATCGTCAAATCGTTTCAAATCATCATTTCTGGTAACTATGTACAGCTCACATTTTTATATCTGCAATTTTATTGTCTCTCTGCCTGTTATACGACAATTCTCAATGTATGGATGGGGTTAATTGCTAATTGTTTATTCTTGTCGCTCTTCTTATTAGTATTTATCAAAACACCAATACTAATAAATACTTTTAAAGCAGAAGAGCTGAAATGTGTTAAACCGTGATCACAGTCACTGTTTAATTTCACTGCTGCACTTCTTATTAGATTTGCTCAAAATAACAGAACTGCTACAGACAAAATACTGCTAAACTGTGATCACAGTCACAGTTTAAAAGAACAGCGATTTAGAAATCACATTCACAAGGATCAACATTATTAAAAAATCACGCTATCGCTCATGACTAATAGCAATGCATAAATGCCAATATTATATCGCGCCAAATTATAAAAGAAGAAATAACCCGTTTTTATACTAACACTAGTTTTTAATATAATTTTTTGGCAGGTATATGAACTTTGTTTCTTAAATATATCTGCGAATTCCGTTACTTTTTATAAAATTAATAATAATTTAATGACTGAGTTATCTTTTTGATTATTTGATTTCTTAAATAGGCATACAATATATAAAATCATACAAGGCCCTACGCATATAAACTATGGATACCGTATGTATTTTCTAATAGACTTCCAATTCACCAGGGATAAAAAAGGGAGAAAAAGATCGAATTGATAAAATTCAAGCTTTTTTGATTGCAAATGCGATCTTATGTGAGATATCATGTATGCATACATTTTTATATGGCGCCATATATTACATATTATTTCTATATATGGATGCGCATATATGAGCTCATATATTATAATCAGGGAAACCAGAAATATGCTATAAAAAAAGTGTTTTATGCGCATTCAATATGCACTTAAAACTTGAAAATATGCTCTAAAAACTTGCAAATATGCACTTAAAAATAACATGAATTGGCTTATTTGTAAACAAAAATATATTTTTAATTCAACAAATCATCAATATTTGCATATAAAATAAGACAAAAATAAAATAAACCAAAAAAAGCAAACAAGAAAAATTATAACGAAGAATAACTTCCATATTAAAGAAATAATTTGGGTTTGAAGTGTACGTTAAAACCAAATTATCATACAAATTTTGACTAAAGCAAATAATACAAATAAATTTCTATTGTATATGACGACCGTAAAAATTTAACTTCAACTTCAAAAGATATTATATATATATATATATATATATATATTAGAATTAAAACTTTGGAACTATATACAGGGTGGGCCAAAAGAAACCAAGGGGTGTAAAAGTTTAATAACTTTTTTGTTTATTAATTTTTTTTATTTTTTCTTTCAGATTATATAGACAACACTTGAAGAATTTATAATGGAGAGGTTCACAACTGAACAGAGAACCAGAACAATAGAATTTTATTATTTAAACCAGAGATCAATTATTTTAACGCAAAGAGCATAACGTCGACATTTTAACGTCAGAATTTCGCCCTCTGAAGCGATGATTCGTTGCTTAGTTAATCGTCATCACCAACATGGCAGCGTAAGAGATTTGCCTCGAACCGGTAGACCACGTTTAAGTCGCACTGCGGAAAATATTGAACGAGTACAGCAAAGTGTTAACGAAGCACCAGAAACATCTGGCATAAGGCGTTCTGCTCAGCTAGAAATGTCTCGTTCGTTACTACGGCGCATTTTAAAAAAAGATTTGCAGTTATACCCATATAAGGTGCAATTAGTCCAAGAATTAAAACCCGCAGATCGTCGGCAACGTCTAAATTTTGCAGTTAAATTTCAAGAGTTGGCCAGAAATGAAATCAACTTTATTGAAAATTTGATTATGAGTGATGAAGCTCATTTTGATTTGAATGGCTTTGTTAATAAGCAGAACTGTAGGTTCTGGGGTTCTCAAAATCCAAGAGCCATTCATCAACGCCAATCGCACCCCATCAGGTGTACAGTATGGTGTGGGATCACATCTGAAAATGTCATTGTCCCTACTTCTTCGAGAATGAAGATGGAAGTGCTGTAACCGTAAATGGAGAGCGGTATCGGTTTATGATAGAAAATTTTTTACGTCCTGCTCTTGAAAACAGACCTGGTATGTGGTTTCAGCAGGACGGAGCCACTGCCCATACTGCCCGAGACACAATGGCACTTTTAAGTCAAATTTTTGGAGAGCGAATAATTTCTCGAAATTCGGAAATTATTTGGCCAGCGCGATCGCCAGATTTGACAGCACCCGACTATTTTCTTTGGGGTTTTTTGAAGGAGCGAGTGTATGTGAACAAGCGAGAGACAATCCTTGAACTCAAGGCAAACATTGTTGCAGAAATTCGAACGCTACAGCCACAAGTTTTGAAAGATGTTATGGAAAATGCTCTAAAAAGAGCCCATCAGTGCGAAGCTGAAAACGGTGGTCATTTAAGAGACATCATTTCTCATACTTAGTGTAAAAAAATTTCCATTTTGTATATTATATAATCTGAAAAAAAAAAATAAAAAAAAGTTAATAAACAAAAAAGTTATTAAACTTTTACACCCCTTGGTTTCTTTTGGCCCACCCTGTATTTGATAAACAAGACAAGCTTTTTATTTATAATTTTTATTGGAATAAGCAATAAAATATTGTTCTATATTTTCAATTAAAAATCGCTGCTTGTCATATCTTAATAAACATTTATACACTGACAATATTCCTTCAACGTCTATTGATGTAATCGGGGCAGAGTCCGGCACAATTAGCAAAACCAAATTTTTATTGAAAATAACGTCCGTAATAACGGCGCAAAAAATTATAAAAATTTATAATTTATATGTATAGATCATTGAAAATGAGATTTAGTTGGTGAAGAAAATAAATTGAACAACAGATAAATGGCTTGTAGCATATTAAAATAAATTTTTTTTTATAAAGTATCAAAATATGCCTTAAAAGCGTCAAATATGCTCTCAAAATTCGAAAAATATGCGTGCAAGATTGAAATATGCAAAAACATGCTTTAAAGTGAAAAATATGCACTAAAAAATCGATGCCAAAATTAATTAAAAGATCTGAAACGGATAAATATCTTATATCCGCATTAATACGTCACACAAGAAAAAACATGTAATTGCATATTTGCGGTTTCCCTGATTATAATACATTTCATATATTAGTCCATATATTAAATCATATATAATAGTTTTGCCATGTATAATCCCATATATTTCCATACATGAATTCATACATACTCATATATAGTTATATACATCCATATATTAAAAATGTATGGACCATATATAATTTTTCTTTAGCTGGGAATTTACTTTTGAGAACACTTATTATAAACTAATGATTTGTTCGCATATTAGTTTTATGGCAACATACTTCTTTATGGCAACTTTTATTACAATAAAAACAATCTTATCGCTTTTTCTATTCACGATATTCACTGTCGCTTGAAGTAAAGAAGTATAATCACAAGCTCAGATTCACTTAATTTTTTCTTTTTATTATTTCTGCTTTTCGTTTATTGTGCCGTTAAATTAAGAGCAAAACACTATTATACTCATAAAAACGAAACTACAGAATGTCATTATCGTTACTAGTAAATATTAAATAGTACGAATTCTGATTCCCAAAAATATCTTATTTAAAGGAATTTAACAATATTGGTACATATTCATAGTCAAAACAAAGTAACTTTAAGAGTTGCAAATCAGTATTTTGTCTGATAGTACTGGTTTTAAACTTTTAAAGTATACTTTGTTTTGTCTATGAATATGCTAGTTTATATGTTTGTATCCCCCCAGAAAGAAATGTGTATAAGCATTTCACATTTTTACCCTCCAATTTGCTAAATTTATTTATGCTCTTTCTTTCATCAGCAAGGCCACTAACACTGTCGTATAATTTTGATTGTAATTTAAAGCATGGCGGCTTTCATGTCAACAACTTAAATGGGGAACTTTATGAATGACTGATGTATTTGAGTTAAGTTTATTTTATTTAACATAATTTTATTCATAAGCTTTTTTTATTTGCATCATAAATATTTAACAGCTCCCTATACGTTATTTGGCTTCAACTTCAATTTTTCGAAGGGGAAACGTTAAGTTTAAATATTATTTTATAAATAAATTTTTTTCTACTTTCCTTTTATTCCACATCAACCTGTTTTATAAGGTGTTTGTTTGACTTTTATTTATATCAAGTGGTAAATAAATCTCTAGGTTTATTGCAATTTGTATAATTAAAAATTTGAAATTTGGTGTTAATAATATAATATATATCATATAGTTAGTTAGTGGTAGTTTGATTAAAACAAGAGATAAAATGCCATAAACTTTTGTTTAACCATTCGACTGTTTTGTTAGAAAGAAGCTGTAGGCAATACAAATTTTGCACTTGTTTATAGGGCATTAAGAATATTTATAGTAGATTTTAATTATAATCTTTATGAAAATATATACCGTTTGCACCAAGATTTTTTTTGACTTTTACAAGTTTTTTTTATCCAAAAAAAAAAAAAAAAAAATTGAAAAATTTCAAAACTACAACTAAATATAACTGCAAAGTAGCCAATTCACACACCTTTTTAAGCAGACCGTAGCTTATTCACTAATCTGTTGTTATAAATATGTTGAACAGGGTAGTAAAATGTAAATAAAAATATTAGGTTTTGAGTATATTTTCTACAAATCTACTGACAAAATAGATCTCGTTTTGTATGGAAAATCTAGTAAAAAGCAGCTAGATTTAGCTCGAAATCTTGATACTACTAGCTTTCGAGACAAACACCTAATTCACACGAAGACTTTTATGAAGTCTATTTTTCGACGTCACTTTTTGTTTGTTAGCGAACGAGGTAGAGAAGAAAGAGGGATAGAAAAAATGACTCGATTTCTGTTTTCCATGGTTTTTCTCATATTTCTCTTTACATTGCTCTTGTTGTTATTGTTGTTACGTTTCAATGTTACTCTTCTATCTTAAGGCCCAACTATAATATGAATAAGCTGGCTTAAGCTAATGTCAGAATTGAACGATAAGTCTGTCAAATGCTTAAACAATTCAGATGTGACTTTTAGGTGACCATAATGTACTTACATGCACTTAAGTATTCTTTAGCCACAGCTGCACATCTAGGTATTGTCAATAATTTTGTAGTAATTTTTTTTTCTTCTCATAACTCGTAAATGAATGCAATTCAATCAAAATAACTTGAAAGAATGACCTAATCTATTAGAAATTCACATATAAATATATACATCACCTTATTACTTGTTTTATTTGTTTTGCCTACTAAAAAGTACAACAGTGAATATACATAAATAAATACATGTGTATGTGTGTATATGTGTATTGTAAAACAATCAATGAAAATAAAAGTTTTGCTTTATTTTCCGAGTTTAAAATAAGAAACAATAAAAAAATATTTAAAATCAATTAATATTTTCTGCTGCTGCTTGTTTGAGTTTAAAAAATGCACAAATAGTTGTTTCCTTACGGAATGTGCGTTCAGTTTGGCACTTTACTCAAGCAAATGACATTTGACGAAACTTGACGAAAAGTTTGTTAAGTATATACATTATAGTTTGCCACATACGTTTTATATGTAACCGCACAATTGCTTAAGCGTGCTTATTCATATTATAGTTGGGCCTTTATTGTTATTTTTTATTATTACTCTTCTAGCTAATTGGCTATATGAGTGGAGAGAAGTAAAATTAGACGTCCTAAAAAAAACATCGCATGAATGCAAGGAATTTTTGGTAGCAACTTCAAAAGAGAATTAAGAAAAATAGACGTCATAAATTTCACCGTGTGAATTAGCACAAAGTAAATCTTTCTTTCAAATAGAACTCAAAAATAAAATTCTCTTCGAAAATGATTTTTTTACAATACTTTTACAAAAAAAATCGATTTAAAAAAAAATAATGTGTCAGGGCCTTTCTATAATAAGGTAACGATATGTACATTAATGCATATAAATTGCATGACATGTTTTGACGTGACATAACATAACATTAGATAACATAAATAAAAATAAAATTTCCATGTTGAGTACAACACAAGAAACTTCGATCTTACCCTGCGTCACACGATACTCTCTTCTCTTGTGCTGCTTGTAGCAAATAGAAAATATTTTGTGCAACAAATTTCACGAAATTTCATGAAAATGTAATTAAAACACTTACATACATATTTTAAATTCCTGCTTAATTGGAAAATTCACTCATGCCTATTGGCAGCTCTATTTAATAAAAAAATAATAATATTCAATTAACAATAGTGATATGCCCAAAATTTCAATGTTACTTTCATAATCGTATTACCTACCACATCTAAATACATACATACATATGTATGTATATGTATAAATATTTATGTTCATATGTATATGAATCTATGTATGTACACATATTACTTGTATAATCTCATTACATTTTCCCATCGCTTTTATACCCTTGATATTTGAAACTTCAACAATATTTACAAAAAAAGTTGAATGTAGAAACTTTCCTAAACCTTAAATGGCTAAAGCTGCTTTCATTTCCAACAAATTTTATTCGTTAAACCACAAAGCATGAAACTTTTCTGTTGACTTTTGGCAAGTAACAAAATACGCATTTTATTGAAACTGACATTTAGCAAAGTTTTCCTGCAGTGTACTCTTATACTTTTTCAATTTAAAACCACGGAAGCATAAATGCGTTGTTAGAAACTTTGCCATTTAGTATACCCTTCACTAAATTTTATAAGGGTATATACATATGTATGTACACACAGAAAAAAAATTTTTTATTTTCAGTTAAATTTATTTTTATATACTGTAAAAAAATTTGTCTGATTTTTTTTAATTTTTTCTACAAATTATTTTATAGATATAAAAACATTTTATTTTTTTAAGGATTTTTGTTTGCGGTTTTCAAACTTATTATGTTTGTATATTGTGATTCTCAATATAGTATTAAGAGTCTTACTATAAACATAATAGCGTATCACTAATGTGAATTAAAAATTTACCCTGACAGACGACAGTATTTGCATTAAGTAAACAAAATCTGTACATACCTTTCGTGCCACACACTTCGATAATTTTAAAATGGAAAAAATGTGTCCCGATTTTAATATTTCTTTGCTATTTTTCTAAAAACAATTAAAATAACTTATATTTTCTGACCGAATCGCATTTTAATTTTGAAAACCAAAAAACAATTTGCCAACATTTGATTGATTGTTGACGGTGTTACCATATGAGGACTGTGTTATCATATAGCTGAATTTAGTATTAATTCACTGTCATTTAGTGCATTTACGGATGAGGATAATTCACAAGTTAATTTGCATTAAGACAGTTAATGCAAATTAACGCTGTCGTCTGTCTATGCTATAACGGAGTTTGTTAGCTAAATTCAAAAATTTTTTGGGTTGAAGTCTACTGATGAGTTCCAAAAGCGGGAACGAAATGCTTAACCATAAAATCAAGCCAATTTTTGTGAGGAAAAAAAATTGTTGAACCTTTCATTTGATTCAGTTATTTTTTTCAAATAAAACTTTTACTAATTTTTTTTAAATTGGTAAGAATTGTTATTGATTCAGTTGATTTATTTTCTGATAATACGAAAAATTTTAGTGAATTTGTTTGTAAATTATCAAAAAAAAAATTGCTGAATAATACAAAAATAATCTGCAAAAATGTTTTTCTGTTCCTATTAATACATTTGACTGAAAATATTTTGAGTTAACTTTTTTCTCTAATGCCATAATATGTTAACTAAAAATAAATTTTTTTTTTCAGTTAAATTTTTACAAAATTGTTATCAGAATCTACAAATTTCTTTGTAGGTCCGCATTCACACAAAAAATTTACTGATTCAATGAATTTGGTTACTGAAAACGAAATTTAGTTTTTTCTGTGTAGGTTTGTCATTTCGTGTGTAATTTCCATAATATTCATATGCGATTCCATGAAGTATATACATATATTTCGGATCCCTATGATTATGTTAGATGAATAAGCGATGTTCTCGTGTCCATCTGTCTGCACGTAAAATCGATTTTTCGAAGCTACCAGAAAAGGTGCAGACTTCGACTAATGTGTCAGTATATGTCATAAATAAATTGGTGTTAAAAATCGGCCAAATTAAAAGACGGTTCCAGGGCTGGAAAATTATTTTTTTTTTAATATAAACAATGTTTTCTTTATTATTGGAAATATTTTTATGTTCATACAAATTTTATATAAAAATCGTGTTCAATCATAAACTTTTTGTTGCTTTTACGAACAATTATGATTTATTTCTTGTTATGTTTCTTCATACAATTAAACAATTCAGAGCAGTACCACATCGGTCCTATCTTTCCAATCGATCGCCATAATAACACGTAACTGAAGTTTGATTAATTTGTAAATAACAACATTAAATATATCGCTAAAGAACTTACATAATTACAAAATAACTTAAGGTACATACATGTCTCACATTTACTTAATATCGCGATAAAAGTAATCATGCAATATTAGCAAAAAAAAAAAAATAAAAATATTTGAATTAATAAACTAAACAGTTCTGTAATATTAAATTTTAGTAAATACCAAGATATATGAAATAAGTTAGGTCAATTGCACATAGTATCTGTCATTGCCCGAAGCTGCAACGTCATAGGCTTAGATGGCTGATCAGACGTTTCCATGAAAGCATTACTGATGTCGGGAGCTTAAACTAGAGGACATCAGGGGCTTTATTATGAGAATTCGTTGTGTTAGCGATGGATAATAGGGTCACTTCTGGCTGCAAATGGGAGGGTGAATATTACTTTTTGTGGGAAACAGAAGGGAATTACAATGGACCCAATTGGGTCTCCGAGTGGGAAAGAGTACATATTGCTGTACATCCGAATCTTTAAAAAGTTGAGAGTCTAAAAACAACAAACAAATTGTTAACAAGACAAACAACTGAAACAAATGTGTTGCCAACAGTGTTATTTAGCGTTTGTTTCAGAATATTTCGCTGTAGTAAAGCATTTGAAATGTCTCTCACGTCTTGAAAGGTTTTATAAAGGGTGTCCCAACAAGAACGCAAGATTTAAATTTGGCGCCATTCGAAGTGTCATTGTTTGACATTTGCACAATTGTTATTTTTTTGATAGTAGAAGGTACGAGGTTAGTAAAAGTGGAGCGCTACACGAATGAACAACGCATTCTCATTGTGAAATTGTTTTACCAAAATGGTGAAAGTTTTGCGGCTACAGTTCGCAAATTTGCGATCAATTTGGTGTCACAATAATGCTCCAAAAGAGTCAACTGTAAAGAGATTAATAGATAAATTTACCGAAACTGGGTCTGTTAGTGATGTAAAGACAACAACGCGCCTTCGACCAGATCGATCGACCGAAAATGTCGCAGCTGTACGTGATGATGTCGCTCAAATGCAGGTCAAGCGCAAACAGTCAATGGTGTTCGGTATCGTGAAATGATAACCAGTTTTTTCGTGCCTAGAATTGAAGACACGAATGTGGAGGGCATGTGTTTTCAACAAGACGGCGCCACATGTCATACAGCCAGAGAAACAAATCAATTGCTACATCAGTCATTTCCCGGTCGTGTTATTTCGCGTTTTGGAGACCAGAATTGGCCGCCTAGATCGTGCGATTTAACACCATTAGAATTTTTTCTTTGGGGTTTTTTGAAGTTGATTGTTTACGCGAATAAGCCGACGACGACTCAAGCCTTAAAAGAGGAAATTGGACGCTGCATTAATGTAATACCGCAGCATTTATGCAAAACGGCCATTGAAAATTTCATTAAAAGATCGCGTGTGGGCCAGCAAAGCCGCGGCGACCATCTGCCCGATTTGTTGTTCCACACATAACCCCATTTTGTCTACTTTACGATATAATAAAGTTTCACGAATTTTTTTAAAAATATCTCTGTTTTATTTAAAATTTAAATCTTGCGTTCTTGTTGGGACACCCTTTAAATGGTCTTGTGCAGGACTTTAATGTATTACATGTAATTTGAGCGTTTGTTATAACAAACAAAATTTATTACTTTTGCATAAATTTGTGCAAAGATTTCTTATACTTTCGTAAAATAAATATTTCGTCGTTGGCTTGTAAAAATATTGTAATATTTCATATTGTTTTATTACGAAATTAAACAATTGGTCTTTACTATTCAACCATGTGTCAGTAATTTATATTTGTATGAATACACTTTGCCACTTTGCATAAACACACACATACATGTACATGCATACATACATACATTTATACATAAACAGAGAGTCATATACACACATGATTACATTCATTACATTACAGAGACGTAAATACGACAGTTGGAAAGAATTCTCATGTTATTTTAAGCAAATTATTATTATATTATTTTCCATTCAACATGCACTGAATAAGAAATCTTCCATTACGATAATAATTTTCAGGCAATTGTACAAAATTTAAATATTTGCTGAACATGTTTCTTAAATTTTATTTGCTGAGACTTTTAATTGTTGGCACAAAACGTCACTTTAAAAACTTTTGTGACAATTGTTAAATGATGTTTGTAAAGTGCAAACAAAATTAAGCATTTTGCAGAAAATCAAATGAAATATTTTAAATTTTCTTTTGAATAATCTACATATGTAAGTATGTTTGTTTTCAAGAATAACAATGTAAGTTAGTTTTTGTCGATTTCGTCTTCCTGATGCCTAATTACTTTATTTAAAAATATTTTAAGCAAGAACAACAGAAAAATTTTAAATAAGGACATAGCTAAATTTTTGTTTGCTGAAAACTGCATACCTTTCATATCGAGCCTTATTTTCGATTTGATCGTAAGCGACAAAAAATAAATTTTTCAGGAGAAGGTTTTTGTTTTTAAATATCCAAATATGTTTTTGTACGAAAATTGTCGCTTACGATAAAATTTTACAGTCCGTATCTTAGAGCTGCAAAACTATCGATAGTCGCTCCACTCGATAGTTTCGATAGTTTTATGTAAAACTATCGATACTATCGATAGTATCGAATAGTTTTATAAAAGTTGCCACATTTGACTCGAAAAAAATCCAGAGTCCTCAAAATTTTCATTAGTATATAAAAATATATCAAGCCTTTTTTTTTATTTTATCGTAAGCGGCATATTATCGAAAATATACTTTTTTATTGAACTTAAAATTTTATGGGCCTACCCATGGTTTAGAATTATCAAAATGCGAAAATTGTTGACAACTTTTAAGACACTAACTGTAAAGTTTTATCGTAAGAGACGATTGGCGGCCGTCGTGATATCAGTACCACCAAAATTTATCTTTGTGTCGACGATGTTGAATTTATTAAGATACTTGTGACTACTATTTATGGAATAACACTTTGATTTATAAATAAATTCATATACATAAATATGTATTTAAGTACTTATGTATACAGAAGCAGGGATGCGATGTCATATTTACAAATTGTACTAACTTTCAAAAAAAATTTTAATTTTTTCAGTACGATTGTACCTAATTCTTTATTTATATTTTTTTAATACTTGTACTTTTTAATTAACTAAAAATCAATTAACAAAACGCCAGAAGGTGCACAAAGAATATTAGTTGCTGGGATCTGAATATAAAAGTAACATTTACGATATACTACGTTTATAACCTTTTTTTTATTCGATTGTTCACAGTCGATGCAAATAGTCGGCTTCTCCCCTTGGTACGAAAATAAAATTTACACATTAGCAGATGAATTTGGAATAAATAACATTCCTCCAGCAATTCTTTAAGTACCGGAAAACATCGTTTGATTTACTTAATTTTCTAATACCTTCGAGCTAAAGATTAACCCCCTTGTGCATAAAAATAAGTGAATGTTAAAACCGTTTTTTCTATGGAAATTTTTTTTAATGTACACTTCAAGCACGCATTATTTTTTGCATAAGGGGGTTAATATATTTTAATGCTATTTTTGGCATGTAATATAATATAAAGAGATTCCAGTAGTGCTAAATGGGTCATTGCGGTGCTACGGTACATTTGGCATTCAAATAGCGCTAATATTATACAATTGTACCAACTTTTCCATCGCTGTACAAAAGCTTAAATCAACTACGGATAATTTGCTTCAAAGCTGCCGGCTACTGTTTACTGACTTCGATTATTTTTACTCTTTTAATTACTTGTTTTTTTTTTGCCGATAGTATCGATAGTGAAAAAAACTATCGATATTTCATTTGCAACAAAACTATCGATACTATCGATAGTACTATCAATAGTTTTGCAGCTCTACCGTATCTTAAAAGGTATCAACAATTTTGCCATTTTGATAATTCTAAACTATGGGTAAAATTTTAATTTCTATAAAAAAGTATATTTTCGATAACATGTCGCTCACGTTAAAATCGAAAAAAAAAACTGGGATATTACTCTCTCTCTCTCTCTCTCTCTCTCACACACAAAATCATAACCAGTGTGCACACTTAATTTTTTTTAAATTCGGTAGAATCGACAAAAAAAATCGGTAGATTTGAATGAAATTCGGTAGAATTTTTTTTATTCAGAGAAACACAAAAAATAACAATTCAAAGAAACATAAAAAATAAAAAAATATATGTATGTACTTATGTATATAGGGTAAGTGCAAGGAGTACCAAACTATACAGGTTCCAAAAGCGCATTTAAAACTTCACATGTGTTTGGAAATTAAACTGCCATAAATAATGAAGCATTTCCAATAAAAGAAAAATGTGTCATCCCCAGTTATTTGCCCTTACCCTTTATATAGATATGCTATGCATATATAAAATAATATACATATGTAAATAACAGGAATTCAGTTTTTGTACATAGGTTTTATAAAGGTACTAAAATAACTTTTAACTTTACTTAATAAGTAAAATATTAATTTGGGATTATTAGTGCGTTTAAAAATTTTAAACTTAAATTGTAACAATTCCCATAAAAAACACTAATTATTAACTTTTATTTATTTGACAAACATTTGTAAGTACAAAGATTATATGTAAGATCCATTTATGATTTTAAACTTTTGTACAAAAATTATTAAATCATTGATAGGAATAAATATTTCATCCCCAAGGCACAATTGTTTGGCAAATATTAGGTTACTTATAGTTTCGGCCGCACTGCTATATGGCAAAATAGGCAATTTACACATATATCGACTTAAATTACTAAATAACAATATTCGGTAGATTTCTGACCTTATTCGGTAGAATTGGTAGATTGTTAAATTCACAAACATATTCGGTAGAATCTACCGAATATCGGTAGAAGTGTGCACACTGATCATAACCTGATAATTAAACAAAAATGCACGTAAACCGGCTCAATATGCCAACGCATCTGCTGATGATGTAGTGCGTGGTTGCTCAGAAATATATCGGTATTTTCCCCAGCTAAAAAGTCTAGTTAAATTATTCTTCTCTTCTTTAGAAGCTCACATTAATTAACAAAAATATTTCATTCAATAAGAATTGAAATTACTGAACTTAAGCCCGAATAAGAAATTTTTTAAGAGCTTACATATAATTTTCCATGTATTTTTTATACCTTAAAGCGGCATTAAAAATTGAAGTTAGAAAAAGGTAGTATTTTATCGGACGCAGAACAAGTTTTTCGTCGGCTTAAGCTACGGTCACACTTGTCAAACATTTGCCCAAAAATGCGTAACCACTAAATGCTAATGAAAAATCTTTCAATTTAGACAAACGTTTTTCAAGTTAAATAGTATCCGATAATGTTGGATTCTATGACATTGCCTACTAGTTGTGTTCGAAACTTTTTAATTTCATAAACCATTGTCTGGATCAAAACTTTTTTCCTTAGTGTTTGCTGGTTACGTTTTTTTGGGAAAATGTTTGACAAGTGTGACCGTACCTTCAGTAGATAGTTTAAAAGTTTTAAGGGGATATTGCAATAACGTCATGCACACTCAAACTCATACATGTGTGTACATACGTAAACAAAACCTAGACACTAGGGTATTCAATTAACGAATTTTTGTTTTAATCGGTTAATCGCTCAATTAATTAATCGAGGTTTTGGTATAATCGGTTAGTAATCGATTCATTTTGAATCAATCGGTTAACCGATTAAAAATCAATTTTCATAAATTTATTGATTTCAATAAATAAAAATACATAAATTATTCATTATTTTGAGATTTTATTAGAGAAAAAAAGTATGGTTTTTAGTAGAGCAGCAAAACAAAAATAAGAATTTTTGACCTAATTCAGGCGAAGAAGAATGTATATATGAATGTACTTGTATTTATAAAAAAACAAGTACATAAGCGAGATAATTGTTTTATATTATTTAACAGATTAAATAGATCTTATAAAATAATCTTTAGCCGATGGTCTTGGCAACCAGTGCTAGTAATATCTGTGGTTTTCATTAATAACAATGTATATTTCTCATTTCGAGTTTATGATATAAAATTATTATATTTGAAATGCTTGAAAAATAACTTTTTTGTGGACTTTTTACTTATCATTTTTGTACATACGCTGTTATTAATGAAAACCACAAATGTATGGCCTGTTTCACAAAAACGAAAGAAAACTTTCGACTGAAAACAACAATAAAATATGAGAAAGTTTTCTTTAGTTATTGTGAAACAGGCCAATAATATTTTAATATATTATATAAATGATATATATTTTATATAATTTTAATATCAAATAAATAAATAAATAAATCATGCTTTAGTAATAGTATTGCGTTCAAATGGTTAGGTTTTAAAATATTTTCTTCTTAGTTTTAATAAAACTTGACTTACAAAAAAATCCTTTCACTAATCTTTGTCATACGAAAAAAAAATTCGGTTTTTTTAAATTCTATTATAATACATGTACTCTATGTACAATAGCTCTAAACTAAATGACAGAAAAACTGTTGACAGCAAACACTTGTTAGACAAATTGAAGTTCAGTGAGTTTCCTCCTTTTTTTTATGAAAATCAATTTCACCACACATGCATACAAACATACTTTTTGTTTATGAGAAGAAACAAATATTTGTGGCATAAAAATATACTGAAGTATTAAACGGTTGATCGATTACTCGACCGAAGTTAAACGGTTTAAACGTTGTAGGGTTCCACTTAACGTATTTAAATTATATTTACTTTGTTAATATTTTATGTTTTAAATCTAGCTTAAATAAATTATATAGAATAAATAATGTTTTATAAAATTCTTAATTTTATTACGTATATTTTTATGTTTTATATTTGACATTATCTTATCAATAAAAAATTTTATACAAAATTAATTATTTTTAAGAACATTAAAGATAATAAAACGAACTAGATTTAAAACATAAAATATTAACAAAGTAAATCTAATTTAAATACGTTAAGTGGAACTCTACAACCGTTTATCCAAAAAATTTAAAATTTTAAATTAATCGAACAGTTAATCGGGTAGCAATTAATAGGTTAACCGATTAACGGCTAACCGACTGAACACCCTACTAAACACACGCACACACAAAACCTACACTCAAAAATATTTAGTATCAGCCCAGGACCTCAAAACGTTGAAATGTGATGAAAACACGATTTTCGAAAATTCGAGAAAAATAAGTAACTTTTTATAGCAGGAAGTTAAAAAATATATATGTAGTAAATTTGATGGTTATTTGACGTTCTGTGTTCACTTTATTGTTTACTGATGCGACAAACACAAAGAAATCAATTAATGAATATAATGAGCAATTACTCATGCTGGCTTTAAATGTAAGTTTCATACATACAAAATGACTTCAAACATTATTTACGAGAACCGCATTTGCCAAATACTGACATATTGATTATATATGATGATACAATTTTTTCCCATTTTTTTATATACACACTTTAAAAGATTTACTTTCAAATATTAAAAAAAAATATCTCTTCATATCATCTCTAACATAGATATAAAAAATATTTATTTAAATATGTACAAAGAGGAAACAGATTCTTTGTGACAACCGAATTTGTTGCCAATTGAATTTTGGCGGTTGCAGCAACTATCATAGAATTCTGCTATAGCGACTGAAATTTTCTTGTGGTACCACTATATTTTAATTATAACCCTCAACCCAATAGTTGCAGCAACAGAAAAAATTGGTTGGCAGTATGGAATTTGAAATAAATGTTATTCCTGCTACCGAAAATTTGGTTAATATAATTGAAACAATATCATAATTGATAACTGTGAAAGAAAAATTGGCCTTCCTTGCTGAAATAAAAATAAACAATAAACGCAAATAAAAATTCAGTAAAGTGCGACTATGACTCGCGCACATAGGGTTCCGTACGAACACTAAATATGTAATTTAATACAAACTTCATCCTATATGTTATATAGTTTTGGCATTTTTTCCGTTTTTGGGGTCTTTTCGGTTTTTTGTTTTGTCGTTTTTTGCGTTTTTTCGGTTTTGGCGATTATTTTAAGTTTTGGCTCTTTTTTAGTTTAGACACTTTATTTTCTTGTTTTGGCGATTTTTTCGGTTTTTTGGCGTTTCTTTTTATTTTTGGCAATTTTTTTTAATTTTTGCGATTTTATGTTTATTTGACTTTTTTTTTAGTTTTGGCGACATTTTCGCGTTTTGGCGATTTTTTTCAATTTTTTGCGTTTTTTTTCATTTTGGCGTTTTTTTTCATTCTGGCGATTTTTTCGAATTTGGCGATTTATTTTAGTGTTAGAATTTTTTTTTAATTTTGGCGATTTTTTTCGTTTTGGCGATTTTTTTAATTTTTGGCGATTTTTTTTTGGTTTGGCGATTTTATAGTTTTCGGTTTTTTTAGTTTTACCGTTTTTGAAAATTTCAAGTGTTTGCCTCTTACGGTTTCCAAGATATAGCAAATTGTCAAAATTACATAGTCAGAATTGCATTAACTGATGGACCACCCTTTAATTTAAATTTTTTAAATTTTAGTGTTAATTGTTGTAGTCTGTATAAAAATACACTAATTTTACAAATTTCAAGTTTCAATATACATATGTTCATACAATTGTATGTATATTACATGGGATTTTAACATATTTCATTGTTCGTTTTGGAACATCCTTTAATTTTTAATTCTCATGTATTTCTTGTTGTAGCGGCCAAGGTTCTACATATTGTGTCCAAATTTCAGGTCCGTAACTCTTACGGTTCCTGAGAAAATACCGTGTGACGGACAGCGTAGCGAAAACAATAGGGTTCCTTTTCACCTTTGGTGTACGGAACCCTAATAAAAATACACAATTTAAGAAATTTATTATTTGACATATTGTCATAAGTTTATTTTAATTGAAATTTATTTCCTAATGGTGAAGCACCCAGCAAAAAACTTTCAAAAATGGTAATCGAGTTTGGAATCAAGCATTTTTGGTGGAAGCACTTCTCTACTGGATTACCAACTTAATGATTTTAACAAGGCGTGAGACTAAAATAATCGATTCTTGAGAAATACTTACTTTTTTATTTAGAAACTTGTTCACGTAATCTATTTAATCTAAAAAAATCATTTAATTCATTTAGCAACTTGTACATCACTTTTTTAAATTTTAGATAATGTGATTTGTAAGCGAGTAATGAAATTTGGCAATCAGAAAAGTAAGTCATTATATGGCAAGTAGTTCTAATGGTAATGTGTAATTTTTTGCTGGGCATGTACATTTCTTCAACCACACATTTTGAAAAGCCACAAACCTGTTATCTTATGCACAGACTTTCAAAAATCATTTGATAATTCAAAAATCATAATATCTTTGAAAGTCACAAAAGTTAATTTTTTAATTTGCTGCTATAAACTATGATAGTAAACTCAACCTCTAGTTAGTTGCAGCAACTGATTGAAAGTTTTTATTTTAATTTTAATATAGAACGACAATTTTTTAGTTGCTAATACCAAAAGTTGGTAGTAAAATTTAATTCGTAATATTTTATTCGGTTGGGTTAACCAATCAGTTAATTAGTCATGACAAAAGCATACGCTCGGTTGATGCAATCAATTTAAGTATTGTCACAGTCATATATTTGTTACAATTATGACCTTATGGCAATGAACATGGATTGCTTTTTGGATTAACAGAAAATTGATAGCGTGAACTGAAATATAGTTAATGCAAATGATATTTTATTGGACTAACCGTTTTCCAACCAATCTTTTTTCTGGGTGTATGTATTTTATTTAGAGCGCCTTTTTGAATTGAAGATTAGAGATTAAATTAACCTTAATCTTCATTTGTGATTTTTGGGTAGTCGATTATATGATTTTACTTGCTATTTTAAGCGGGCAATCGTGGTGGTTTAATCATGCATTAATATTGACAACATACACTTGTGAAACATATAACTTTTTGTAAAAATTACATGATAAAATAATTTAAGAACTCATAAATAAATATATATGTATATTTTATATTATTTATCTATTTCCTTTAACACGCGCAATATTTTACTTTTAATAATAATACATGGCAGTTTCTTCTTCTTCCCACAAAAAATCACAGTGTGTTGATAACATGTATGACTTTTACACAGAAAATGTTGCGACTATTTTGTTTCTCAATATGGTAATACTACACATAATAAGAAGTTTAAACTACCTCTCAAAAATATCAAACTGTATCAATTTGAGAGTAATGGCCTATTTCCCACCTGCGAAAGAAAACGTTCGACTTACAATTTGTATTGAAAACAACAATAAAATACGAAAATTTGTTTTTGTTTTCAATATAAATTGTGAGTCGAACGTTTTCTTTCGCAGGTGGGAAATAGGCCATAAGGTAATTTTCGGATTAGCTAATTGGAGAAATGAACTAATCTTAATCTCGAACCCAAAAAGTCGCCCTTAGGGCAATTTTCACAACTTGCCTTTAGGTAAAGGCAGGATTTTGTCTGCCCGAGAAATGGCTGTGCATTTTATTAACTTCATTTATTATTTTTGTATCCTTATGTATTTTGTATTTGTATGTATGTACATACATACATATGTACATACTAGTGCCCTGCACAAGACTATTTATAAGACCTTTCAAGACATGAGAGATTTTTTCAAATGCTTTACTACAGCGAAATATCCTAAAAGAATCGCTAAGCAACACTGTTGGCAAGTAATTTTTTTCGGTGGTTTGTCTTGCCAACAGTGTTGTTTAGCGATTCTTTTAGAATATTTCGCTGTAGTAAAGCATTGGAAAAAATCTCTCATGTCCTGAAAAGTCTTATAAATACTCTTGTGCAGGACACTAGTACATACATACATATGTACATATATATATATATATATATATATATATATATATATATATATATATATATATATATATATATATATATATATATATATATATATACGTACATACTTCTTTGTCTACTTTTAACACAATTTTTTTTCAAGCGCTTTGGTTTTCTATTATTTACAAATAACATTTCTACAAAATCCCTCAGTTAATGCATTTGTTTTCTCCATACGTATGCGAAGTAATGCCGGAAAAACAGAGAACTAAGAGCAAACAAAGTCTTCACTTGACATAAATGTCATACAAATGCGTGACAAGTACATATACCAAAATAAAATAAACATGTTGTTCGTTGAGAAAATTTTTTCTGGCGTGTTTCCCCTTTACCGAATGCAAGTATTTTCTTACAAAATACGTCACATAAGTTTTTTACGCTGTCATAAATGCACTTTATTGTTTTTTAAGTGTTCCGTTTTGTATTAAACAGTAGGTATGTACATTAGGGCTGGTCGATTTAAAAATCGCTCAAATTACAAGGAAAATCGTATTCTAGGGATCAAAATAAGAAACTTTGCCACAGGAAGCATGTCTCTAAAATGTGTTTTGATGTCCCGACTTTTGATCCGAAGGGTAAAATTTTGAAAAATTTTCTCTTTAGAAATTTATTTAGTCAGAACATATGTAAATGAAACAAGAATCTTATGTTATTTTTGACTTAAATACTGGTGGTAATCCCTGATAGCTAGATAATAAAATATATCTTCCATGTTTTTACAATATGTAGCTGTATGCAGTAAAGAGCATTCCTAAAATCAGGTACGCATACATATGTGCTATTTAGTTTTAAGGTTCTCATTTTTAGGGTTCCGTACACCAAAGGTGAAAAGGAACCCTATTGTTTTCGCTACGCTGTCCGTCTGTCCGTCACACGGTATTTTCTCAGGAACCGTAAGAGCTACGGACCTGAAATTTGGACAGAGTATATAGAACCTTGGCCGCTACAACAATGCATGAGAATTAAAAATTAAAGGGTGCTCTAAAACGAGCAACGAAAAATGTTAAAATCCCATGTAATATACATACAATTGTATGTACATATATACACTTGAAATTTTAAAAGTTAGTGTATTTTTATACAGACTACAACAATTAGCACTAAATTTAAAAAATTTAAATCAATGGGTGTTCCATCAGTTAATGCAATTTTGACTTTGTAATTTTGACAACTTGCTGTATCTTGGAAACCGTAAGAGCAAAACTCTTGAAATTTTCAAAAACGGTAAAACTAAAAAATCAATCAAATGTAAAATCGCCAAATATAAAAAAATCGCCAAAAAACAAAAAAAAAATCGCCAAAACTAAAAAAGCACCAAATTAAAAAAAATCTCTAGGACTAAAATAAATCGCGAAAACCCGGAAAAATCGTCAAAATGAAAAAAATCCTTAAACAAAAAAATCGCCAATATGAAAAAATCCCTAAAATGAAAAAAATCGCCTAAGCCTTAGAAACGCAAAAAACGCCAAAAAAAAAACCAAAAAAAAAACGCCAAAAACGAAAAAAAAATGACAAAACTATATATATTATATAGGATGAAGTTTGTATTAAATTATATATCTTGTGTTCGTACGGAGCCCTTCGTGCGCGAGTCAGAGTTGCACTTTACTGAATTTATTAGTATTTAAATCCAATTTTTTATAATAAAAATTCGGTATTTTACAACTACTCAAAGCGTAAGCTATATAAATTATTATTTAAACAATCATTATCAAAGCGAGATTTTTCAAAATTTGAACCTTCGGATCAAAAGTCGGGACATCAAAATACATGTTAGAGGTATGGTTCCTTCGGCAACGTTTCTTATTTTGATCCCTAGAATACGATTTTCCTTGTAATATGAGCGATTTTTTTGCCTCCATACAAATCGACCCGCCCTAATGTACATACGTATGTAAATTAGTCTCCTGCATAAGACATCTTATAAGAACTTTCAAGACATGAGGGATTTTTCAAATGCTTTACTACAGCGAAATCTTATAAAACAAACGTTAACAACACTGTTTGCAAGAAATTTGTTTGAGTATTGTAGGTATAAGAGTAAAGAAGAAAACACTCCGTGACGGAAGAATTTGTGATACTTGCTTCTTTCTACGCATGAGCGCGTGTACAAACGTCATGCATATATGTGTGTATGATTTTTTATTTTGCTGCGCACATGCAAAGGTACACACATGCATTAACATTAGTTGTATGCGGTTAATCACATAATAGCTTACCATCTGCATATTACACACACACTCAAACGTACAATATGAAAAATAACCAGAATACACTAATCAACAGTACTTCTTTTGAGTGTTTGTTACAAACACGCTGTCTTGCGACATCGCTTGTTAACACTGATATACACGTACACCAATACATCCATCGTGCTCGCTTATAGTACGACAGCATTTATTATTGGTTTAGTATAATACATGGGACGTGAATACATTTAAAAATCATGACATATTTACATTTAAAGACCTTTTACGCAGCTCTCTAATGTAAATTAGGGTGGGTCACTGATGTAGGAGAAAAAATTAAATTTCTCGAATCATCGATAGACAAAAAAAAACTTTTTTGACCCTCCCTAATGTACATATTTAAGTAGTAGTAAACACTTTAATATGTGAAAATTATACATCTGAAAAAAAAATATATTTTAATGTTGCATTTCCTTAAATACTAATGCCGATTACACACTATGACGTTTTGTGACAACGCAATAGTGTATACTGGAAACAAGGTTTGTCATTTTCGATTATTTTCGTTTGGCATTGCTTTCCATATAAAAAAAAAATAATGGGAACGTCGTAGCACACATTTTCGAAATGACGCATGAAATGACAACACAAGAAATGCCAGATGTGTACTCGGCATAACACACTTTATAAATAGAAATTAGTTTAATTGGACTTTAAGAACAAAATCAGCATTGACATCATCCTGCCGCCCTGTCGGCTTGTTGTGTTCAATAGAATCACTCCCATATAAACATGTGTATTCTATCCTTGATATTTTATAGTCGGTAGCCTGCTGTGGTAAATGTGTTTAATGCATTAATTAGAAACAAAAATAAACTTAATTAAAAAATCAAAAATCCTAATATCAGTTTTTAGAGTAATTTCAGCAAATCTTTTAAATTCTATTTGTATATTTTTTAAAAAATTGCAATCATATCAATTTTCGCTTCTTGTTATATCCTCTGGCTTGCAGTGTAGCATGGGGCCAGAAGAAAACTTCACCATCTATTCCAATCCTTTGCTATATATTTCATTTCGTTAAAAGAATTTCCTAGCGTTTGTACATCTTTCTCTAACGTACGCTTCCACGTGTGTTTTGGTCTTGTTTGTGCTCTGGTACACTGTGGATTCTAGCGAGGGCCTGTCCACAGAGTTCAGTGTGCTCTATCCATTTCTAAATCTTCTTTTTGAATTCTAGATGTACGGGCATTTGTTTAATGTTATTTTTCTCTTTAATAACCCGTTTATGTTTTTATTATGGCGCAACCACTGCAACTTCTCAATGAAACATTTAAAAGATAATTTTGTATCACATCTTGCAGTAGGGGAATCCATAGAAGAGAGTGTACATCAAAAAATGATAAATGCAAACAAATACTCCAAAAATAGGAATATTTATTATGCAGATATCCTTCGAGTATAAATGCAATGAAAGCTGGCTTCCGTTTCCTCATGCAAAATGATGGTGTTTTGTTATTTTGTTTTGATTTGCTGTGCACGAAATGTCTTTTATGTGAATGTTTATATAAAAAGAGTTGCTGGCGTTTTGTTGTTGACAGACTTAATATTGTGTTTCAGCAATCAGCTTATATTTTTTAAGATTGGTGCTTAAAATAAAGTTAAAATCAGCTACAATATTCAATATTTTCAAATTTATATAAAATGGCATCAACAGACCAATTTTATGTATTTTTTTTATTTAAAATACCATTTCATAAACCTCAACAATTTGAATGTATCAGCCAAGTTGAACAAGTGATAAGAATACAAATAAAAATAAACTCAACAACTGTGCAAAAGAGTTTATGAAAACATACTTTATTATTATATTTCTGTTAGTCTCACTCATTCTACATTCCACTGGCATCCAAGCATCCAAGCATTCACCCGAGTACTTCAGTGAACCATACCTAAAACAGACCGGAACTGTCTTTCATCAAGTTTTGGTGTGCATTATATTCGTTGCACTTGTATGCCACTGTTTGTGAATTGTTTTGCGAAAACATTGAAATTGGGTCAATAGGATGTAGATTCGTTCGTTTATAAATTGTTGGTTTTTACTTTTAATACCCTTCACTTTGGATGATAAAACAACACAAACATATTTATCAGTTTGTCCTTTCTTTTCTAACTTATTTCTCTCTTAAAATCGTGAAGAAAATTATGCGCTTAAATAGGATTAAATATTGATTTCTTTTTGAGGTTGATTGATTTTTTAAGCTTGTAATTGAAAAAAAAATTCAATTGAAAATATAATTTTTTGTCTTTAATAGTCTGTAAAATGACGCTACAATTATTCTATTTGCGTTTAGTTATTATATACATAGAATTACTTGTATAGACAATCATCGAACGTACAAAAAATAAAGCACACTAAACCATAATCATGCACTAACACGTTTATTATAAGAAAGTTTGCTAGCAGCTTGTTTGATTATTGTTGTAATACCTAGCAATTCTCATTTAATACATATGTTGTTTAGCATAAGAGATCAAAATGTTCTAGCAAATATGAGGGACAAAGTACGATTATTTAATTATAGTAATTGCACGCATAGTAGTTATACCGAACTGTAGTTAGCTGAACAATATTCAATGCATTAAGGTATATTAGGGCAAGGCATGGGATTCATTATCGAACTATAGTCGAACAAGTTATATCCAAAGCTTACTTTGCAAAGTCTTGTGAGCTCTTTTCTTTTCTCCTCAGAAAACTCAAGACTCTGCAAAGTAAACTTTGCCTGTGGAAAATACATCTTACTAAGCACATATTGTCAGCTGTCATTAACTGTCGTATTACACTACAAATAGACGTGCAATTTTCATTTATGAACATAAGCAATAATGTCGGCAGATCGAAGTCGCGAAGAAGTTTGTTTAAAAATTAAGTGACGAAATTTAAGTTTTCGTGTACTACATACAAAGTGCTCAAAGGGCAAACACAATTTTTTTAATTAGTGTTTTTTTTATGGGAATTGTTAAAATTTAAGCTTAAAATTTTTTAAACGCACTAATAATCCCAAATTAATAATTTACTTATTAAGTTAAATATATATTTCTTATTAAAAATACATTGAAATTGGAAATTAAAAAAAATAGATTTTACTTAATAAGTAAAATATTGGTTTGGGATTATTAGTGCGTTTAAAAAATTTTATACAGATTTTTTTTATATAAAATTTTTTTTATTTAAGTTAAAACATAAATTAACAGTCCAGTTTCAATAACAAAAATTAACACATAATTCACACGAAGACTTTTATGAAGTCTATTTTTCGACGTCACTTTTTGTTTGTTAGCGAACGGGGTAGAGAAGAAAGAGGGGTAGAAAAAATGACTCGATTTCTGTTTTCCATGGTTTTTTTTCATATTTCTCATTAAATTACTCTTGTTGTTATTGTTGTTACGTTTTAATGTTACTCTTCTATCTTATTGTATTTTTATTCTTGCTCTTCTAACTTATTGGCTATATGGGTGAAGAGAAGTAAAATTAGACGTCCAAAAAAAAACATCGTATGAATGCAAGGAATTTTTGGTAGCAACTTCAAAAGAGAATTAAGAAAAATAGACGTCCTAAATCTCACCGTGTGAATTAGCACTAAGTTATAATTAAAACTAAAAAAAATAAAACATTCAAAACAAAAACAATATATAGACAAAAAGTAAAGTATGTATTAGAAAAAAACTAAATAATAATAATAATAATCTAATAATAATAAACTAAATAATAATAAAATTAATATTCGTTTCCAACAAGTTGATATGTTCATATGGAAAAATTATTTATGTATATACTATATTTGAATACAATATTTTGAAAAGATACAAGCAAGAAATGATTTCATTCATCATTCATGATTTCATTTCTTAATAATTTATTATTTAATTTAAAAAAAAAATATCTGTTGCTGCATAAATAAAAATAGAAAATTGCCATTTATTATTTAGTTACCCTTCCAATATTGAAGTTCTGAATCAATACTATATTGTTGCGATGAATGAACATACATACATAAATAAGTACAAACATATGTATGTACATGTGTTCAATTGAAAATAATTTTATGTGCATATATATACATGCATACATATCGATAGTTGAGTTTTTCAGTGATTTCAATAAATTTCACACTAATACACCTTATCACAAAAATTTATTGCAATAGTGTAAAAAATAGCGCTTTTACAGCAGTTGTACAAAAAAGTTACATTTTGAATATTACACTTTCTATTAGGTTTTACCTTCTCCTGTAAAGTTACAATTATTTGCGTTAGGGCCTTTCCATTTGATACCAACGATATATTGACCTGTGTAAGTTGATATCCTATCAAAAATTTCGGTCATCAAAAGTACTGATACCAAAATTTGGACCTAGGAATATTTTTCACAAGTTTTCCACTAGTCTAACAAAGTTGTATATGAACATGAATTGTTTTGTTTTGTTTTCTAATAAAAATAAAACATATGTATACATGTTTAAAGAGGAAATTTTGATTTGTTCGATTTTCTAACGATTTTTCGGACATGAAATGACGATTATTTTGTATTTTATCGGGATTTCGGTGATTTTTCCATCATTTTATCTGGCAGCATACATACATACATACATGTGTGTGTACGAGTATATATAGTATATGAATATATACAAGGTATTTGCAGATCATAATTTTTCGCTATTTTTTTAATTTTACTCTAAATAAAAATTGGTGGCTATTGTTACAAACAATTTGACAGTAGAAAATCTTAAGAACACCTTAAAACAACTTGTCGTGCTACTAACTACGTACACTAATACAATTTAATTAAGAATTTGTTGAAAGCTACATACACACATACATATCTACACACATGCATTATAAATTCACATGGAGTTTACTACAGGGTGGGCCAAAAGAAACCAAGGGGTGTAAAAGTTTAATAACTTTTTTGTTTATTAACTTTTATAATAAACATAAATAAACTTTTTTAATAAACAAAAAAGTTATTAAACTTTTACACCCCTTGGTTTCTTTTGGCCCACCCTGTATTTGTGATGTTTTGAAGTGCTGTAAACTTATAGTTTTTTGGGTATTTGTTATCTAATAAAAGTATGCATATTAAGCGATTATTCGAAAAGTTTGCATAAAAATTACTGGTGATTTTCATGAGTAATTTTAAAATAAATAAAAATTAGAATTTTTTAATATTACAGGCAAAAGAATATGTTTTAAAAAGAATTTGTTATAAATGCCGGGGGGGGGGACAAAATCAAGGGCAATGCCCCCCCCCCACAGAAAGGCCTAACTACGCCTATGAATACTTTTGCCACAAAACATAAATTTTGTGCTTCTGCTTGAATTTTATTCTAAACAAATTTATAATTTTTAGTTTTTCGCCATTATTTCCCACAAAAAGGCTTAATTTGACAGATTGTGTTCTAACACAATTTTTTACAAACATGTGCTCGAAGTATGAGCACGTGTCGTGTTTTTTTTTCATGGCATGAACACGCTCGCCTCAACACGAAGTGTTCGTAACAGAATTTACCAGCTGACATAACTTTTCTGCTGGCAAATCAATGCAAAACTTTATGAAATATTCTGACAGCAGGAAATGATACACTAAAAATTATAAAAGGCGAATATGCAGAGTTGCAAATCGAGCCCATCTGGTATCAATTTGCCTTGAGAAAAGCTCATTTTGGTCGAGTCGTATCGTGTTGACAAAAAAACAAACAATACACGAATTTTTTTTCATTTTTGGGATTTTTCGATTTTCTGCGTTTTTCGGTCTTGGGGTTTTTTTTAGCTTTGGCGATTTTTTCTCGTTATGGCGATTTTTTTTTTGTTTTTTGGCGTTTTTTTCATTTTGGGGATTTTTTTTCATTTTGGCGATTTTTTGTTCATTTTGGTGATTTTTTCCGGGTTCGGGCAACTTTTTTTAGTTTTAATTTTTTTTAATTTGGCGCTTTTTTTTTCGTTTTGACGAATTTTTTTCGGTTTTTGACGATTTTTTTCGGTTTGGAGATTTGATTTGCTCGTTTTGGAACACCCTTTAATCTTTAACTCTCATGTTTTTGTTGTTGCAGCCTCAAAAGTTCTACATACTCTATCCAAATTTCAGGTCCGTAGCTCAGGTTCTCGAGAAAATAGCCTGTGACGGACAGACAGACAGACAAACGGACAGCGTAGCGAAAACAATAGGGTGAGTACCTTTTCACCTTTAAGGCCATTATTACAACCTAAAGATAAAGTTCCTGATAGTTAACCTTAACATTAGCGAACGTGAACGATTAAGTGGCCATTAATTTTTTTCATTATTACAACTGTCCGATAAAATAAATAATACTAATGATGTATTGTGGCAATATTGATGTAGATACCGGCTACCTTTGACTGTTAAAATGCTTAAAGTTCACTTTGAAAGTTACCATGAGGATAAACCTGTTGTTAGCTTATCAATAACTTTTACATTAATATTTACTTGTAATAATCAAAATATATTTACCTGCCAGATAACATCCTAAAATTAACTATTTGGAAGTTGTAATAATGGCCCTAAGTGTACGAAATCTTAAAATCAAACAACAAACACATATGTATATCGCTACCTCAATATAGAAAGGCCCTAACTCGTTATTTTTTGAAATAATGTGTTAGGGTCTTTCTATATAAAGGTAACGATATAAGCATATCGTCCTTACCACGTCAAACTATCCAATATGTAAAATGCCAGGCTTCAAATATTTCTTATTGAGTTACCTATCGTCCATGGTAATTTCAGTATTCTTAAACGAGGCATATCGTATAAATTCGGGTACTAAGATAACGATTCTAAAAAACCAATTTTGCATATTGGGACGATATGTTTAAACCTTGTCAAATATGTAATGTATTTATTAATACAACTGAAATTGTGGTGCAAATTTTTAGTAACAAAAGATGAGCAAAATCGTCAAAATAATAGCGAAGGCAGATCTGCAGAACATTGTTTTTATGAAACAAGTGAATTGCATTATCCTTTCTGTTTTAAAACCATTGTTTTTGAAGCTAGAGCTATAATTGAATGCAATTGTAATATTTACAAGGCCTAATTTAATCATAATTCAAGGTTTGAATTGAGCTGTACTAAAACTGAATTGTACGAACTGAATTTAAATTTCCTTCTTATTGGAGAATGCTATTGAAATTAAATGTAAATCAAGCATAACTCAACCCTTGATAATTAACAGTGTGACTTGAATAACAACAATTGTTTTGCACTTGATTTCAAGCAAATCTGCTTATTGGGTAAATACAAGTTCAAATGCAGGGTATCTGTGATTCGGTTAGGCCGGTTCGATGCTCAATATTATTGTTATTGATTAATTTTTTTGAAAGCTTTTGAAATGCTAAAATTAACACGGCCATTTATGACTAGCTGATGCTTTTGTTGCGAATTACTTGCCTTCCGTACGTTATTACGGCTGTAACAACATAATTGTTGAATTACGAGTAAACAAAAATGTTAACAGAAATCAAAACTCAGGAGTGCACAGGTTGTTATCAATATTTGAGGATGAAGGTTAATGTTATAAAAGTAAAATTATTAGTGGTATTCACACCGAATATATATATATATATATATATATATATATATATATATATATATATATATATATATATATATATATATATATCTACAAATATTATACTTTTCAGTTCACTAAAAGTTGCTAAATACATTTACAGGCCTGCGATTAGTATATGGGCGTTTCCACTTTTTTGTCCCTTGCAACATCAAGCACTTAATATTGTTTTTCCGAGCAATGTGACTCGATTTCTCTTAAAATTTTATCTAATGCAGAATTGCATTCGGCTTACACGAATATATAAATAAGTTAAAAAAAAAGTTTCGTTTTCTTTAAAAAAAACAAGCATATTGATTTGGTGTCGCATCCCACAAAAACTTGACATTCCTGTAGAAATGCCTACATAGCGGAACATTTCTTACAGCTTATTTCATGAAAAAAAATCATATAAATTAAGTATAACTGAAAAAAATCAACAACAAAAATATTTTACAAAAAAGAAATTTATCCTATATTATATTTTAATATGTTTATGGCATTTTCTAAAAATTAATATTTAACCGGTGCAGTAAAATATTAAAAAAAAAAAAAAAAAACAAACATTGTGGCAATTACCTCATTACATTTTATTATATTTTAATTAAAAAAGAAATCGTTTTCCTTATAGCATAGACAGACGACATTGTTAATTTGCATTAACTGTCTTAATGCAAATTAACTTGTGAATTATCCTCATCCGTAAATGCACTAAATGACAGTGAATTAATACTGAATTCAGCTATATGATAACACAGTCCTCATATGGTAACACCGTCAACAATCAATCAAATGTTGGCAAATTGTTTTGGTTTTCAAAATTAAAATGCGATTCGGTCAGAAAATATAAGTTATTTTAATTGTTTTTAGAAAAATAGCAAAGAAATATTAAAATCGGGACACATTTTTTCCATTTTAAAATTATCGAAGTGTGTGGCACGAAAGGTATGTACAGATTTTGTTTACTTAATGCAAATACTGTCGTCTGTCAGGGTAAATTTTTAATTCACATTAGTGATATTTTAATGCAAATTAACGCTGTCGTCTGTCTACGCTATTAGATATGAATAAAATTATAGAACAGAAGTTAGCGAAGAACTAGACAAAAGACGATATTTTCCAAAACAAGTTTTTTTTTCAAATCATAAATAATTTGGTGGGGTCTATCTATTCATGACGGTTTGCCACGATGATCATGATCAGAAATGCCAAACAGTGAGCACAGTATGTCGGTTCATTTGGCAGTGAGTCCTTTCGTAAGTTCTATCGGGCTTAAAAAAGTTTCGCCTGAGAACGCTAAACTTTTTAAACCTTCTTTTTTATTGGCCTTCTACGAGGGCTACTATTTCTATTTCAATAAATATAATAACAAAAATTTTTATATGAAAATGGCTTTATTGTTTTTCGAAATATTCCCCTTGATGATCAATAAACTTTTGCCTTCGTTTAAACCATTTGTCATAGCAGTTTTTCCATTCCTCTTCGGACACTTCCAAAACATGGTTTTAAAGGCTGCTTCTTCGGCGCTCGTAAATCGTTGACCACGCAGTCTACCTTTGATATTCGGAAATAAGAAGAAGCCTAATCTGGACTGTACAGAGGATGAGTCATCAATTCGATGTTTTGACTGCTAAAAAATTCACTTGTCATGATGAAGAATGATTCGCCTTCGGGGGATAGTTTTACAAGTTTCTTCGAAGACTTCTGGCAAACAATTAATCTTGTATCACTCAGAATTGACAGTTCTACGTTGATCAAGTAGAGCATTGGCCACATGACCCATTCGGCCGAAGAAACAGGCGACCATTTGCTTCGCTGTACTTCTTCCACGAAAGTGAGGTAACACTCAGGCAATGAATGCCTAATACTATTACTAGGTGTTACTTTCTTTGGAAGAGAGATAGTGATAGAGAAGACAGGTTGTGAAGGAAGATATAGACAAAAGTTTCAATCTGTTACAACTCTGGTTTTTTGCCCATTTTTAATAATTCAGAGTTGCAGCGCCTCTGGTGTCAATGAGGCGTATTAAATTACAGAAGTTTTGTTTAGTAGCCACTTTATTGGTTATTTTACTTTGCTGATGATTCTGCTATACAATACCGACGAAGGAGGGTGCTCTGATTTTATATTACGATTAGTACCTGCTTGCTGAGTTCGGTGTAGTTTAGTGACCAGTGAATACTGGAAATAACTTTTATTCAACATAATTTTTCATTTCAATTTAATAGTACGGAATGGTTAAATAAACATGAAATAAAGTTATTTCAAAACGAAAAATTTTCTTTGAAGCTTACTTTAAATCATGTGTAAAGTAATTATGGGATCGCCATTTAGAGAAATAGTTTATTCTTAGGTCGGTTGCAGGACCTAGATTTTAGGTAGCCTACCTACCCGAGTGTAGCCTTCGCTAATTAACTCCACTGCCTCTAGTGTTGTAGAAAGGCGGCTGAATGTCTGAATAGGAGATGAATGCTTTCTAATGAACGAATTATGCTTCTGGTTACTACTGTTTAAAATAATAAATTATTTTCCCATAGTGGAAAGTGATGTGCACATACACACACACACACTATATATATATATATATATATATATATATATATATATATATGACGTGTATATCAATATAACAACCCTGTCGGAAGTTACGTTCATTTTAAACTAACTTTAAGCTAACTATTTCTCAACTAGTACTGACTGACCTGACACTTGGATTACTTAATGTAATCAACTGACTATTTTAACATTGCGATGTCCTAGGATGTAGTCAATTGTCTCACTCTGCACTACTTTCAGCTAACTTGAAGTTGATTTTTTTTAAATCACCTGGTAGTCAGTAAATTAAAAAACTTTGTTCTGTGGTTCGAACATGTATTATAACACTTCGTGTACTCAATGCGCTACCACTCAGCTAAATTACCATCTAAAATAAAAACAGCAAAATGTTAATATAAAACTGAAATGAGTTTCAAAGTAGCTGAGAATTAATTTGTGGGCTCTCATCAAATTCGATGACGTACTCAACTTAAAAATTAATTTTGGGTTTATTCTGGATTAAATTGCAGTTAGATTTTAGTCAGTGTAAGAAACGTTAACTATAAATTAACTATTTTTATAGTCAACCACACACTCTCTGATAGGGAACCTAATGACACTTAAGTTAAAGTAACAAGTACCGTTCGAGTTTTTTGGTAATATCGGATATCTCCTTTAATTCTTGCGCGCCTGTAAATCAGTGCATTCATGCTATGGCGTATTGGTTTGCAATAATTAAATCATAGTACATTATTCATGGTACCCCTGTGGCTGAGTAGCAGCGATGCTAGCCTCTCAGTCCAGAGTTCGTGGGTTCGATTCCCGCCATAGATCCTGGGTGTTTTCCGCAGACAAGCTAATCGCCTAACAGGTTGTGCTTGTTAAAAAAAAATATTTACATGTTTACGTAGATTTCAAGTTGCAGTTTTTCTGTGTGTAGTAGAAAATAAAACAAAACACTTTTGAGATATTTAAAGAAAGTCATTTTAAAAATTTATTTATTTTCAGTATTTTTTTTTCTTTAAGTGTATAAACGTACGAGTATCTGGTGACCAACTGCACTTTACTCTCCCACCCTGACAGACATAATCAGATGTGTTTCTACAAATAAATAATGAAACTAAACGAAACGAAATGAAAGATTGAGTTTTAGTTTGTTAAATTAACGTAATTGAAAAGTTTTGTGCATTTCCTACGATTTGTCTTGTAGAATTTTTGCCATTTTTGCTTGTGCAACTGTATGTAGCATTTCATCATGTTCACCATTAGTTTGCTATTTCTATATTCGGTCAAATCATATGACTTGAGGGTAGTAAAACATGCAGGTTAGTTATTGAACATATTTGCTTTGTTTCTTTTTTATTATAAAAGTGGTTTTTTTTTCAATACTTTATGCAACATTTGTTAAGCAACTGTTCACAGAGTTTGAAAGAACTTGCTCTGGCATTTCAAAACAATTCAAAGGAAAAGACAAACAGCAACAAAATTACGAGAATAAGAGTGCATGTTGCACTAATGAAAAATGTTATACGTGATCTTTCAATGACCATTATTTATCAACAAATGAGAAGAAATATGGACATCTATTGAGCGACAGCAGGAATGAGCAATAATTTACAATAAACCATAAACATGTTGGATATATTTGAAAAACAAGCAAAAAAAAAAAAAACTTTAAAATAAAGTTTTTCGTTCTTTAATTGTTATAAAAGAAAGTTTTGCCATGCAATGCACTACAATTATGATTGAAGATGTTGTTTAAGAAAAATTACTTAAAAAGTGTTTTTCAAATAATTTTCAATATTGAGTTTACAACTTTTAATTTCTAACTTCCTTTAACATTATAAAGAAATATGCATTTCTTGCCTTTATTGTATTAAAAATAAAAATTTAGTTAAAAAGCAAAAACTGCGGATTTTATATTTGTTTTCTATGGGCGTATGCCAAACGGTAGAAAAGTACTATGGTAAAGAAATATTTGGCTGTGGGGAAAAAATTTCATTTTTCTGCTGTGCGAAATGATATCTTTTTTGACAATGTAAAATTTTGACAAATTCGCTTTATTATAGAAAGAAGCTGATGAAAAAATTGATGCGGCGGCGAAGCAAAACCTTTGACTACAAGCCGCCGTCTACCAACAAATTTTTGAGAAGACATTTTTATATAAAACAATATTCTTGTATCAAAAAATTATATAATATTATATGTATGATGCAACATTTTTCGCATTTGAATTAATATAAACAATGATTTTTTCACAGTCTAATTAAATTTAAAAGACGTATAAATCTTTATATTGGGAGACGGCTCGAAGCGACGGCGGTGGTTTTAAATTTTATGATACCATGTTTCTTATTTGCTACTTCTCAAAAATTTATCTGTTGTGTCAAAAATTCTACTAGCCCCCGAGGCTAGTGAAATTTTATTCACTTCAGAAATGTCAAAAATTTACTTACACTAGTACTTTGCTACCGTTTGGCACAGGCCCTATGTAATTGTTTTAAAATACTTTATCGACAGATAGCAAACTATGATGTCTACAACAAAATGCATAGATAAAAATCTTAAGGCAGGACTAACTAAAAAAATAATTTATTATATAGTGCACGACTCATTTATCGCTACCTTAATATAGAAAAGTCCTAACTTTTTTTGAAATCGATTTTTTTGTATATTTCGATAGAATAACATTTAATTTATCGAAAAATGCATAAATATCGATATCAAAAAAATAATGAGTTAGGGCCTTTCTATATTAAGGTAACGATATACTGAAACAATTTTCTCCATAAATTCTATAAACTTAGACTTTCATCCAATGAAAAATTCAATGAAATTTAATGTAACGCTTTGCTGGATCAAGGAAACTAGTTACGTTAAAATTCTTATAATACAAACTTCGTCAAATAAACGATAATTTTTTAAGAGCTTTCGCATTTTATTTATAAAAAAAACGCATAAAACTTAGAGGAATGTATGAAATCTTTATTTAAGTCTGTAAAACTATCTATACGAGTGTAATACAATGTTTAAAAATAATTTTATGTAAATGTTGCCGCTGCTAAGTCTACAATTGTTCATAAGATGCATCTAATTTCGGCATACTCTCGCCAACATATTGGCCGGTATCTCACGAGTAAAGTCTTCAAAATTGTCTTCCAGTGCGTCAAGCGTTGCGGAATTGTCCCTATAGACGTGAGTCTTAAAATAGACCCACAAAAATAGTCTAAATGCGTTAAAGCGCACGATCTAGGCGGCCAATTGAGCGGCTCCAAACTTGAAATAAACTGTTCACCCAACTCGCCTTTCATTTGGGATATTGTTTCGCGTGATGTGTGGCATGTGGCACCGCCTTGCTGCAACCACATGCCAGCCAAGTCCAACAATTTCATTTTGGGTAAAAAAGGGCAGTAACAGAGGCCAATTGATGCGAACAGCGCCGGCGGATACAGCTGTTAATGTTTAAAATTCAATAATGCAATTTTGGTGTGAATTTTAATCAAAAGATTCCGAATAGCCGCCTCAGAAGGTTTCCAAAACTGACCATAAAATGAAAAAAGTGCACGATGCACTTTCTTAAACGAGCAGGAATTTTGATAATAAAATTCAATATACTGCAAGCGTTGTTCATTTGTAAGTCGATTCATGGTTAAATTATGGAGCGAACTGAACATGTTTAACAGTAATATGATGCAACGAAAACAGCTGAGTTGCAAAAAACAGTGTTGTCAAAAAGAAAGTTGATAAAAAATCACCCTTTATGTTTTATATGTATTTGAATATTATTAAATATAATGACGTAGTTTTTTTTATTTATTTTTTTTAAGAGAAGTAACACTCAGGCAATGAATGCCTACTACTTTTACTAGGTGTTTCCTTCTTCAGGAAAGGGATAGTGATAGAGCAGACATGTGGTGAAGGAAAAGATAGGGTAATCTTCATTATTTTGCAGCTCTGCTTTTTGCACGTTTTTAATAATGCAGTGCTGCAGCGCCTCTGGTGTCAATGAGACGTGTTAAATTGTTGAAGCTGTGGTTAGTATTTTAAATAGTTTGATGCAATAAAATTATTTTTTTAATATTAAAGTAAGTTCATCGTTAAAATATATATATATATATATAATAAAATTATTTTTTTTGATTATCTGTGCAATGAAATAATTTCATTGATATATAATATAATTATAAATATAATTTCTGAAAAAAATTTATCGTATATGATTTTAAAAACGTCTGCTAGACAATTATTTCTTTTAAATCTCATGTGATTGAAGCCATGTGATTTTCAGAACATGCCTGTGAAAAGGGTTGTCGAATAATTAGAAAATATTGTCGTAAGTTGTTTTGTTTTTTTTTTTTGCAAAGCTATAAATGCCAATGAAGCAATTACACTGAAACTATTTTGCACCATTTATAAAATTTTCATTAGTTTTGTAAAATTGTTATGAGACTTGTTCAAAAATCTTATAATTCATGGGATTTGTGACGTAAAATTCTTAAAGTGTAAAAACAATCTAATGATTCTTTTGTATGGTATGTATTTATGTACATTATATTGTTACGTTGTTTTATTGCTTTTAAAACGCTTTTCCGTGGACTCGTTGATTGCAGATGAATAAAATACCCCAGTGTACTAATTAGGATTAAGAATGACACTTTATTTACCAATAACGCTTGTTCTAATAAAATCAAGAGCTTAAATCCACACACATATATTACTTAAATATACCACAACTGGTTACCACTACGTCTTCCTCGCTGTTGTAAACACAGCTCTCACACCACTGACTTCACTGGTTTTGTAGCAAAACTTCCTCTCGGCTATTTTTAACAAACAAGACATTCTGCTGATGCTCACTGTTTAGATATACAACTCCACAGACTCACTGCTTTTACTTAATTACATCTTATTGTTATTATCCACCGCACGAGGTCTTTACTTTCAACGATGTTGATTAGACTATTTTCTGATTAACACTGACTGACTTTCATACAGGGCACCTCTTTTTATACTACAGGCACTGGTTCCAGAATGTTCGCTATGTGCTCATAGATGGGGTTATGAAATGTGTGCACTTAGTAATGCCGAATGGAAGGAACTGTATTACTGCATAACGATTTTGCTGGTATGCACGTTACCATCAAACAATCTTCTAATACAACCTTGAAAATTCATGTTACTGTTTCTATGTGTTTGTAGATAATTCCATTGGCCGTTATTTTGAATATCATAGTTCTGTGTAACGACTTTTATGTCGGTAATACCGTATTTTAGTGCCAATACAGAGTTGTTACCATATGTGTTTGCAATTTTATGGGTATGTACGTATACACAAAAAAAAAAAAAAAGAATTATAAATACAACTAATTTATTTGTGAATAAAAATAAAATATTATTTAAAAAGGCACCTACAACGATTTTTGTAAATACAAACACACATTTGTAACATAAGAAAACAAAATCAACTTAATTATTTCCAATTAAAATTATTGTGTTATTCACAATTTAGTTGTTAACAGAAAACAAAAATTTTTAATGAATTTGCTTTTTGAAATTCTAATGTGTTGTTTCTTGTTTGTTGATTTTTTTTTACAATTTGGTTTTTTATTAAATTTTAATTTAAAGATGTTTGGGATGAGTCGAACCGGCAACCTCCTGACTAATAGACTAACGTACTTACCACTCAGCTAAAGAGCAAAATGAATGCGTCTAATGAATAGACGCAAAACATGATTTCTTATGTTTCTTCTGCATAGCGCATTTCGTTGATATAATCTAAAAATAACTTTGTTGATTAAAAAAAAAACAAGCCACGACGTTTTTCGGCTTCTTTTCGGAATTCACACGTATACAACACCAACAATCAAAATAAACAACAACATCAGCACATGACCACGTTGAGTCAATCAACAAGCAAGATAAACACCAACACAAACAAAATAATTTAAATGATATTTTAAAATACGCGGTATTGATAAATACAATATTATTGAAATTAAAAATTTTATTCAACAACATGGTTCTGTTGAACATAAATCTTGTATATTTTTTTCTGTGTAGGTGTGTAGCTAAACAATTGTTGTTGCTATAGTTCTTCTGTGTTTTGTACTTGAATACGTGTGTACGTTTAGTTCTTTAGCTACTATACTAGATAATTTTTTGCATTGACCCTGTAGGTATATTTTTGCATAACACTTGCATTAGTCCTCTTGCAATATATTTGTGGAACGCTTCATTGACCTTGTCAACGGCCATTTCCGTAACAGTATCAATGAATTTCAATAGAATTTTTTCTAAATGATTTCAAATCTAGAAAAATATTTCACGCTTCAAAATCAATTCGTTATCACGACGACTTGTGCTGGGGAAAATTTCTTGTAGCGAAGTGTACCTTGGACCAAAAGAAAGTTATTTTTGTCACCTAACCAAAGCCTGACGACAAAAGTTTTTTCTTTGTTAAAGTATCCATATATAATTTTAATAAGCTTTAACGAAATTCAGTATTTTACTTTTAGTTTCACTTATTCTGTTACATATACATTTATTACATATACATGTATGTGCGTCTGTTTGTATGTATGTATATATCACAACACTTGTTTTCAATTTTGTTTACGTATTAATTCACTCATGTTTTGTCATTTAAGTATATGTACGTGTGCATGACACAACATCTACAACTGCACAATGACAAATAAAATAAATAAAAATGAATTAAAAAAATGTATTCAAGCAGCAATAAGCAACAGCATTGTTTGACAGTGATTAATGTTTAATAAGACCAGAGCAATGAACCAAGCAGCGGCAGACCTACGAATTACAAGCAAAATTTATAGAATGCGACTCCAAATTGAGTTTCCCAATTTCATTTCGAACTGAAACACAAGCAATGTGAAATTGGGAAAGGATACAAGGACCATATGGCTTCAATTAAATTGAAGTCAACTTACGACACATTTTGTCACTCTGTTGAAATTTCAAGTGCCATATTGGAGTAGTTTGAGCGAATTTTATTTTCAATTTACGCACAAATGTTTTCACAATAAAATCTTACAAAAGTGTTGAATTTAATTATGAGAAAATTTATAGTAAAGGGTTGATATGGGTCATTTTATATAACAAATGTGACAAACATATACCACAGAGTATTATTTCACGCTTTTATTTACGAGCCGTGACTAGTGGTGAATCTTGAGTTTTTGTTTTCTTTAAAAAATGTACTTTTACATACGTTCTAGTCCCCTGCACAAGACCACTTACAAAAACTTTGAAGACATGAGAGATTTTGGAAATATTTTACCACAGCGAAATCTTCTAAAACAAACGCTTAACAACAATGTTTGCAAGAAATTTGTTTCAGTTATTGCAGGTCTAAGAGTAAAAAAAAAAATATTTTGTGACGGAAAATTTGTTGATGCTTACTTCTTCATACACATGGGCGCGTAGAGAAACGTAATGCATGTACACACACACACACGTTGTGTGTATGATCTTTTATTTGTCAGCGCACATACAAACGCACACATGCATTTTCAATAGCTGTGTGCGCTTGCACACATGATAATATCTTATCATCTACTTCTTACACACACACTCAAACCTACAATATGAAATATAAAAAACATGCACGCATCAACACTACTTCTTTTGAGTGTTTGTTAAGAACAAGAACTCTTCGCGATATCGCTCAAAACACTCATGTACACGTACATTAATAAAGGGTCCGCCATCTAAAGTTTTTTTTTCAACTAGTGCTTATTTCGAGAATGGTAACACTTAGCTCATGTCAGATTTGACAGATAATTAGTTTTATCCTTCCGCTGAACGAGCCAACTCACCATCCAATGCGTTTTCGCTTCGCTAAGTGGGCCTGCGATCGACTTACAGAAGATGCCGATTTTGCCAAAAAAATCATCTTTTCAGATGAAGCTCATTTTGATCTTGGCGGGTATGTAAACAAGCAAAATTGTGGCATTTGGGGCACATAAAAATCGCACGCATACATTGAAAAGCCGACGCACCCAAAACGAGTCATTGGTTGGTGCGGATTTTGGTCCAGAGGCATAATTGGGTCATTGAGCAAGGAGTGGCCGTTACAGTCAATGGCGATCGTTATCGGGCCATGTTGAACGAATTTTTGTTCACAAAAATTGAAGAGGAGGATATTGGCAACATTTGGTTTCAACAGGACGGCGCTACGTGCCACACAGCCGAAGCTTCAGTAGTTTTTTTTATAGCATTTTCAAACAAAAAAAAAAGTTATCTGGCGGACCCTTTATATCAACAATGCTTCGATTATTAAACGACGTTAGTTATAATACATGCTTCGACAATACATATTAAAAACAAGACGTATTTGTATTTCAAGACTGTTTACGCAGCCCTCTAATACGTTCTACATATACTAAATGTATGCACATATGATTAGTAATTTTGTTTGGCGATGTTAATACCAATTCAGTTGAAATATTCCTGTTTGAATGTTTGTCTGTCCGTAAAAATAAATTAAAAGCTGTTCAAAGATATAGAAAGGAAATTGAGCACCAGCTGTGCGATTCAGTAACTTTTAACTATCCGACAATCGTAATTAACAGCACATAAAGTATTGTCGCTTAAATAATGACACAGCTGACATTAACCTACAGCGAATATCGTTCAAAATCTAACTGAATAGCAAATTCGATAAATATTCCTTATAATTATTTTAACGATGCGATTAACGTTAAAAAAAAAGTTAGTGAATCGCTCTACAGATGTAGACTAGTTATTCCCATTCGATTAATTCATGTTCAACTTGTTTGAAAATGTTATTTCACAAGCAATTACGCTTTTCACAAAAAAAGTTTGGTGAGCACTGTTAAACCAATTTTGTAAAATATTTTGAACTATTTTTGCAAAATTGTACTTTTATCATTCTTTGCATGTTAAGCTAACGATATATCCAATATGATACCTACCTTTCCTTAAAAAACAGCTTAAATGCTTTTCTCCTTTTTTTAACTGTTAAAGGATACACTGAATTTCACTTAATATTAAAATTATATAATCAACTTGCTTGAGAACTCTATGTTTTTGCAAGTAATTATATGAGGATTAATTGAAAACTTTCTTTTGTATAAAAGTTATACTTTTTTCAATTAATGTCTACAAGTATCAAGAAATATTGTTTTAAAATAACTTCTTA
Source organism: Tachina grossa (assembly GCA_949987645.1). Classification (NCBI taxonomy): domain Eukaryota; kingdom Metazoa; phylum Arthropoda; class Insecta; order Diptera; family Tachinidae; genus Tachina; species Tachina grossa. The sequence goes on along the minus strand of OX465275.1, from coordinate 64,425,582 downwards.
GCATTATCTTAAAAAATAAAAGTTATTAAGAAACTTATTCGTAGTTGTATAATGTGCTATTGGAAGAAAGTATTCTTGAGTGTGGAGTACTTCATAGCAATAAAGGGTGTCCCAACAAGAACGCAAGATTTAAATTTGGCGCCATTCGAAGTGTCATTGTTTGACATTTGAACAATTGTTATTGTTTGCTAGTAGAAGATTAGTAAAAATGAAGCGCTACACGAATGAACAACGCATTCCCATTGTGAAATTGTTTTACCAAAATGGTGAAAGTTTTGCGGCTACAGTTCGCAAATTTGCGATCAATTTGGGCTAACAATAATGCTCCAAAAGAGTCAACTGTAAAGAGATTAATGGATAAATTTGCCGAAACTGGGTCTGTTAGTGATGTAAAGACAACAACGCTCCTTCGACCAGGTCGATCGACCGAAAATGTCGCAGCTGTACGTGATGATGTCGCTCAAACGCAGGTCAAGCGCAAACAGTCAATGGTGTTCAGTATCGTGAAATGATAACCAGTTTTTTCGTGCCTAGAATTGAAGAAATGAATGTGGAAGGCATGTGGTTTCAACAAGACGGCGCCACATATCATACAGCCAGATAAAGAAGTTTTGGAGAAACAGTGAAATACCGGAGCATTTATGCAAAACGGCCATTCAAAATTTTATTAAAAAATCGCGTGTGTGCAGCAAAGCCGCTGCGGCCATCTGCCCGATTTGTTGTTCCACACATAACCTCATTTTGTCTACTTTACTATATAATAAAGTTTCACGATTTTTTTTTAAATGTCTGTGTTTTATTTCAAATATAAATCTTGCGTTCTTGTTGGGACACCCTTTATATACTGTTGCTTTGTTACACTAAACGAGTGATCTTTTGTGTAGATAAGTTTAATATACTAAATTTAAAAACATTTAAGCATATAGACATTGCTTAAACAATAATAAACGAAATTGATTTAAATTAACAAATTAAAAGAGGCAATTTTTTTTTTAATTTTTTTTTTTAGGACCAGCACTCAGGGGATAACCCCTACTCATGCAATGCATTGCGCTTGAACTAGGAAAATAAATTATTACAGATTCGTGTTTCTTTTATATATACAGACAATATTGTCAGACTAATTTTTAGCTTCCCCGTCAAATGACTTGCCTAATATCACCAAATATCTCCAATACAATAAAACATTTGAATTATTAAAAATATTTTTAACATTAACAAGAGTTCATTTATAAAAGGTACATTGGTTTACTGTGTCATCAAAAATCTTGGCTTATAAAAAACACTCAAAAATAACTTATTCCAAAAAATTAAACTAAATATTATAAATGAAACTTGAGCATCGCTATCAAAATTGTTGTTTTAAATCTTGTAATAAAATAGAATTAACGCTTGCATTAACTTGTATTTGAGTATACATATCAGTTATGGAATTAAAATTTTCGTATTCCTTACTTTCAATATCATTATTGTTGTTTGTGTCCTTAATAGAATATGTTTGTTGCGGATTAAATGTGGCTAACATACGAGTATCTCCGGTTGGAATGAATGGGTGGCAACCATAGCTGTTAAGTAATGATTATTAATCGTACTGATTACTAATTTAATTACTTTATGTTTTTAAGGTGAAGTAATTATTAAATTACGATTATATTCAGTTTCGCACGATTACTAATTGATTACGATTGCTAATAATGGAAACAATAATCTGAATTACTTGAAATTACAAAAAATAATCCAAAAGCATCAAAAGTAATTAAAAAATAATGCGATTACTTTTAAAGATTGGTTTTAATTCTTTTTGATTACTTATTAATAATCAAAAGTAATCTTTTGAAGTAGTCGGATTATTTTTTGATTACTTTCGATTCTTTTTGATTATTTTTAGTAATTTCAAGTAATTCAGATTAGAAATGATGGAATGGATATGGAAAAACAGGGGAAATAAAAGTGATACTTACATATGTATTTACCAAAGGTAAATCAATAATTGTACCAAACAACCATTTCTCACATTCCGTTTCATTAGAATTTACGTTAAATAGCTGATGTTAATAACAATCTCTACCCAAGTAGATAGAGTAGGGCAGTGTTGGTATCTCTACGAAGAGCAAAAACACATTAAGGTGTTGCAAAAAGGGTGAAAAGCGCCAAAAAAAAAATACGAAAAATAGGGTAAAAAAGCACGAAAATATTTTTTTTTAGGAGAGTTTAGAGTGTAAAAGCTCAAAATATAATTTTAAATTTTTGCTTCAAAATAAACAAAGTATTTGAGATGTTCTGTAATAACAGAATTAACATATTAATTAAAACAAAATCTTGATGAATTTAATAAAAATAAGTATGTGAAAACAAATAATAATAACAAAAATTAAAAATTTTAAAAACCCCCGTCTTTTTTCAGAAAAGATGTTATATCTTCTAAACGGGTGGACCGATTTTTTTCAAACATAGCTAAGAACCCTCTCGATCAAGTCATCTTTCAAACAGAAAAAACTAAATGAAAATCGGTCCAGCCGTTTGGCCTGTACGTGGACACAGACAGACACACAGATACACAGACACACAGACACACAGACACACACTACAAACTTATAACACCCCTTTTTTCAGTCGGGGTTAAAAAACCAGGAGTAAAATAATATAGTAGCATATACACACATACATACATACATACAATACTAGGTGAAGCTTATGCTTAGATTAAGATATGTTTGTTACTGAAAAATCATTTACACATAAAGAATGCATTAAAAGCCTCAATCTTTTCTTAAGTACTATTAACTTAAAAGTTTTTGTTTTTGCGATATTCACCTTTATTCCAGTTGGCAACATTGACAGCACGTCAATACGTTACGAAAAAATTAGGGGTTGGCTACCCGTTGTCTAAAACAACTGACTGCTATTGATAACCTCATGTTTTCAATCTAAATTGGTCCTTAAAATTTAACCACTCTTTTGCGTTGAATACAAATTTACATACATTTTGTTGTAAACGTGAACATTTTGATTTACTTTGAACTCACAAATTAACAGCCTTATGAAAATTTCGAAATCGGCCCTTAAAATTTAACCACCCTGTAGTATGATTAAACATTTGTGTAAGCTTTAACAAATGCTTATTGCATACTAATTACTTTGAAGCAATTATTATGCATAGATTTATGTGGTACTTTCCAGTTACTTCCGTTCAAGGCAAATTCATATAAGGTATACTCACGTCAGATTTTTGAATTCGCTTTTACTATTTTATATACTTGGGATGTCAAAACAAGCTGTTGTGTTTTAGAAAAAATAAGTATTTTTTGTTATAAAAATTAATAAACAGAAAAATAAAGATAAAGAAACGTAAAAAAAAGTATTTTATATGTCCCCCAAACCATAGTGTTACTGTCCGGAATTGCATTAAGTTGGTATGGGTAGTAAAAATATGCTTAAGAAGCCTGAGGAATAAGTTAATTTTGTACCGAGAATGAACAGCCGGCTGCAACGGTTCTATCCATGTTGGCTTTAAAACAATTGAAAGCTTTGCTACTTTTTGTTATACCTTTTAATAAGGGTCTAAGTGGGTGTAAATCGCTAAGCAGATGGTGTGTAAATCCCTCTATGCAATGGTTGTGGTTTTATGAGAAATGGATAATAATTTAAAAATAAAACGCATGGAACGTTTATATATAAGTAAGTACACAAAGTCAAAAATTATCTGATTATATGTATGTGTACATAAATAAATGTATTATGCATTTTCAGTGTTTTAGATTGTATAATGTATGGCCTGTAAAATGGGAACAAACTTTGCAATTTCAGTTATGGAGAAAGTTGATGCAAAATCATTACCATATAGATGCTGAATATAGTACATATACATACATACATATGGATGTATATAGTTTTATACATAAGTGCTTTTTTAATAAAATTCCCTTATGTGTAACACAGAAATATTTTAGTGCAACTTAAAATCCTTTTTTCGTAATTTTTAGTAGATAAATAAATGTCAAGCAAACTTTATTTTTACAAATAAAAAATATAAAAGTTAACCAAGTAATAAATTGTTGTTTAAGTGCGAATGTCTAGCTTCCTCCATTACGCGAATACGATGCAAAAAAGCAGAACCTTAATTTTTGTGGAAGTTCTTAACAATTCGTTTTAACACCCGTTTCCTGTTGAAAGGGAAAATAAGCTTATTACACAAACAATTATTATTTTTAATTCCTTACGCGCATCCAGCACAGTAAAAATACACAAGTTACACAATTAATAAATAGATTCTTCTTTTCCACAATTTTATGGTTTCAATTCAAATTTAAAAACAATATGTGTTGACAATATATGTATGTATGTATGTAAATAATTTTTGACATCCCAAGTATACAAATGTGCAAGAAGCAAAAAATAGTCACCTGAGCCGTCAAGATCACCTGTTATTAATTCGCCTTGCTTCCGTTTTTTATTTGGCAAAAAAAATTCAATTTTTTAATTCCAATTATTAAAAGTTTTCTACATTGTTTATAACATAGTTTCCGTTATTGTCATTAAAAACAATTTAAGAATCCTCAGTTAAAAGATGCTGATAATGGGTGTTTTTTATTGAGGTATAGAACCTTAAGTTGGCATCACTTTTTTAACTGGCGGCCATTTTGTCAGCTGTCAAGTGATTAGTATTTAGTTTGGTTTGCCATTTCATCATGAACAGGTTGACAAAAGAACAACGCTTGCAAATCGTGCAAATTTATTTCGAAAATAATGGTTCAGTTCGCGAAGTTTACCGCAAGCTCCGTCCATTTTATGGTCGACATAATCGTCCATCAGAGCAATTAATTCGGTTAACCATGGATCGTTTTCGCACTACGTTTACTCTATGTGATAATACGCATCCGAAGTGCGCACCGAAGAAACAATTGCCGCTGTAGAGCAAAGTGTTGAAGAGGACCCGAATGAATCGATTCGCCACCGTGCACAGCAATTGGAGCTTTGTCCATCAACTTTATGGAAGATTTTGCGCAAAGATCTTGGCTTGCGACCTTACAAGATCCAGCTTGTGCAAGAATTAAAGCCGCGAGACCATGCAATGCGTCGTGATTTTGGTGTATGGGCCGAAAATGAGATTGATCTCGATGCTGATTTTCATCGCAAAATTTTGTTCAGTGATGAGGCTAATTTTTGGTTGAATGGCTACGTCAACAAGCAAAATTGCCGCATTTGGAGTGAAGAGAATCCACATGAGACCCTTGAGACGCCATTACATCCACAAAAACTGACTGTTTGGTGTGCTCTATGGGCTGGTAGTCATTGGGCCATACTTCTTCCGAAATAATGCTGGAGAGTCAGTTACCGTTAATGGAGACCGGTATAGAGCCATGATAACCGACTATTTTGTTCCCGAATTGGATGGCATGAATGTGGATGAGTTGTGGTTCCAACAAGACGGCGCTACATGCCACACAGCGCACGCCACAATCGATTTATTGAAGGAAACATTCGATGAGCGCATAATTTCGCGGAATGGACCTGTCAATTGGCCACCAAGATCGTGTGATTTGACACCATTGGATTATTTTCTTTGGGGATATGTGAAGTCGCTCGTCTACGCCAACAAACCAGAAACGTTAGGGGACTTGGAAGCCAACATTCGTGGCGTTATTGCCAACATACGGCCTCATATGCTCGAAAAAGTGGTTGAAAATTGGACCTGTAGAATTGGCTTTATTCGAGCCAGCCGCGGCGGCCACATGCCCGAAATCATATTTAAACATTAATGGCATAAAATTATCCTTCCAATAAAGCCAAATTGATGGATTAAAACGATTTTCTTCTGTTTTATTTCAATTCGAAGTTCTATACCTCTAAAAAAACACCCGATATTAGCGCTTAAAAGTATTTTAGTATTGTAAATTAAAAATATTTTTATTTAACAAAAAAGCACCAAAAGCACTTGTAAGAAATTGTTAAAAGCAGTGTAAATACCCGCTTTTTTAAAAAGGGTATTAGCCAAAATTTTGCGTTTATGAGGAGCCCGAAACGCACTAAAATACCATCACTGGACTAGGGTGCTGATGAAGTGCGTTGCTGCACAGAAAAATATCGGTATTTCCCCCAGCTTAAAAGTCTAATTTAATTTTCCTTCTCTTCTTTAGAAACTCACATTAATTAATAAAAATATTTCATTCAATAAAAGAATTTAAATTACTGAACTTAAGCCTGACTAAAAATTATTTCTGATTAAGATATTTATTTATTTTAATTTGATTTTTTTTTTGCTGGTGGTTCAGCATAGTCTATATGCATTTCATTGTTGCGGTAACAAATCGTCAGTAGACTTCAAACACACATTTCGAACAGTCATAAGATCTCTTATCTTATGCACAGACTTTCAAAAACTATTTGAGAATTCACAAATAATAATATTTTTGAAAATCACAAAAGAAAAATAAGCGTAGTAGGCTTCGAAACTTCTACAAAACCCAGCAAATAATTTATATGCGTTATGATTCTATTTTATTTTTCCTTTCTGAGGTAAAAACTTTTTAAAACAAACAAGGAAACAAACATTAGAATTTGAAAAACAAATTTATTAACAATTTTTGTTTTTTTTTTTGTTCACAACTCATTTTTGAATAACACAGTCCATAATTTTAGACGTAAGCTCTCTGACACCTCTTCAATTGATGTATGAAATTTCATAACAATCGAATAGCCAGTTTAGAAATGGCGAAATTATTTCCACTGTTTTTAAAAAAGCTCTACTATAGACTGGGTACTTTAGGCCCCACTCGGTACCAGAAGGCACCATCGGATCGAGCTAAAAAATTAAGAGGGCACTTATGGCAGCAAACCTTATATTTTAAACAGCGCACAAGCTGCGACCAGTCATCTATAAAACACAATATCTACAAATGGAACTCAAGTTTCCCGTCTACTCTTTCTTAACACTTCTTTAAGCAAGTATTTATACAAAAAAATAAAAAAAACCCGACTGCCACCAACTTTGAACCGTTAAATATCCCAAATGGTCAAATGAAAAGTCATAAGAGAAATCTTAAGATTATTTTAAAATATCTGTGGAATGATACCCATTTTGATATAGTTCGCCGACTTTTTTTTCGTATTTAGCAAATGGCATCTGTTGGCCGCCATATTGAATTTTGACAACTGACATACCTTTAGTGACACTCCCGGGATTAAGACACATCAATTGACGTAAGAATCAAAGAAGCACACATACATACATACATACATACAGACATACGTAGATCCATACAAACATACATGGACCTTCTTTGCTTTGCGCAGTCGGGTAAAAAAAACTAAAAGAAAACGTATAATTCAGATGGCACATAAAACAATTTTTCCTCTGTTCACATCTTTACTTACAAAGCTCCGAATGTCGATTAAAAATTTTATTGTGTCAAATTAAGTTTTAAATTACATAAAATTTTTAATTAAAATCTTAATCAAATAAAATTTTAATCAAAAATGTTTAATTGAATGGCTTAAATTATTGATTGATTATTTGTATAAATTTTTTTAATTAGAGGTAGCAATTGGAGAAAATTATGTGTGACAGTTACTCTTAAATAACTTTTAGAATTTTATATAAATTTTGCTAATGCTAATGGAGTAAAATTGAGTGTATGATTTTTTTCTAGCTCCCACAGTCTTTTGTTGAACAACTTTGCTCAATAAAAGGGCAAAAAGTAAAATAGCCGAAGACTGCCTCAGAAAACAGTTCGATACTTTGTCAAGCGTAAGTTTCACTCCTTATCCTTACTTTTTTACTCAATTGTGCTTAAACTTATTTTTTTCCCAAATATTCACCGATATTTAATTGAAGCTAAAGCATTTTTTTTTCTGAAAGTATCAAAAGTTCGTTGACAATATTTTACTTCTTTTACATTTAAACTATTTTAATTACATTGCAGTAACTTAAAAAGGAAAAAAAGTTTTTTATTAAGAAAAAAAAAGAAGCGATAAAAAAGTAAATATACTAAGAAGAGTGACTAATAGACAAACAAGTGCAAAAATTAATCAATATATACAAGATGACATGAATTAAGTGAAAATATTGTACGAGCTCTAGCAGGTTTTAATGAGCTTTAATTAATCACCTGAAATAAACTTATTACATATGGTATACTTCCATATAATCCCATATAGCTATGTGGAATAATCGCTTAAGTCGACTTAAGTAAATAAGTGTTTTTCGAAAGTTCTGACGCTATTGCAAAGATATTAATAAACTCTTACGCATAATTTTAATTCAGTGTTTTGCTTTCTTTGCATATTTTTTATTTTTACCTGCTGAAACATTTGCAAGTGGGGCATAATAAAGCCAAATTTGCTTAAGCCGAGTTAACAAATTATTTAATATTGCCACAGATATATTTGTATGTACAAGTGTGTCTAAAGTGATCTTTTTTCTTAAGTGGCGCTCTATGCAGCAAGTAAACATTTTGAAACATAAATATCTCAAAAACTGGAAAGTTTCAGCTTTGAATATTTCTTACGAAATTTATTTGAAAAACCGGATGAATATAATTAGAAAAATTAGATTAGCTCAAAATTATGAAAATATAATTATTAATCGTCTGATATAGATAAAAGAAAAGGGTGTTGTTTAAGACTGGCAGAACCTTTAATAAAAAAATGTTTTTATTCGAAAAATCAATACATTTCATTAATATATGAAAACTATTTCGGGCATATAATCGCCATGAGCAGGCATGAGCCTGTCAATAGCAGTCAGGTGTTTTCGGCAACGGGTAGACAAGCAGCAACCTTTAAGTATTATATTGAGGTGATGCTGATATTGAAAACTGGAATAAGGGTGCACATGTTGCTTAGGCGTGTTGGTGTTTATTTGCTTTGTTCATGGTTGCAATTGTGCTCATTTATGTTACTTGATGTTCGTGCTGTGTGACTATCGTTACACTGAAAAAAAAAAGTTTTACATACATTCAATGAACTCGCATTCATTGATTTGAATTCATTGAAATTCAACGTGCTATACGTTGTTTCAAAAAAATATACCTTGAAATTCAACGTAAAATTTTATGTAGATAATCAACGGAACGTTGAAACCATTCCTTAATATTATTCGTTGAATTTAACAACGAACTAGTTTATTGATTTAACGTATAATACGTTGAATTTAAGGAACACATTCTTTCTTATATAAATAAAAGAAAATTTTTTTAGTAAATTTCAAGTAAGTGTACTTTGATTCAAGGAATCCGTTCATTGATTTTAAGTAATGTACATTGAATTTGATTTCAAGAGCAAGAAGAAGATGTTTTATTCAATGAATGAGTACTTTGATTCAAGGAACCAGCATTTGTATTTTTGTCTCACTTGGTAGATCCTTGTTTTATAACGAGGAAAAAACATACTAAATAGAAAAAATAAACACAAAGCAATCACTTGTTGTTCTTCGTTTAACAAATCAGTTTGTGAGCAATTAATAAAGAAAATTTTAAATTAAAAAAGTGCCAAGAAGTAAATTAATAATAGAGAAGTGATTATAATTAATTTTCATTGCAAAAAGAAATATAGATGTATAATATTCCGAATATCAGGAACATGCTGAATTCAAAGTTGGAAAATCAGAAAGCCAGTTCCTGATGCACCTACTCCTGACATTATTGGTTCCAACTCTCAAGCTTTATGTAAGTAATTATTTTTCATGCTATTTAGATGGTATAATTTTATACATGTTTATATATATTAATTTTAAAATTCAGGAACAAACGCAGAGGTTTGCGTTAGACGCCTCAAATTTGAGAGCAGAGGGGTTCAATAGCACTTGGCAGGCATGCAGAAATTCCGGAATTAATGAAGTAAACTAAGCTTCCACTTTAGCCGAAGTAGATTTCCATATGTGAGTATACAAATCTTTACTGTTTTATACTTTAGTACTTATTGCAAAATAAAGATTTATAACTATATTTCAGATTGACAAAGACTTTGGCGTTGCTTTTGGTAAACTTGAAGGAGTTTTCTTTAACTTTAATAAGGCAGTAATAATTTAGTAGAATATAATACTATCATAACCAATTTTTTTTTATGTAAATACATACTTACATATATATACATATATAAATTATTTCTTGTTATATGAATTTTTAAATAAAATACTCAATTTAATATGAACTTGTCTATTATTATATTCATTAGAGTGAAATTTTGAATGTATGGGTTGCATTGGTTTAAGGAATAAATTCATAAAAATCAACGAATGTGTTTATTGGCTCAAGGAATAGGTTCTTTAAATTCAAGGAACTGTTTCATTAAATTCAAAGTATGTATACGTTGATTCAAAAAATATATTCATAAAATCAATGATTGCGTTCATTGGGTCAAGGAATGGGGTCCTTAAATTAAAGCAACTATTTAATTAAATTCAAAGTATAAATATATAGGTTTAATGAATTTACGTAAGGTTTCAACGTATGGATTTATAACTTCAACGAACTGGTACGTTGAATTCAACAAGCCAATGATTGGCATACGTTGAATTCAATGGATATGTTCCCTAGGTGAAAAATAAGGAATAAATTCGTTGAATCAACAAATTTTTTCGCTGAATTTATGTACCATTTTGGATTACTATTACCAGTGCCATTACCATTACCATTGCCATTACCATTACCATTACCATTACCATTACCAATACCATTACCATTACCATTACCATTACCATTACCGTTACCATTACCATTATCATTACCATTACCGTTACCATTATCATTACCATTGCCGTTAGCATTACCATTACCATTACCATTATCTTTACCATTACCATTATAAGTACCTTTACCATTATAAGTACCATTACTATTATGCTTATTCATTTTTTCCTAAGATTGTATTATTATTGTAACTCGAGTACTGCCAAAAGCAAAAGACGATTTTTTATGGCGTTTTCTTTTCTGGAGAAAGTGTAACATTTTTAAACTTTTTATTAAAAAAATACAATTTCTTTCGTTTAGCCTGATATATTTTTGTCAAGACAAATATCACATTCCATATATATAAAAAAGAGCTAACATAAAAAAAAAATATTTTTCAATATAAAGTTTGACTTTTGTTATGATAAAAATATGTCAGGTGTAGACGTAGGGTTAAAGAAAAAATATAACCTCGCAAGGGATGATACAATAATTTCTATTAAAATTTATATTTCAGAAAATCATTTTATTGCGAATTTTTATTGAAAAGTGTAATAAGTGTAATTTTTTTTTTTCAAAAAAAAAAAAAAAAAGAAAATGCAAGAAAATTACAAGTTTTGAATTACCAAATATTAATAAGCATTCTGTTTTGTATGCTACAATTTTACAAATTTCTTAATACATTTGATGATTTAAAAGATGACATAAAGATTTATAATGATTTAATATATGTAAGTTTCTACAAGGATCTTTATTAAAGCACCTGAATACTTTTATCGGAAATAGAACATCCTAATGTACGCACATGAGCACACAAAAAAGTAATATGAATGACTTTTTAATATTAAATAAAATATTTGTAATATCAATTAAAAATTTAATTAAACTTTCACCAATAAACAATTTGATAATATCAATTAAGTTATTTCACCCAAATTAATTAATACAATTAAAAATTTAATTGATTCAATTAAATCTTTAATTGAAAATATTAATTGGTGAATACCTCTTTCTGTGAACATTTGATTATTTTTTAAATTGATTTAAGTTTAATTTTGTTTTCATTAAGTACGTTTTAAGGACACTCATTTCAGTTCGTTTCTTTTTTTGCTTATCAGTAAGTACGACTTATAAAACAAAGGAAATAATAAAATAACAAAGTTAAAAAAGTAAATTAAATAAATTTAGAATTTTTTATGGTATTGTAATTTACTATAAAGGTCTTCCAAAAACAGCATTAAAAATGTAAATCAAAATGTGAATAGAGTTTTCCCAATTATATAAAAATAGTAACATAGCAGCACTTCTGTACTTAAAAAAACATATAAAAACTCAGATTTGCATTATGAACAAGAACGGATTCACTGAATAAGAGTCAAAAAAGGAAACTTCTTGCAATAAAAACACTATAAAAAAAATCATTAAAAATTAGCCAGATTTGCATTGCTTCCGGATTACCAGTGCAGGATCTTACTTAATTCACCACAAAGTTTGCATACATGTTATTAGTAAATTTTTGCACAGAATTTCTTAAAGAACAAAACCACTAAGGTTGACTTTATTTATTCATAACATTTGCCTTATATCTCAGGCATATTTGCAATTTTAATAAATTCAATACAACACTTGTTTGTCTCTGCAAAATTTAGCATCCTCATTTCCTTAACAATCTTTCGTTCGCTATTCATGCATACCGATGCCAAATAAGTGGCAGTGCCACAGAAATTCATACAAAAATGTCAAATGAATGCATATTTCTAGGAAAAACAACTTGCAAAATATTTTTATACATTTGTTTTCATACATTTCCAAAGACGAGGCACATACACACAGAGAAAACAGTGCCTAATAATTACCTCATAAAATAGAACAAAATTAATAAGAAATCTCTATGGTTTTATTTTCAATAAGGAAATCTTATTAATTTCATAGAGAAAACCTTTTTGAAAAAATCAAGAAGAAATCTTGTAGTTTTTATGAGGTTATCTTATTGATTTTTTTAATAAGGTTTTCTTCTTGATTTTATGAGGCGACCTCATAAAATAAAAAAATAAAAATTATGTCTTTCTTTATTCTTTGTGCTTTGCTTATATATTTTCATTTAAATTCTATACCATATACTTTGAAAGAAGACAAGTATTGAACCAGCAAACTTCTGACTGATAGACAAACACTCTAACCAATCTGCTAACAAGCAGTCTGAATAACCATTGAAATAATTTTGCAAACATGCTTATACAAAAACGAAAAAGATCATGAAAAAAAATTGTCTGTGTCTATTTATAGATATAAATAAAATAAAAATTCATAAAATCAAGAAGATTTCCTTATTAGAAAAATCAATAAGATGCTTTACACATAATCATATAAGAACCTAATAAAATCAAGAAGGAAACCTTATTGAAAAAATCAATAAGGCAACCTAATAAAATCAATAAGAAATCCATATAGTTTACAATTTATAAGAAAACCTAATAGAATCAAGAAGTTTGTCTCTATGGATTGTTTTTTTGGTGCCAAAAATAAGGGAAATTGAGTAAAAAAAGTTGGGAATAATAAGATTTCTTCTTGATTTTATGTGGTTTTCTTCTTGATAAAATTAATAAGATTTACCACATAAAAACAATAAGGAATCTCTATGAAAAAATCTTCGCTTCTTTCTGCTGGGATACCCCTTAGCCTAAAAACGTTTCATAAAGAAAATGTTATTGATTCTATGAGGCAGTTTTTTCTCTGTGCATATATAAAAAAAATAAAAATATACGTACATATATATTTATTACAGCCAATAATCATTTATCCTTTCATCCATTGGAGTCTACCATTCCTGTTCTCAATGCCAACACATATTCATGCTTGTAGCGCTGCAGTGCAAGAACCCCTTGCAGCAATAAATACAAGTAGAGACACTTTTATGAATTGCAACATCAGTACCGGCAATGCTGCTACCACTTGAATGGTTTGTAATGGAATTTTAACTATTTATATTACACTCTGTCGTATGTCGTATGCAAATGTCAGATGATTGTTTATTGCAATAAAAACAAAAACCAAGGTGAGGCTTGGGGGAAGACGAAATAATTTATAAAGTATAGAACGAAGACAACTACAGAAGTTTAGTTCACAATTGCAAATGTTCTATAAATGAAAAATATGGTTTAAAATTATATTCCATAAAAAAATAGATGGAAATTTTTAGCAAACTATTAAAAATAAAAGTGAAAATATAAACTAAATTTATGCTTTAGGAAAAATGTCGTAAAATGAGTTAATTTGCATCAAGTTGAGTATATTTTTCCAGCTTTCTAAAAAATTTAATTAAAATTATCAAATATCAAGAAATGTTTAAGAAACCTCTGATATAGATTGTAAATAAAGCATTACGTGTGTATTAAAAATACACTGACAGAAAACCCTCCAATCATATAGTGAACAGAATTTGTGAAATTTGTCATTACAAGTGAGCTTATGAAGTTCTTCATTGTATCAATAAAGAATAGTTATTTCATTTTAAAGGGTGTTTTTTTATAGAGCTACACAAGTTTAAATTATAATAATAAAACAATAAAATGTATTTTTAATATCAATGAAACGGGATTTATTGGAAAGAAAATTTTATGAAAATAATGTTTAAATATTATTTCTGCATTTGGCCGCTCCGGCTGGCGCGTAGAAGTGGCAATCTCGAACACCAATTTTCAACAACGTTTCGCATTCTCACCATCGTCGTTTTTGAAGACATATGGGCCAATGGCTCCGCCAGCCCATAAAGCGCACCACACAGTAATTTTTTTGGACGTAATGGTGTTTTGACAAAAGCTTGTGGATTCTCCTTAATCCAAATGCGCCAATTTTGCTTTTTTACATACCCATTCAACCAGAAATGGGCGCCATAAAATAGAAGAAGCGCACTCTATAAAAACACCCTATATCTCTGAATCTGCGGAAATATAATGAAAATAGCGCAGTTTTCTCATAATAGTTATAAAATTCATGCATTGAACTTTGTTTTTTCCTAAACCTAATGACTGACTTATATTTTTAACTCCAGACCAAAAAGAGGGGTGTTGTAGTGTGTGTTTGTACGTATCCACGTACAGACCAAACGGATGGATCGATTTTAATATAGTTTTTTCTACTTGTAAGGTAAGTATTTTTAGCTGTGTATCATATATTTCCTGGATATATCGGGAGTTTCTTAAAGTGAAAAAAAAAGTCTTAGAAAAGACTGGCGAAGACGGAAGGTATAGAGGAAAGCTTCATTCTTTTTACACAAACCAAGGATTGGTGACAAGTTGAAAAATAAATCCAGTAAAGTGCGACTCTGACTCGCGCACGAAGGGTTCCGTACGAACACTAGATATGTAATTTACTACAAACTTCATCCTATATAATATATAGTTTTGGCATTTTTTTCGTTTTTGGGATCTTTTCGGTTTTTTTGTTTTGGCGTTTTTTTGCGTTTTTTCTGTTTTGGGGATTTTTTAAGTTTTGGCTCTTTTTTAGTTTTGACACTTTATTTTCCTGTTTTGGAGATTTTTTCGGTTTTTGGCGTTTTTTCATTTTGGCGATTTTTTTTTATACTTGGCGTTTTTTTCAGTTTTGCGATTTTTTTTATATAAACAATTTTTTAGTTTTGGCGAGATTTTCGCGATTTGGCGATTTTTTCGATTTTTGGCTTTTTTTTCATTTTTGGCGTTTTT
Organism: Tachina grossa; assembly: GCA_949987645.1. Classification (NCBI taxonomy): domain Eukaryota; kingdom Metazoa; phylum Arthropoda; class Insecta; order Diptera; family Tachinidae; genus Tachina; species Tachina grossa. The sequence goes on along the minus strand of OX465275.1, from coordinate 64,410,212 downwards.
TTTCATTTTGGCGATTTTTTCGAATTTGGTGATTTATTTTAGTGTTAGAATGTTTTTCTAATTTTGGCGATTTTTTTGTTTGGCGATTTTTTTAATATTTGGCGATTTTTTTTTTGGTTTGGCGATTTAATAATTTTCGGTTTTTTTCAGTTTTACCGTTTTTGAAAATTTCAAGTTTTTGCCTCTTACGGTTTCCAAGATATGGCAAATTGTCAAAATTACATAGTCAAAATTGCATTAACTGATGGACCACCCTTTAATTTAATTTTTTTTAAATTTTAGTGTTAATTGTTGTAGTCTGTATAAAAATACACTAATGTTACAAATTTCAAGTTTCAATCTACAATTGTATGTATATTACATGGGATTTTAACATTTTTCGTTGCTCGTTTTGGAACACCCTTTAATTTTTAATTATCATGTATTTGTTGTTGTAGTGCCGAGTTTCTACATGCTCTGTCCAAATTTCAGGTCCGTAGCTCTTACGGTTCCTAAGAAAATACCGTGTGAAGGACAGACGGACAGCATAGCGAAAACAATAGGGTTCCTTTTCACCTGTGGTGTACGGAACCCTAATAAGGACATGCACACAGATAAAGATACCAATGTAAAATCACCATGCAAATATTTTGATTACAAATCGTATTAAATTTATAACAAATAATATGTGTTCGTAGCTACAATGCACTGTTGTGCTCAGTTATGTGTGGTATCTTCTTGTTTGTTTTGACGTTCATAAATAGCCGACGAACTTCGCATAACCACACAAGTTTTATGTTAAATGATCAACAAAATTAAATTAAACTAAAATGTTATCCATAATATGCATTTAGATAATATTTAATAATAATATTTAATATTAACTTATCACGTGACTACCACGTGATAAGTTCGAGGTGAAATTTTTGGCCAGTGCGAACTATATATATACAACACACAACCATATTTTCCTGGGCATGGTGACTACACGAAATTAAATTCATGCTATTTTAACTTAAAATAACCTTGATTAAACATGAATTTTCATTTTGATTTAACTTTATGTACTAGAATGTTAAATCAACACGAAATAAAATTATTTCAAAACAGAAACATTTTCTTTGAAGATTACTATAAACTATGTTGAATTAACATGAAACACATATGAAGCAAATTTATTGCTGAAATATTTTAAAATAACCTTGTTTTCGAAGATTTTAATATGAAATTTATCTGCATGCTAATTGGCCCTAATTCTGTTCGACGATTGTATCATCTTATCTGTGCACTAAAAAAAAGCAGCAGTTGTGATTCTTTAAAACAATTATTATTTATTGTCTATGCTTCAATAAATCATAAGTATTTTCAAACAAAAATGTCCTAAATCTTTTACCAGGGACCTAATTCCCGCATTCGATTGCGAGCGAGTTTTTACTCGAATGGGCGAGTTTTTTAACTTTTGGGATTTTCACATTCGGTTTCGCAAGCCAAAAGGCATCCGAAATCATGTTTAACATAGAAAAAGCGAAGAAAAAGAAAATGTATGTTCAATATTTGACTTATTTATTTAGAAATGAATGAATGCACAAATGTACGTATAAAAAATACAAATTAAAGAATTTCTAGTTGACTTTAAATATAACAAAACACACTGACTTTGCAAATAATATTTTGCCTAAGAGTTGTCGGGGAAAATAAAAAAAATCAACCAACTCTGGGAGCATCTAAATAACAAATTAACTGCTTCTGGTCAACCAATAAAATAAACGAAAATGTGGCTAGTGCTCTATTCTCTAACTTTACACTAATTTATTATTATTAAGTTATTAATTAAATTAAAATGAAAATAACATTTATGTATATCGATGGTTTACTAACGCAACCTCGTAACTTAAAAACTACTACTTTTCAGGAGAGACAAAAAATGATTTATAACAAGTATTTAATGAAAATTTACAAGTAACGGGTGTTTTTTAGAGGTATAGAACTTCGCATTGAAATAAAACACAAGAAAATCGTTTTAATGTCCATCAATTTGGCTTTATTGGAAGGATAATTTTATGCCATTAATGTTTAAATATGATTTCGGGCATGTGGCCGCCGCGGCTGGCTCGAATAAAGCCAATTCTACAGGTCCAATTTTCAACCACTTTTTCGAGCATATGGGGCCGTATGTTGGCAATAACGCCACGAATGTTGGCTTCCAAGTCCCCTAACGTTTCTGGTTTGTTGGCGTAGACGAGCGACTTCACATATCCCCAAAGAAAATAATCCAATGGTGTCAAATCACACGATCTTGGTGGCCAATTGACAGGTCCATTCCGCGAAATTATGCGCTCATCGAATGTTTCCTTCAATAAATCGATTGTGACGTGCGCTGTGTGGCATGTAGCGCCGTCTTGTTGGAACCACAACTCATCCACATTCATGCCATCCAATTCGGGAACAATAGTCGGTTATCATGGCTCTATACCGGTCTCCATTAACAGTAACTGACTCTCCAGCATTATTTCGGAAGAAGTATGGCCCAATGACTCCACCAGCCCATAGAGCACACCAAACAGTCAGTTTTTGTGGATGTAATGGCGTCTCAAGGGTCTCATGTGGATTCTCTTCACTCCAAATGCGGCAATTTTGCTTGTTGACGTAGCCATTCAACCAAAACTGAGCCTCATCACTGAACAAAATTTTGCGATGAAAATCAGCATCGAGATCAATCTCATTTTCGGCCCATACACCAAAATCACGACGCATTGCATGGTCTCGCGGCTTTAATTCTTGCACAAGCTGGATCTTGTAAGGTCGCAAGCCAAGATCTTTGCGAAAAATCTTCCATAAAGTTGATGGACAAAGCTCCAATTGCTGTGCACGGTGGCGAATCGATTCATTCGGGTCCTCTTCAACACTTTGCTCTACAGCGGCAATTGTTTCTTCGGTGCGCACTGCGGATGCGTATTATCACATAGAGTAAACGTAGTGCGAAAACGATCCATGGTTAACCGAATTAATTGCTCTGATGGACGATTATGTCGACCATAAAATGGACGGAGCTTGCGGTAAACTTCGCGAACTGAACCATTATCTTCGAAATAAATTTGCACGATTTGCAAGCGTTGTTCGTTTGTCAACCTGTTCATGATGAAATGGCAAAACAAACTAAATATTAATCACTTGACAGCTGACAAAATGGCCGCCAGTTAAAAAAGTGATGCCAACTTAAAGTTCTATACCTCAATAAAAAACACCCATTATTTAATTGAAAATTTAACAAAAATCATCCAAGTAAGTAGATTATAAAAAAACATATATTAAAAATGTTTAAATACTTGTTATAAATCATTTTTTGTCTCTCCTAAAAAGTAGTAGTTTTTAAGTTACGAGGTTGCGTTAGTAAACCATCGATATTCGTTTCTTTTTTCTGCATATACGTTTGTATGTACGTACACACATATGTTTTTGCACACATACATATATACAAACATATCCCTGCAGTCAGACTGTGGCCAAGTGTCTCTATGTCAACACTAAAATTCTAGTAGTAGTTACATTGTCTACAATTTCTCTTCTATTCGTCAGTATAAAAGAAATTGAGAAAACAGATGTGGTGTATTTCTGGTGGATTTTGCAACAACTTGTCAATATACATAAATTTTTATGTACGTAAGGTATAGAAATGTACCAGTAAATGTCTGGTTGGTATGTTTCCATGTTCCCATAAGAACTATGAATTCACTACCTAGTCAATTGTTTTAGTGTTACTAGTAGATTTTCAATGACAAGCACATGCCAAATGTCTATAGCATAAAGTATTGTATGGGGAATAATTGTAGAGTAGTACTAGTGGCAAAGTCAAAAGCGACTCAGTACATTTTCACTATTCGCACTTTCTGCAGGGATGCTTTTGCTTACAATTTATTCAGTGTTGTGAAATGAATTTATATATAAATATATTTGCCTTTTTCCAAAACTGAAACAAAAACTCAATTCGCTTGGTAGCGAAAATCGGAAAATTTCTTGCCATCGAAATTTATTTCTATTCTAATGCAATTCCGATCACGAATGCAGGAATTAGGCCCCAGTTTAGCTTGATGCAAAGGTTTTCTTTGAGCACTGCCACTATTGATCACAATTAGGGTGATCGACTCGGTTTTAAAACCCGGTTTTTTCACAATTCGGCTGTCGGTTTTTTCAAAATGTTGATTTTTCGAATGTCGAATAGTCCGGTTTTTTTACAATTTAAAAACCGGCTGAGTCGAATACTTTTCGATTTGTACACTTTGCGTCTTTTGTTGATTTTCGTAAGTATTTTTTTAGTGTAAATGCTCTAAGCTCTTTTTGAGATGGCAACATTTACTGAAACATGAAATTTAAGATAAATTATTTTATGAGGTAATAGCAGAGGCGAATTTAATTAGCCTTATGGTGTGCAATAGATGTCAAAATACAGTTGCAAAAAGTGTTTTTTAGTTGTGTTGCCATTTTGCTTCATATTTTATATACACTCAAAAAAAAAACTAACTAAAACTTTGGAAAATTTTCTAAATTTGAGTAAAAAAAATTGTCGTATGGCGCCAAAGCTGTTTTTTACTCGAAACCAGTAAAATATTTACTAAATTTTTAGTTCATTAATGAACTAGTTTATAGTAATTATATTTCTATATTTAAATAAAATTTTTCTAAAATTAAGTCAAATTTCTCCATAAAATTCGGAGAATTGCAAAAAAGGTTTTTCATCTTTTATTTCAAATTTAGTAAATTTTTCAAAGTTTTTTTTTGTCTTTAATTTTTGTACTTTTTTGTTTTTAATTAAATTCTATACCACATGGTGTGTTTTTTATTATATCTTCATATTATGTTCTTAATTAATTCACCATACATACGTATTAATTCCTTGAGAGGGGGCAAGTATTGAACCAACAACCTTCTGACTGATAGGCAAGCACTCTAACCAATTGCCTAACAGGCAGCCCGAATAAGCATTGAAATTTTTGTGTTTTAAAATTTTATTTTATTTTCAAAAAAATTTATTTCAAGTTCAAATATTCGTCGGATATAAGAAAAATGTACTTGAATTTTTTGCTTAATGCAAATAAAAAATATATTCTATAATTCACAGAAAAAATACTTAAAGCTGGTAAATATTTTTCTAAAATTTAGAATAACTTTTTATATCTTTCAAGTTAGTCAAATTTGATGAACTAATTAGGAGTAAGTCATGTCCTAAAATTTATTTTTTTATTTATAACGAGATTGACTAGTTTTTAGGATACAATTTCCCTAAACTTTTAAACCATTTTCCAATTTTTGGTAAATATTTCCTTTAAACCAGTAAACTTGACCTTAAATGTGAGAATTTTTGTGTGTATTTTTATGAACTAAATACTTTTGAGAATATGAACTTTTTATTTTTTACTCATATTAAGTAATTTTCACTAGATTTTTGTAAAAATTTACTTAAACTTAGAAAAAGTTACTTAAACTTAGACATTTTTTTTACTTATATAATAATAGTATATGTCTTTTTTTTGAGTGTAGAGGCAGATATCCACCTTGTCCATACATTCATATGTACATATACATATACCATTAAGGAATAAACTCTACATACACCCATTAATTTTGGGGTTTGAGGAAACTTGGGAATATATTAAAAAAATTAATTATGCCAATATTTAGAGTGCTAATATATATGTTTATACAAAAAAGAAAAAAATAATTATAATAACAACAACATAATAGACCATATTGGGATGATGCCATTTGTTGACGGTTTGGTACCGGAAATCACAGAATTTTCAAACAAGTTGACGACATCAAACATTTTGCACGTATATTTTCATGTATTTTATGCCTGTATGTAGACTTTTCTCCTATGTATTTTTAATATTTTTGCTACTGTAGGTGTTATAATTATTTTTTATTATTTGTATAAACATATTTATTAGCAACCTAAAATTGGTATATTTAATTTTTTGAATTTCTTCCCAAGTTTCCGCAAACCCAAAAAATTATGGTTGTATGTAGAGTTTATTCCTCAACTGTATATTATATATATAAAAATTTATGTACTATACATAAGTATATAAAGTTAATTTTTATGTAATACCTTTAATTTTTGTATTGTTTTATAGTATTTACATGAACTATTAACTTTTTTTTTAATAAAGCAATTTAAAATCAAAACTTTTGTATAATAATTTTCTTACTTAGAAAAAACCGGTTGACCGGTTTTTGCTAAATTGTAAAAACCGAAACCGGGTTTTTCATAATTTCAAATATTCGAACTATTCGAAAACCGGTTTCTGGAAAAAGTCGAATAATCGATCACCCTAATCACAATGGACCAAATTGGGTCTTTCTTAACCTACACTATGCAACAAATAAAAAAGAATTTTGGAAAAACACACGGACTAGACAGTATAGGTCCGATAGTACTGTACTGGGTATTAAAAGCTCAGTGACCAATTTTTTATGGGCCTCCGCAAAAGTCGAAATGTGATATAAATGGTGATAGCTCTAAACTGTATATACAAATAATGTAGCTCAGAGTTTACCAATCAAATCATGTTAACTAACATCTTTTGCCAAAAAATGAATTTCTTCGTGAATTCTTTTTTTTTTTTTTTTTTGTAAGGAAACATTTTTTTTTCACTTTATTTAGAATAACTTACAGGGACTCCTAATTTTTTGCTAACAATTTAAAAAAAAAATTGTAGCTACGGCTAAATTGGAGAAGCCTTGTGAGCACATCAATAGAATCTGAACTTGTCTAGGCACCTTAAAGATCTCATTAAAACCACTTTGTATCTTAAAATTTGTCGTTAGATTATAGTAGTTGTACTTTATTTTTATTGCATCTTTTTACATTCTTGGATATTGTTTCATTTGCTCTGCCAAATAAGAATTGCTCTGCCAAATATTCTTAGTGAAAAATTACTCTATGTCAGAAAATCAAACTTCTCGAAACGGAATGGAATGAAATCAAAATAAAGTCAAATTTGGCGTTCTCGAGAACAAAAAACTCAAGAATTTTGGTTAGTTAAGTGCTAGATTTTTTTATATGCATTTGAAGTTTATACGTTTATAGTTTGAAGATTTTGTAGTTCAGGAATCCATTTGTTATAAATATATTTACCTTAAACTCACGCTAGATGGTGCTGTAATACAAATTTTGCTATTCCTTATAGATTGTCAGAGAATTTTTTTTTTTTTATGTTGGCGTCATTGTAAAACATATTTCTAACGATATTAAAAAGTAAATTTTATTATTATCAGTACGATACTATCACAAAAAAATATGTCTTTATGGAAAAAATTGTGTTTGTTTTGGAAAAAAAAACTATTTTTTTTTTATTACAAAAACATCTTTTGTATTTAAAAAGATTATATTTTTAATCCTCGAGCAAAAAAAGGGGTGTTATAGGTTTGTAGTGTGTGTCTGTGTATCTGTGGGTCTGTCCGTGTCCACGTACAGACCAAACGGATGGATGGATTTTTTTTCTGTTTGCAAGGTGACTTGATCGAGAGGGTTCTTTGCTTTGTTTTAAGATATCACATCTTCTGTAGATATATTCGGACGTTTTTCAAATTTTTAATTTTTGTTATAATAAAAATGTATGTTATCCTCTCTCTTTATCTTTACAAAATAAAAAATAAATAAAAAAAATTATGAAATCTATTCAACGGCTTATTTTGTAATTATTAATTTTGCTATAAAATAGACGGTTTAAGTTATATGTCTGAAAAAGATGTCATAAAAATATAATTTTATGCATAAAACTTGTTTTTTTAATAAAAAATATATTTTTCTCTAAAAACTAGCACCATACATTTTTTGTAATACTAACGTGCTGATAATAATAAAATATGTATGCTTGGTTATATCATTAGAAATATGTTTTTAAATGAAGCCAACATTAAAAATTGATTTTTTAGCCTCAAAGAAGATTTTTCTAGGACAACTTACAAAAAATAGCAAAATTTGTATGACAGCGCCTAAAAACAGTAAGATGCCAAAGCACAATATACATATATCAAATTCTTAATGATTTTTTCTTCTTAGACAGCCTTTCAAGATCACCATCTTAAAAATTTAACAAAAAACCTAGCAATTACCTAACAAAAAGCCATTGAGAATTTTGTTACGGAAAGCTTCAGCTTTTGGTTGCTTTTGGGTTCATAACACTCCGATTTCGCTTGTTGCACTACGTTATTTTTCATTATATGATTTTCGAATTAAAGGGTGTTTTTTATTGAGGTATAGAACTTTAAGTTGGCATCACTTTTTTAACTGGCGGCCATTTTGTCAGCTGTCAAGTGCTTAATATTTAGTTTGGTTTGCCATTTCATCATGAATAGGTTGACAAAAGAACAACGCTTGCAAATCGTGCAAATTTATTTCGAAAATAATGGTTCAGTTCGCGAAATTTACCGCAAGCTCCGTCCATTTTATGGTCGACATAATCGTCCATCAGAGCAATCAATTCGGTTAACCATGGATCGTTTTCGCACTACGTTTACTCTATGTGATAATACGCATCCGCAGTGCGCACCGAAGAAACAATTGCCGCTGTAGAGCAAAGTGTTGAAGAGGACCCGAATGAATCGATTCGCCACCGTGCACAGCAATTGGAGCCGACTAACCGACTATTTTGTTCCCGAATTGGATGGCATGAATGTGGATGAGTTGTGGTTCCAACAAGACGGCGCTACATGCCACACAGCGTACGTCACAATCGATTTATTGAAGGAAACATTCGATGAGCGCATAATTTCGCGGAATGGACCTGTCAATTGGCCACCAAGATCGTGTGATTTGACACCATTGGATTATTTTCTTTGGGGATATGTGAAGTCGCTCGTCTACGCCAACAAACCAGAAACGTTAGGGGACTTGAAAGCCAAGATTCGTGGCGTTATTGCCAACATACGGCCCCATATGCTCGAAAAAGTGGTTGAAAATTGGACCTGTAGAATTGGCTTTATTCGAGCCAGCCGCGGCGGCCACATGCCCGAAATCATAATTAAATATAAATGGCATAAAATTATCCTTCCAATAAAGCCAAATTGATGGACATTAAAACGATTTTCTTGTGTTTTATTTCAATTCGAAGTTCTATACGTCTAAAAAAAACACCCTATAGAAGTCCCTGTTAGTTATTTTGAAAAAATTATTATTTTTCCGTTAAACTTGCAAAAAAAAAGTTCACGAAGAAATATTTTTTTCTGCCGTAAAATGTGAATAAAATTTATTTAGTGGACTCTAGAATAGTAAACTAATAAAAAAAAATTAACCCCGAAGTAAGAAAATCTTCTAATTTTACCGAAACTAATTTTTTTTTAAACAGATTTTTACTAAAAGTCATGGTGATGGTAACAAAAGGCATAAAAATATTTGTACTTTCTGAATATAAGTATTTTTTATTTTTTATTTCTTGAGCTGAAAACATTTTCACTTAACAGGAATTTGTGTATGTGTGCCAGTGCACTAATTTTCCCATTTTCCAACAACTGAATTAAACAATTTTATTTTGAACAAAGATAACCTTTTTTTTTTGAGAATTTTGTTTTTCAAAATGTTTGTGTTCAAAGAAATGCTTACTCATGTGCAAGTGTATGTATATAAAATTTCCCAACCAAATTTATATTATACAAAGGAAAATTAAAAAAAAAATAAAAAAGTGCAACTTCAAAAAAGCTAAAACATTTCAATAAGAAGCAAAATGTTACAAAAAAATCAAACTAAATAACATTCTTTCTACTCGATTTTATCATCATCTACAAGAGCAGTAAATGTTAGTTACGGATTGAGTTCTAATTTCCGTTTTTTTATAGAGTAGAGCAACAACAACAAAATATATATAAATAAATAAAATTCAACTCATTCGTTTACGATGACAGATATGTATATGCGCAAACATACATACAGCAATTGCAACAGCAAACAACAATAACAACAAGATTTTAATACTGCATTTTCAGTAGTGATTTTGTATAAGCATTTACAATTGCACGAGATAAAAGAATATTTGAAGTAACGTACAAGTGCTCATACATACACACACGCACACTAACTTATATTTAGATATATGCTCACAAATGCACTCGAATAGTTTAAACTTTCTTTCGAAGCAGAGATGGAACATGTGTAATGTTAATTTGAAAAATTTGCCCTTAATTAGTTCTATACACTCCAATATTACTTTACGTTTTATAATACAACATTTACCCAAGAGCTCAACAAATGTTTGAAACAATATGCTGATACCCCACTCTTCAGCCGAACTCACGTCCAGAGCCAATAATTTCGAAATTCAAACAAACTCATAAATACTTCAAAGCTATGCTGCCAGTCAAAATGGACCCATATATTTTATATATTTATATATATTTTCTAATACTAATCTCTAGATTTTAAATATTCATTAAATATTTTCCAACTAAATTAAAAAGTATCAGAAAAAAAACTACGCTGAGTCTTTCATAAAGCGCTTCCTTTCTTCAAATTTAAATCAAACAAAGTGTGTGTGGTATATGATGAATATTTTTATTCCTTTGAAAGGCCTATTGATGCCATTATGTTTTGCTGGGTAATGTGAATCCCAAATATCTAGTTCAAATCCCATGTCGATGGTGTCCACATTGTTCAAATCTGTAATAGTCGACCTATAGCGCTTCCGACCATTAAAAAATTGGCGAAGCATGCGGAATGTTGCCGGAAGAGATTAAACATTTTAATAAGACAATTTATAGTTTACACTAGTTCTCGAGAACTATTTACAACAATAAGATGCATACACAGAAAACATTATTCCCAAAAAATTTTCAAACAAACGTTTGTTTTGAAATATAATTTAGTTTCAGTAAATATTTTTTAAGCTGGATTCACCCATTGCTTCCGAACAAAATTTTTGTCCGGACAAAATTTTTTTTAAAAGTAGTTTGACTTCTCTCTTCTTGAGAGAGAGAAAATATTTTTTACGAACAACTCTCAGTTTGAATTGGTTTAATTTTATATTTTGTCCGGACAAAATCGAACTGAGCTGCCAAGTATTTTAATTTTTCAGCCATAGTTGAACTGAGCTGCCACATCATGTTATATGAATAATAAAAGCACAGAATATACTTGTATTAATTACAATAGAAATAAAGCCAAATTGTAAAATAAAACATATAAAAACTCCATATTTAGAGTTGTGCGAAAGAATTGCATTGAATAATTAAATAGACACAGTGAATTGTAATTATTTGCCGATGTGCTGCCGCTTGTAAAATTAATACACATCGTTTATATACGTATTTCATCATATGGTAGCTTTGATTTTCCAGACAAAATGTTCGAAATGGATGAATGGTGCTGCAGAAAACTCTCAGTAAAAAAATTTTTGTCTGGACAAAAATTTTGTTCGGAAACATTGGGCGAATCCAGCTTTACTGTTCCAGTAAATTATTTGTTTCAATTTTATTTTATGTCAAAAAACTGTATAGAATGAAGATTATCTATATAAAGTAAAATTTGTAAAAAAAAATTTAGATTTAGTTAATTTAATTATTATTTTTCGAACTTCATTTGTTTCTATATTTATGATTTGAATAGGCTAAAGTTCGTATCGCTTTTTAATAGTCATTGGCTTGTGGCAAAAATTAAATAGATATACTTAGTAGTAACAAACCAAAAAAGTTTATCTTAAGTGGAACAAAAATAAGCAAATTAACTAACATGTGTATAATTAGTAAAGAACAAACGACAATGGTAAGACTGTTGTAAATTTAGAGATGGTAAAGTGAGCTTTCATTACAAAACATCTTTCGGCAAATTGAAATAAGATGAATAAAAACAATTTGTTGGAAATAAACTATTTGTTTGAGAGTAAATTTGCAATTTAAATTTTATTTTACTTTTTAAATAATTAACTTTAAAATTAATAGTTTTATGAGGAGATATTTTTTCCAACTAAAGTTTTTTTTTTTTGTAATATCAAAATTATTTCAAATTATAAATTTTACAAAATATGGGTAAAAAGATTATAAAAGTTTTTAATTGTTAAAGTCGAAACTACTTGTTCAGAACATACTCCCCCTCGTTAAAATAGTATTTTAACTATGTCAATCTTCAGCTTCGGTTGATTTTTTTACATCGAGTTTTGCTATCTTTGCTACTGGTCTGTGTAAAACACCACCTTCGGTTTGAATAAAAGCACTCCTTACATTACCATCATTTGATTTGACAACTGTCTATACGACTCCCTTGGGCCAGTTATTTCTTGGTAAGTTAGGATCCACAACAATTACTATATCACCAACTCCAAGTGGAATACATTTGTTAAACCATTTTGTACGTTTGGTTAAGGTCGGTAAGTATTCATGCAACCATCGTTTCCAGAAGAGATCAGCAAATTACTGCATTTTTTCCAATTTTTTTCTCAAGAAACAATCGTCTTTTGAAAATTCACCCAATGGCTTACTTCCATTAGAAGATCCCAAAAGAAAATGATTTGGGGTAAGAGCTTCGTCTGATGGTAGTTCCAGATCCACATAAGTTAGTGGCCTAGAATTAATCACTCGTTCACATTCTAGTAGTCCATTATAGAGTGTTTCCTCTTTAAATACAAAGCTGGGAGTAATTTGATGCAATACTTTTTTAACAGATTGCACTAAGCGTTCCCAACTGCCTCCCATATGTGGCGAAGCTGGGGGATTAAAATGCCATGTTGTTGTTGACGGTGAGAATTTTAAAGAAATTTTGCTAAAATCCACATTCTTTATATTATTTTTTAACTCGGTTTCAGCGCCTCTAAAATTTGTGCCATTATCGCAGTATATCTCACGTGGTGTGCCTCGCCGAGAAACGAAGTTTTGAATTGCCATAATACAATTGTCGGTTGTCATATCATGGGCAACTTCTATGTGTATTGCCCTTATTGTGAGACATGTGAAGAGCGCACCCCATCGCTTTTCCTGGTGTCTGGCAATTTTGACGTACAGTGGACCAAAATAATCTACACCCACGTATGTAAACGGACGGGTAAAGGGCATCAAGCGTGCTTTCGGGAGTTCGGACATTTCAGGAATTACTGGTGACGAATTTAAATTCTTGCACAGTTGACAATTCCTTCGTACCTTTTTTAACTCTGCTCTCAATCTGGGAATATAAAAATACTGACGCAGCTCATTTAAGCATGTCTCATGGTAAATGTGATGAAATTTTTCGTGAAAATGTATCAGAAGTCTTGTGCAATAATGATTTCGTGGTAAAATAACTGGATACTTAAAATGATTAGGTACACTAGGAGTCAACCCAATTCTTCCATTCATTCGAATCACCATCTTATCATCAATATAAGGCGAACATTTGTATAAATCGCTTGATTTCGAAATTTGTCTTCGCTTTGCTTGATAAAGTATGATACTCATCCTTAAAGCATTCGTACTGTATTTTGCGGTAAATTATATTTTCTGCCATTTCATACAGCTTAGTTGCGTTCGGAGTTATCTACACTTTATTCCTCCTTTTATAACTTTTCATTTTCATCTTGTGTATAAATTTATAAAGATATGACACAGTTTGAAGTAGTCTCTTCCAAGATGAAAATCTGTAAAAATCTATAAAGTTGCCATCAATTACTTGATGATTCAGCATAACAAATTTGATTCTAAGTTCTTCTGAATTTTTTGTATCTTGAGGCTTTCTTACTGGCCATTCTGAATAATTTTTTTTAAGAAAGATGGACCATTAAACCATCGTCCATTCATGTCAAATTTAAAACCAGTCTTCCATTTTGTCGCATCGTCAGCTACATTATCCTTTGTAGGAATATATCTCCATTGTGATGGTTTGCTACTTTCAAGAATTTCCGCGATTCGATACATAACAAACTGTTTATAGTTTCGGGGATCTGCGTTTAACCAACAAAGAACGGTATTAGAATCGGACCAGAAAGTTCGGATTTCAATTTGAATGTTTAGATTACTACATATTGAATTTGCTAAACGAATACCCAATACTGCTGCCAACAATTCCATACGTGGTATTGATAATGGTTGTTTCGGAGCAACTTTTACTTTAGCAGATACTAAAGATACATCGATTTTATTATCAGATGTCACTCGAAAATATGCAACAGCTGCGTATGCTAATTCGCTAGCATCGACAAATATATGTAATTGAACTGACGACTTAGGTTGGATAAAATACCACCGAGGAATTTTCACATTTTCAATATTTGGCAACAGTTTAATCCACACCAACCATTTCTGAAAAACATTGTCATTTACTTCATCTATCCATCCTTCAGTCGTTCTCCAAACCTCTTGAAGCAAAATTTTTAAATAAACCACATATGCTGCTAGGAAGCCGAAAGGATCAAAAATTGACATAAGCGTCCTTAATATATCGGTTTTTGTAGGACGTTTTAAGCCGAATAAAATATCTTTGTTAACTCGATTTAGCTTTAAAAAGTATACGAAATTATCATCGGATGTTGACCACCACATACCTAAAACCTTTTCAATAGCCATCTGATTTACATTGCCACCAATCTGTATTTTGTTCTGCTTTTCTAATTCACCAAGACTTTCCATAACGACATTTGGATTTGACTTCCAATTTCGGATGAAGAAGCCTGCTTTATTGTGAATAAGTGCCACTTGCTTGGCTAATTCAATAGCCTCAATTTCAGTATCTGCAGAATCTAGCAAGTCATCTACATAATGATGTTTAACAATGGAATCTGCAGCCTTTGGAAATTGATCCTTAAATTCCATTGCATTCGTATTTTTAACATATTGTGCTGAACTTGGCGAACATGCGGCTCCAAAAGTCATAACTTGCATGACATAGACATTAGGAACTGTATTAGTTTTACCATCTCGCCAGATGAATCGCTGGGCGTTTTGATTTTTTTTTTTTTTTGAATAAACACCTGATGAAACATTTCTTTGATGTCACCACATATTGCATTTTTTTTCAAGCGAAAACCATATAGGACGGAAAGTAATGATGCCATTAAATCAGGACCTTTTAATAGCATAGAAAAATAAGGAAACTCCTTTCACCTTTGCTGCCGCATCCCATACCAATCGAACTTTGCCTGGCTTGTTAGGGTTCGAAACAGTAAAAATAGGCAAGTACCATATAATTCCATTTGACTCTTCAATTTCATCTTTTCTTAATTTCGTGCGTAACCTTTTTCGACTAACGCTTCGATTTGCTGTGTTATTACTGTTATATTTTTGGATCCGTTTTCCTTTCAAGGCACTGAAGACGTTTCATTGCCATTGGATAACTATTTGGAGCACTTATATTATCGTCTCTCCAAAGCAATCCAGTTTCAAATTTTGCACCGATGCGCTTTGTTGTAGATTGAAGTATGAATTTTCCACGCTTTTCTTCAGGCGAGCTTAATTCGCGGTTTTGTCCTACACTTTCCAACGACATGTACTCCGATACTATCTTCTGTAGCTTCTCCATTTCATGCTCACAGTTGCATTCATTTATTTTGTGGAAACCGAGGGTTTTTTCAATTGAGACATCATTTCCTCCATGAATAACCCATCCCAATCTTGTTTTGGATGCGGAAGGTTCAGTAATAGCTCCTTCAATTATCTTTAAAGGGTTGCATACGTATCCGCTATTTAAACCAATAAGGATTTTAGGAGAAACTTTCTCATATGTTGAAATGGGAATATTCTTTAGATGACGATAGACTTCTAAATCCTTTCTTGTAATACTCTGTTCTGGTAAAGAAAGGTTTTTAATACTCCGTACATTTAAAATTTCATACCTCTTGGGATTTCTACCATGACCTGATATGTAAAGGTTAACCTCCATGGATTCCTCTTCAATACGACGGGTTTCTGAAGTCCATTTTAAGCATAGGTTGTCAGTGTTTCCTTCGAGCCCAAGTTGATTACAAATATATTTTTGTATAAGAGTTACATTGGAGCCGTCATCCAAAAATGCAAATGTGTTAATAGAAATGCCTTTGTTATATAAGGTAACCGGTACGATTTTGAAAAACGTTTTCTTGCTAATATTTGAGGTAGAATGAGTCGTAACAGTATGATTCACTTTAAATTTGTGAAGTAATTCGTGATGCCTAGCTTCACAACCCTCAATAGGGCACGTCTTATCAGCGCAGCGATAATAGCCATGCTTCTGAAGACACAAACGACACAATTTCAGAAAATGTACCTTGTTCCATCGATCAGAAAGTTTCATCTTAGAAAATTCACCGCATGCTTCCACCAAATGATCTTTATTGCAAATGACGCATGGCTTCTGTACCGATGGCTTTTCCATTTCATGTTCATTTACATTACCGGCTATCTTAGAAGAACTAGGTGGTACGCTTACCTTAGCTACAGCCTCTGCAATTTCGAAGAGCCATTTTGAGATCACTACGATGTCAGCATCTCGAACTGATATATACTTTGCCCAATTAAGTTTTGTTTGGGCTGGCAACTTGTCCACGAGCTCTTGAAGAAGCAGCGGGTTATTTTTGTGCTGTTGCAATCCAGAAGCTTCAAGGGTCGAGCATAGATTTCGGACTAAAATTGCATAGTTTATTAGCGTGTCAAGTTTATCTGCCTTTGGAGGTGCTTCTGATCTAATTTTATCCAAAAGCGAATTAATTATTATTTCTGTGCGACCAAACATTATTTTAAGCGTTCGAATCACTTCTGGCACGTTTTTTGGTAATAAAAGATGACAACTAACAACATCAAATGCCTTACCTTTTAAAAATTTTTGCAACCGCAATAAATTTTCGGAGTCGGAATACCCACAAAGCTTTGTACTTTCCATAAAAGAGCTGATAAATAGAGGCCACTCTTCAGCTTTTCCTGAAAAAATTGGCAAATCAGCAGAAATCGCCTTCCTTGTTGAAAGTTGACTTTTTGTCAACATTGGCGCATCTTCCATTGAAATTTTCTTTGGTAATGCTTCCTCATAGTTTGTATTCTGAAAACTAAAAGGTAAATTATGTCTTGAGAGATCCATTTGATGTTGAGGAAAGGTTTGTAAATTGGAAACCCATTTCTTTGTACGAGACATGGCTTCGCTGCAAATGCTTCCTTCACATTCCTCCGACCTTGCAAGAATTTCAAATTTTCTTTGCAAACATTGTGATTCTAAGGCCTTCTCTTCATTCAGACGTTGAAGTTCTAGATTGAGAAGACGGTTTCTCGACGATGCAGCAGAACATATTGACGCTGCCTTTGATTTAATTACAGAGCATTTACATGAAATCTTATCGTTTGCTTCCTTTGCTGTGCATATAGAACATATCCAGTCATGGTTCTCTACCGAAGCGGTTACATTTGCGCATGTGAAATGATACCATATATCGCATTTATCACATTGAACCATCTCTTTGTTATCTTCCATATTGCATTTTCCACAGCTATTTATTTTATCAGCCATTTCTTTCGAATCACTTTCATTGATTTGGCTTGAAAAATCCATATATCCAGCCTCCTTTGGAGGTGTGCGAAACATAATTTAAATGTATTAATTTTTGAAGAATGTTGGAAATAAACTATTTGTTTGAGAGTCAATTTGCAATTTCAATTTTATTTTACTTTTTAAATAATTAACTTCAAAATTAATAGTTTTATGAGGAGATATTTTTTCCAACTAAAGTTTTTTTTTTTGTAATATCAAAATTATTTCAAATTATAAATTTTACAAAATATGGGTAAAAAGATTATAAAAGTTTTTAATTCTTAAAGTCGAAACTACTTATTCAGAACACAATTCACATATTCCATTTGCAAAAAACTTTCGTATATAAAGCAGAAATCTACATCAACTGACACCACACACAGTGGACCAAACACAGAAGAACCCTGATTATGAAGGTTTAGTGGCCTTCGAAAACGGCTGGCTGTTCCGTTCAACTATGTGTTGTCAGAATATTTACAACTAGCTTTGATGTTATTTGTTCATTAATATTTATCACATGTAATTTGGCTTAAAAAGCGATGCGAACATTAGCCTATTCAAATCATAAATTTTAGATTTATTTTTTTTTTATATTTAAATTTGTTGTTTTCAGTTAAATTTATTTTTATATACTGTAAAAAAATTTGTCTGCTTTTTTTAATTTTTTCTAAAAATTATTTTATGGATATAAAAAACATTTTATTTTTTTTAAAGATTTTTGTTTGCGGTTTTCAAACTTATTATGTTTGTATATTGTGATTCTCAATATAGTATTAAGAGTCTTACTATAAATACGGAGTTTGTTAGCTAAATTCAAAAATTTTTTGGGTTGAAGTCTACTGATGATTTCCAAAAGCTGGAACGAAATGCTTAACCATAAAAACAAGCCAATTTTTGAAAGTAAAAAAAAAAATTGTTGAACCTTTTATTTGATTCAGTTATTTTTTTCAAATAAAACTTACTGATTTTTTTTTAAATTGGTAAGAATTGTTATTAATTCAGTTAATTTATTAGTGAATGTGTTTGTAAATTACAAAAAAAAGATTTGCTGAATAATACAAAAAAATCTGCAAAAATGTTTTTCTGTTCCTATTAATAAATTTGACTGAAAATATTTTGAGTTTCAGTTAACTTTTTTCTCTAATGCCATAATAAGTTAACTAAAAATAAATTTTTTTTCCAGTTAAATTTTTACAAAATTGTTATCAGAATCTACAAATTTCTTTGTAGGTCCGCATGCATATAAAAAATTTACTGATTCAATGAATTTGGTTACTGAAAACGAAATTTAGTTTTTTCTGTGTAAATGAATATTAGAATATTTACAACTAAATTTGGTGTTATTTGTATTAATGAATAATTATCACATGTAATTTGGCTTAAAAAGCGATACGAACTTTAGCCTGTTAAAATCATAAATATAGAAACAAATGGAGTTTGAATAATAATTAAAATTAACGAAAACTAATTTGGCAGATGTAGCCTACACAATATGGCTGCTCTCAACTATCAAAGTTTGGAAGTCCCTATTAAAGATTGCTTTAGAAATAATACAATAAAGTGTGTTAATAAACCCTATATAGTACCAAATAAAATACCAACATCTTCTCTATCATTGAAAACTGTACCCCGTACTACATTAATATCACTGTATGCTGCATGCTTGGATCGATGTCTGTATGTTGAAATTGTGTGGCATTTTAAAAGCAATTGATTTAGTTTGTTACTTTTAGCTTAGAAAGCTTTTTTTCTAATACATTATTTGTTCCTTTATTTTTATGCACTTACTATACATATAGATATACATATACATACACACAGATACACACACATACGCGCACACACATACTTACATACCAACGTGCCACGTATTTAAGCCAACAAACATTCATATAGAGCACAGGAATTTAGTTCTATTCTGTTCATTTCATTTCGATGCATTTCTCATTGCTTTGTTTAGTTCGCATGTGGAAATGATATAAACAATCACAAAGACTAGCATTTAAAGAGAATGAGCATGATGAAGGCAAAACAAAGAGGAAATAAGCTTTGATATGTTTGCATAAGTATTATTTGCTTTTTGAAGTATCACTGTTTAACAAAGTAAAGTTATTTTTGTCGTAAATTTTTTATTCTGATTCTTTTAGTTTATTTCTAATCTGCTGCAGCAGGATATAAATGCATAAAGTAAAAAAAGAAACTTAATGGAAACGCATAAAATGTTTAAACTAAAAATAGTTTATGCTTTCCGGAACGCAACAAAAATTATTTATTAAAGTTTTAAAGGTAGTTTCTTTTTAACTAAACATGAATTAATTCCGAACTAAATTTATGGGAACTTCATAATATATCGTCATTAAAAATAATTGCAAGCCAGGCACTTAAGGCGTTTTATTTAATACATTATTTATTTTATATATTAGTTTATTTTTTATTTGCTCAATTCACAACCTATTGTCGTTAAATTTGGGTCGAACTCAGACATAAACCAACCATGCAATTTAAATAGGTTTTATCATCGGTTTGTATCAAAAATTAACTAGTGAACGACTGCCCAGCAAAAAATTTCAAAAAAGGTAATCGAGTGTGGAATTAAGCATTTTTGGTGGAAGTTCTTCCCTACTGTATTACCAACTTCCAAAGTCTAAACAAGTCTATATTGAAAATACCTCCAACAATAGGTTTTGAGTAGGCTAGTGCAAAACTGATTCAATCTAGAGCTGGATCCAACTCCTTCAGTCATTCATTTTACACACAAACCTGTAATCAATTGCATGTAATTACAATGTTTTTTGTCATAGGTTTGTGTTAAAAATGACCGACTGAATGAGTACCTCCTGTTACCGTGAATAAATACAGATATCAAACGATAATTAATTAATTTGTATGGCCTTAGTTGAAAAATATTGCATGAAATGAATATTATTCTGCAAGCGTAACCGTGGCGAACACTTGACTGATATTATTATAACAATCCGATGATTTCGCTTCAAAATATTTTTCTTTTCTTAAGCGGCCCAATTATTATACAGAAGTATTGTATGTGATGTTGTATATATTATTGCCTTTTTGACGTATGCTATGCAATAAATGTCGCAAGGTTTTCAATTTCATTTTCAAGGTTGCCCAATTTTCCTGACTGCAAAAAAGTAAACAACATTGAACAATGTGGCCACCACTAGGGTTTGCACACCGATTATAATCCTAATCGTAATCGCGATTAATCGCACCTTTTAATCGCAATCGTAATCGTTCGATTACGATTAAAATTTTTTCCCTTTTTTAAGCAAAGAATTTATGCCAAAATTTGCACACCGTTCAAATTAAACGCATAAAATTTAAATTGGCGCTTTAAGAAATCATCAGAAGACTTTAACCATAGTTTTGAAAAGTTTCAAACCTCGTTTCTTATGAACATACTTTCAAAAATCATTTGAGAATTTGAGAATAAGCTTTTTGGAAACTCCAATAGGAAAATCAAGTAGGCTCAGAAAATTATACAAAACACAAGAAACGATTTATGTATATGTATTTATATATATTTTCCTCCACCTTAATACAATAAAATTATTATAAGACAAAACGATAATTCAGATCCAAATTAAGCACTTTTATTAAATTTATTATTTTATTTCATTATATTCTCCCAATTTTATTTCAAAAACGTCGTGATATCTCAAAAATTTAATTTCGATTGATACAAATATTTTCAATTCGGTTGGCAGATAGGTGCAGTTTGTGTTATCTTGGGACTTGGAGTATAGATATAAGTAAGTGTCCGCACAGCATGAATTTATACCATGATGAATGACAACTTCGTATAAAATATGATATAAAAATACTGATTTTATATGAATTTGTTCATTATGACATATATTCATCAGATGTGGATACAAAATTAAATAAAAAATAAATTAATAAAGTAAAAATACATATACTTCGTCCTAGGACTAGTTTCCTATCAAAAAATTGATTTCCCACCATTCGTACGAACCTGATTTCACATGCTTTACAATTTTCTCAAAAATATAATAAATATAATTTAATTGAAAAATTAAATTAAAGCGCATACTCAAGACAAAATAAATAAATTTCTTTTGCTAAACCCATACAGTTCGACTTAAACTCATGACGCAATTTATTTTGGTTTAAGGAAAAATTATAATAGCACATTTTCTTGATTAATCACGTTTAACCGATAATCGCGATAAATCGCATATTTTTTAATCTTAATCGCGATTATGAAAATCTGTGATTATTTGCAAACCCTAACGAGCACATTAAACAATTGTCTTGATTGTACAATAAAAATCAAACGTCATTTGATATTTTCCAATTTATTTTGCCACCATCGAATATGACATACACACATTGGCAATATTATTGTACAATACGAATAATTGCACTATTATATTGCAAGTGTGTGGGCCGCTTAACAAATTAAATTAAAGCTCTATTTGGAAGACCGTTTATCGGTAGATAAGCAGATAAACGCACAGATGGACATATGAACCGTCTAATAGACGCATAGAGAAACAGACGATTTTTTAAATTTTTTATTGGTAACTGTGGACTACATTTTCAAAAAATTATATTTCACCTGATTTTCGTACACAAACTATTTTGGTTAATGTTCAGGTGCGTATGAGTAATATTTCCAATTCTTTCATGAGATAATAAGTATACGTTTGCTGATGCAATAAAACTATAGCATACTTTTGGGTAAATAATTATTATATTGGATATTCAGTGCGACTGAGTAAGTCGCTATTCACACTATGCCTTTTTAGCCTGCCTTGTATTGACAATTTTCTTTTGAAACCCCTACGAAAAGTCACACACATTTACATTAAGACTTTTTTATTCATGCCTTTTTGGCATTTATATACACGTTTAATGCTGAGAATACGAAAGAGGCAAAGAGAAATGTCATAAATCCCCTCGAATTTTCATTTCGTGCCTTTTGTTCTACACCGCAAGCTTCTCACCCCCTCTCACCAATAAACTAAAAAAGCCTGCCTGCACAGGCAAGCAGAAAAGGCACAGTGTAAATTGCGTCTAAGTTTTTAAAACAATTTATACATACTAGAGCAGGGCTATTCAACCTTTTTGGTTCGCGTACCACAAAATTCACAACCAACAATTCGCGTACCACCAAAAAAATTTTATGTGTATAAACAAGTATGGGCTCAATAAGTAACCAAACATTTTTAAAATATTTAATCCATTTCATTTATTAATAATAGAAAACAACAAAATTAAATTAAATAGAAATAAAAATTATTAAAAACATTAAAAGAATAAATAAAATTAAATACATAAAAATTAGGAGATCTTGGCTTCAGTACTTTATTATTAAACTAATAAAAAAATAAAATAAAATAAAGGAAATTAAACATAACAAATTAATTATTCAAAGGCAAGACTGTATTTCGAATTCATTTTATATATGCCAGAATTTAATTAGATCGCTGGCATTGCGTTTAATATCCGAGATTTTATATCTGGTTAATGAAAAAAAAAATGCTAAAATTTTCGAAGATTTGGCGTACCACCTGGGAAAGTTTCACGTAGCCCAAGTGGTACGCGTACTGCAGGTTGAATAGCCCTGTACTACGGAACTATGAAGAGTTTATTGGCAAAATTTCAAATTTAAAATTTCGGTCATTGTGCGCCAGAATCAATTTACAACACCTTTGCTGAAATATTTTAAATTGAACCCATTTGCAATGCAGATTATATATTTACAGCCTTATTTATAAAAATTATTAAGGCCTAATAAAGTGTTTTTAAAAAAAATTTCATACAAATTTTTTTTAATCCTTTATAAAGCCTTAATAATTTTTATAAATAAGGCTGTTAGTAACTTAAAGGGAGAAATTCAAAACTTATTATTAATAAAAAAATTTTATAAAACTATTCTTTGTTTGATGATCCTCAAGAAGTAAAAATGTTCAAAAGTATCTTGCAACAGCCTTTAGCAATATTTCTTTCTTGAAATTATAGTCATTTTAACTTCACCTGCAGTATTATGTAAGGGAGGCGAATATAGTACAAGTAACAACTTCAATTAACAAGAATAAACTGAAGTAAAAAAAGATCATTGCAAATATTTGGCAACTAATTAAATATGAATATACTCCCTGAGAAATTTAGACAGGAACTGCTTTTGTTTAGCAAAACAATTAACAACGGAAACAATCAAGCATTTAGGAAAATATTAGTAAGGTTGATAATACTCTATTCAATGTTGGAAGTATAATGGAGACAAGAGAAATTAAAAACAAAGAGGTAGAAAATTAGCAAATGCCTTCTTTAATGTTAATGTTTTAATTTATTTATCAATCATCGTTTTTAGGGTTCCGTACACCAAAGGTGAAAATTAACCCTATTGTTTTCGCTACGCTGTCCGTCTGTCCGTCACACGGTATTTTCTCAGGAACCGTACGAGCTACGGACCTGAAATTCGGACACAGTATGTAAAACCTTGGCCGCTACAATAACAAATACATCAGAGTTAAAAATTAAAGGGTGTTCCAAAACGAGCAACGAAAAATGTTAAAATCCCATGTAATTGTATGAATATATGTATATTGAAACTTGAAATTTGTAAAATTAGTGTATTTTTATACAGACTACAACAATTAACACTAAAATTTAAAAACTTTAAACTAAAGGGTGGTCCATCAGTTAATGCAATTTGGCTATGTAATTTTGACAATTTGCTATATCTTGGAAACCGTAAGAGGCAAACACTTGAAATTTTCAAAAACGGTAAAACTAACAAAAACCGAAAATTATAAAATCGCCAAACCAAAAAAAAAATCGCCAAAAATTAAAAAAAAATCGCCAAAACGAAAAAATCGCCAAAATTAAAAAAAAAATCTAACACTAAAATAAATCGCCAAATTCGAAGAAATCGCCAAAATTAAAAAAACGCCAAAATGAAAAAAACGCCAAAAATCGAAAAAAAAATCTCCAAATCGCGAAAATATCGCCAAAACTAAAAAAATTTAAATAAAAAAAATCGCCAAAATGAAAAAAACGCCAAAAAACAAGAAAATAAAGTGTCAAAACTAAAAAAGGAGCCAAAACTTAAAAAAATCCCCAAAAACTTGAAATTTTCAAAAACGGTAAAACTAAAAAAACCGAAAATTATAAAATCGTCAAACCAAAAAAAAAAAAAAAATCGCCAAAAATTAAAAAAAAATCGCCGAAACGAAAAAAATCGCCAAAATTAAAAAAAAAATTCTAACACTAAAATAAATCGCCAAATTCGGAAAAATCGCCTAAATGAAAAAACGCAAAAATTAAAAAAAAACGCCAAAATTCGCCAAAACGCGAAAATGTCGCCAAAACTAAAAATAAAAATTTAAATAAAAAAAATCGCAAAAATGAAAAAAATTGCCAAAAACAAAAAATCGCCAAAATGAAAAAACGCCAAAAACCGAAAACAAGAAAACCTAAAAGACCCCAAAAATAAAAAAAAATGCCAAAATTATATATTATATAGGATAAAGTTTGTATTAAATTACATATCTAGTGTTCGTACGGAATTCTTCGTGCGCGAGTCAGAGTCGCACTTTACTGAATTTATTTCTATTAAAGACCAATTTTGAAAAATATTTAAATGAGAAAAAAATTAGTATTTAGAGACTAGTCCTCATGTAATTAAAAATATTGTGTACCACTATTTAATAATAAATTAGCACTTTGTAAATTATAATGTTTTTTATATAGGTTTGTTATGTATTTTACTCTCCAGGTTACTTATTAAACTTAAGCCGTCTTAAACAAATGGAGTACTTTAAATTAATGTACTAACATCTGAATAAGATAAAACACCTTCAAGCGTTATATCACTAAAAAAAACATAAACACAGTTGGAGTCTATGGAAGCATAATTCAAAATTCTTAGTCACTGAAATGCGTAATTTGATTTCAAATATTCGGGGCGAAAGCAAGTACATACATACGAGTATATGTCACTAAATATAAACACACGTAAACTAATTATTTTGCTCTGTTGAAAATATCTCGAGGACAACAAAACGAATGAAGGGTATACGCAAGGCAACTCGTTAATATTTATTTATGCTACAATTGATAAATGCTCTAACGAACTTAAATGAGGGGAAGGCAACTATTGTAAAGTTAGTGCAAAATGGCTTATTAATAATAATAATAATAATAATAATAATAATAATAATAATAATAATAATAATAACACTGTCCAACAAAAAGTATAGGGAATTTTTACAATTTACTTCAACATTTGTTAACGCACTACTAATCTTAAATTATTGTTCTACTTATTCAGTTGAATAGTTTTTATAATTAAAAATACTTTGAAATTAATTATTGAGGGGTTTATGAATCTTATGTGAATTTCAGTGTTTCATCAGGGAACCTTTACCCAAAAATTTCTTAGAGCAATTAGAGATATTATGTTAAACTTTCATTCAAACAAGTGAGAAGTTCAATAAATGTTGACTTTTTTTCAGCTCGAATTGTAGTTGTAAATAGTGTAAATGTAATCGATCGAATATTTTCTATTAACATTGTGTGACAAGCTGTATTTGAATCTATTATTTATGATAAGCCCCTTGTCACACAGAGTAAAATTTTAGAAAATAAACTAATCTGCTTATATATCTTTATAAACTTTTTATTTGCTTTAACATTTGTGACAATGTTTAGACTTTTGGAGCTGAAAAATTTAATAATTGATTTATTTTTAATATATTATTTTCTTGATAAAATACCTGTTCAAAGTAATTGACAAAAGGGGTTTTGCTTTGAAAAAATTTTTATTGTGGATTATTTGAATCACTTTTATGAAACTTTTTTACACAAAGTCCTAGTTTACACTATGCAAGTCTTATTGCTAAGCTGATTATTTTGATTGGGGAGAGAGACGAAGGGAACAGAAACTTTTATTTTCCCCTCGTCTCTCTCTCTCTCTCTCTACTAACAAACTAATCAGCTTAGCAATAAGTCTTGCATAGTGTAAACTAGGACAAAGGATTTTAGAAAAAGTATAGTAACATTTTGAATTTAACGTCGGTTTATTTGTGGAATTTCCTAGACTGGTTTAATAAATTAAAGCCTCTTATCAATTATACAGGGTGGGCCAAAAGAAACCAAGGGGTGTAAAAGTTTAATAACTTTTTTGTTTATTAACTTTTTTTTATTTTTTCTTTCAGATTATATAATATACAAAATGCAAATTTTTTTACACTAAGTATGAAAAATGATGTCTCTTAAATGACCACCGTTTTCAGCTTCGCACTGATGGGCTCTTTTTAGAGCATTTTCCATAACATCTTTCAAAACTTGTGGCTGTAGCGTTCGAATTTCTGCAACAATGTTTGCCTTGAGTTCAAGGATTGTCTCTGGCTTGTTCACATACACTCGCTCCTTCAAAAAACCCCAAAGAAAATAGTCGGGTGCTGTCAAATCTGGCGATCGCGCTGGCCAAATAATTTCCGAATTTCGAGAAATTATTCGCTCTCCAAAAATTTGACTTAAAGGTGCCATTGTGTCTCGGGCAGTATGGGCAGTGGCTCCGTCCTGCTGAAACCACATACCAGGTCTGTTCTCAAGAGCAGGACGTAAAAAATTTTCTATCATAAACCGATACCGCTCTTCATTTACGGTTACAGCACTTCCATCTTCATTCTCGAAGAAGTAGGGCCCAATGACATTTTCAGATGTGATCCCACACCATACTGTACACCTGATGGGGTGCAATTGCCGTTGATGAATGGCTCTTGGATTTTGAGAACCCCAGAACCTACAGTTCTGCTTATTAACAAAGCCATTCAAATGAAAATGAGCTTCATCACTCATAATCAAATTTTCAATAAAGTTGATTTCATTTATTCATTTCTTATTTTCTGATTTTCATTTATTATTTTCATTCATTATAAATTCTCCAAGTGTTGTCTATATAATCTGAAAGAAAAAATAAAAAAAATTAATAAACAAAAAAGTTATTAAACTTTTACACCCCTTGGTTTCTTTTGGCCCACCCTGTATAAGGCGTTTCATAAGTAAACTGAAAGTATTTGTGGCAAAATTGTGCTAAAGAAGTAACGAAACATTACTGCTTTCATACACCCAGAGAAGAAATGACACTATACGTGCTCAAACTGACCACATTCGGTGTCAAAAGTGTATCAACAACTTTTGTGGTCAAGTTGTACACGCCGTTGTCAATTTGACAACGAAATATTGACAACAAAATCGTTGTCAAATCGAGCACAAATGTGGTGAAATTGACACCGAATTGTTGTCGAATTGACACCATATCGTTGTCAAATTGACACCATATCGTTGCTGAAATGACACCGTGGCGTTGTCAAGTTGACACCATACCGTTGTCAATGTGACACCATGCCGTTGTCAATTTGATACCGTTCGTTGTCTATTTGGAAATAAATTTCCGTTCCTTTCCCAATCTATTCCCATAAAAATAGAAACTAAAATCCATTGTTTTTTTTAAACTAGTTTTGTTATATAATTTAAATTTAATTATATACAGACATTCAACAATGTTTTCCAGTCCTACATTTACTTAAAATGGAACTATGATTACAAGGCTTTTTATAAATAAATATTTCTATTTTTGAAAAAGTTCCGCCAGTTTTGGAGCAGTTTGACCCTGGAGTGGTGGCAGCCAATTCATTACGTTTCCACCATTTACCCACTTTGGATGGCACTGACACTTTTTTATCATCAATTCCATGCTATGAATATAGTCATATTGTAATACTATATTTATAAAAATTATAACATTATAATACCTCAGTTTTCTTCCAGGCAAAGAGATTTCTCTGAATTCCACATGTAGCCCTAATGGTGGGACTGCTTCCTTCAAATCTTCGTTTTTTAAATATGGCATGCTCAAGCATTAAAAATTGAAATATAAAGGGTGTCTCAACAAGAACGCAAGATTTAATGGTGGGACTGCTTCCTTCAAATCTTCTTTTTTTAAATATGGCATGCTCAAACATTAAAAATTGGAATATAAAGGGTGTCTCAACAAGAACGCAAGATTTAAATTTTAAATAAAACACAGATTTTAAAAAAAAATCGTGAAACTTTATTATATCGTAAAGTAGACAAAATGAGGTTTTGTGGGGAACAACAAATCGGGCAGATGGCCGCCGCGGCTTTGCTGGCACACACGCGATCTTTTAATGAAATTTTCAAAGGCCGTTTTGCATAAATGCTGCGGTATTTCATTAATGCAGCGTCCAATTTCCTCCTTTAAGGCTTGAGTCGTCGTCGGCTTATTCGCGTAAACCATCGACTTCAAAAAACCCCAAAGAAAAAAGTCTAATGGTGTTAAATTGCACGATCTAGGCGGTCAATTTTGGTCTCCAAAACGCGAAATAACACGACCGGGAAATGACTGATGTAGCAATTGAATTGTTTCTCTGGCTGTATGACATGTGGCGCCGTCTTGTTGAAACCACATACTCTCCACATTCATTTCTTCAATTCTAGGCACGAAAAAACTGGTTATCATTTCACGATGCCGAACACCATTGACTGTTTGCGCTTGACCTGCGTTTGAGCGACATCATCACGTACAGCTGCGACATTTTCGTTCGATCGACCTGGTCGAAGGCGCGTTGTTGTCTTTACATCACTAACAGACCCAGTTTCGGCAAATTTATCCATTAATGTCTTTACAGTTGACTCTTTTTGAGCATTATTGTGACCCCAAATTGATCGCAAATTTGCGAACTGTAGCCGCAAAACTTTCACCATTTCGGTAAAACAATTTCACAATGAGAATGCGTTGTTCATTCGTGTAGCGCTCCATTTTTACTAACCTCGTACCTTCTACTAGCAAACAATAACAATTGTTCAAATGTCAAACAATGACACTTCGAATGGCGCCAAATTTAAATCTTGCGTTCTTGTTGGGACACCCTTTATATATGTAATTATTTTTGCAAATAAAAGGTTTGATTTACTTACCTTTTAAATATTCAAGAACGGATTCCATATTTATGTTTTTTAAGAATTCCTCAAGTTTATTATCAACCTCCGTGTCTTCAGCATCGGTGATGGGAGTACACGTGTCATTTCTAAAAGCTCCAGCAAATTATTTTCTTGCATATTACTCATTTTTAACTAGTTTTCGAAAACACGCTTCCTTTCACCTTCGGTAACAAACAAATAATAAGAAAAACATAGTCGACAACAAACGGGTAAGAATTGACAACAAAACATTGTCAATTTGTACACATTCGTTTACAAGTTGGCACCCGCGTTGTCAAAACCTAAAATTTGACAACGTAGCATTGTCATTTTGAACACATTCGCTTACAAGTTGACACCCGCGTTGTCACAACCTAAAATTTTACAACAATTTTGTTACAATATTGTCAATTTGAACACGATCGGTAACTAGTTGAAAACGTGTGTTGTCAAAGAGCAATATTTTACAACACATTGTTGTCAATTTCTACACGTTCGTTAACGAATTTACAAGCAGCGTGGTTAAAAAAGATCGACAACGTAGGGTGCCAAATTGACCACGAACGTTGTTAGTTTTGCAACGTCTTTTTTCCCTCAGTGTAGTCAAATGACGTATTATAATATGACCTACAGATTTTTTCGTAATAAAAGGTCTTTGATTAAAAAAGGTCACAATTAATATGTTGTGGCTTATACTTAACCTTCATAGGGTCTTTGGGTCAATTTTGACCCATTCAGGAAAAAACTTTGATTTTTTCTGAAAATTAGTGATTGATCTATGCCATATTTTCTGACTTTTATTTAATTTTATATCTTAACAGATATAGTAGGATTATATATCCGCAAACTTGCCAAAGAAAATTGTATGCAAGATTTTACACTAGAGATCTTCTAGTGAAATTTGACCCGTTTTAAAGTTTGGAAGTGTTTTGTCTGGTATTTCTTGTAAAATAATGAAATATAATGAAATAGAAAATGGCCTGCATACGACTGCAGATAATTTTTTTACATCTTATCGGTTGAACAATAAATACTGAGATCACAAATCACTTTAGTTCAAACTACACATAAAAATATAAATGAGTTACTACCAGAGATAGTACATGTGTTATTATCATGCGTGTTTATCATTATTTTTGTTTTACCAAAGATAGTACTTGTACCCTTCTTATATATATTCCGATAAAAAAAAGTCTTCTTAGTATAATATGGTCACTTCTGGCTGCAAATGGGAGGGTAAATACTACTTTTTTGGGCAACAGAAGGGAATCACTATGGACCCAATTGCGTCTCCAAGTGGAGGTGCGGTAAAGCACCACCCTTCCTAAACTAACCTAACCTTCTTAGTACTTTGTATCATATCTCTAAAGTTAGTAATCACCAAGACAAGAAACTGCAAATATGATTAGATTGCAATAAATAAAATGGAAGGGTTTATTTGCTGGACAAAGTTAGATCATGTTTTACTTGCAAAAGAAAGACTAATCAATGTTGTCAAATGGTGGTTAGTAACATGGTAAATATATAAGCTTACAATGCTTTTGTGATATCTACATCAGCTAATAGCGGCTGGAAATAAACTGTTTTGCAAAACGTCGACACTTCTTAGAAAATTTAGGATTGCAGCTTACTATGCCTTATATAAAAAACCAAAAGAGGTTATCAATATCAGTATTTTCACAGAAAGTTGCACTAAAACTACGTGAGGTAAATGAGTAGCCGTAAACTTCAACTAAATCCAAAGAAAAAATGCTTGAAGGAGTCGTTGCCAGATAGGCCTCAACGCAGAAAATAAAACACCATTAGATACTATTATAACTTGCAAAAACTTGGTATGAAAACTGCACTCTGAAACCATTGCTTATGTACACTCAAAAAAAAAAAGACATATATAGGGTGTTTTTTTGAGGGGTATAGAACTTCGAATTGAAATAAAACACAAGAAAATCGTTTTAATGTCCATCAATTTGGCTTTATTGGAAGGATAATTTTATGCCATTAATGTTTAAATATGATTTCGGGCATGTGGCCGCCGCGGCTGGCTCGAATAAAGCCAATTCTACAGGTCCAATTTTCAACCACTTTTTCGAGCATATGGGGCCGTATGTTTGCAATAACGCCACGAATGTTGGCTTCCAAGTCCCCTAACGTTTCTGGTTTGTTGGCGTAGACGAGCGACTTGACATATCCTCAAAGAAAATAATCCAATGGTGTCAAATCACACGATCTTGGTGGCCAATTGACAGGTCCATTCCGCGAAATTATGCGCTCATCGAATGTTTCCTTCAATAAATCGATTGTGACGTGCGCTGTGTGGCATGTAGCGCCGTCTTGTTGGAACCACAACTCATCCACATTCATGCCATTCAATTCGGGAACAAAATAGTCGGTTATTCGGCTCCAATTGCTGTGCACGGTGACGAATCGATTCATTCGGGTCCTCTTCAACACTTTGCTCTACAGCGGCAATTGTTTCTTCGGTGCGCACTGTTCGACGTCTCTGCGGATGCGTATTATCACATAGAGTAAACGTAGTGCGAAAACGATCCATGGTTAACCGAATTAATTGCTCTGATGGACGATTATGTCGACCATAAAATGGACGGAGCTTGCGGTAAACTTCGCGAACTGAACCATTATTTTCGAAATAAATTTGCACGATTTGCAAGCGTTGTTCTTTTGTCAACCTGTTCATGATAAAATGGCAAACCAAACTAAATATTAATCACTTGACAGCTGACAAAATGGCCGCCAGTTAAAAAAGTGATGCCAACTTAAAGTTCTATACCTCAATAAAAAACACCCTTTACTATTATTAAGGAAAAATTTTTTCTAAATTAAAGTAAAAAAAATTTCTAAGTTTAATTAATTTTTTCTAAGTTTAAGTAAATTTTTACAAAAATCTAGTAAAAATTACTTAATATGAGTAAAAAATAAAAAGTTCATATTCTCAAAAGTATTTAGTTCATAAAAATACACACAAAAATTCTCACATTTAAGGTCAAGTTTACTGGTTTAAAGGAAATATTTACCAAAAATTGGAAAATGGTTTAAAAGTTTAGGGAAATTGTATCCTAAAAACTAGTCAATCTCGTTATAAATCAAAAAATAAATTTTACGACATGACTTACTCCTAATTAGTTCATCAAATTTGAATAACTTGAAAGATATAAAAAGTTATTCTAAATTTTAGAAAAATATTTACCAGTTTTAAGTATTTTTTCTGTGAATTATAGAATATATTTTTTATTTGCATTCAGCAAAAAATTCAAGTACATTTTTCATATATCCGACGAATATTTGAACTTGAAATAAATTTTTTTGAAAATAAAATAAAATTTTAAAACACAAAAATTTCAATGCTTATTCGGGCTGCCTGTTAGGCAATTGGTTAGAGTGCTTGCCTATCAGTCAGAAGGTTGTTGGTTCAATACTTGCCCCCTCTCAAGGAATTAATACGTATGTATGGTGAATTAATTAAGAACATAATATGAAGATATAATAAAAAACACACCATGTGGTATAGAATTTAATTAAAAACAAAAAAGTACAAAAATTAAAGACAAAAAAAAACTTTGAAAAATTTACTAAATTTGAAATAAAAGATGAAAAACCTTTTTTGCAATTCTCCGAATTTTATGGAGAAATTTGACTTAATTTTAGAAAAATTTTATTTAAATATAAAAATATAATTACTATAAACTAGTTCATTAATGAACTAAAAATTTAGTAAATATTTTACTGGTTTCGAGAAAAAAACAGCTTTGGCGCCATACGACAACTTTTTTTTACTCAAATTTAGAAAATTTTCCAAAGTTTTAGTTAGTTTTTTTTGAGTGTACGTACAATTAATAATAATATCGATTTAGTATTACGGTTTTATCTATCATATATTAATCGAATTAAATATATGAAATAATGTTCTCTTTCATTGGCAATAAATGAATCACAAATAAATGAAACCAATACATAATTTTCAATTTGGGTCAAATTTGACCCGAAGATCGTTAACGTCCACGATTTTAAAGACCCTATGAAGGTTAATGCTACTCAGCTTAATTTTGTCACTATCAATATATCAATATATTAGTGCCGGTTTCGATTGCATACGAATGTAACAACTATCGGAGTATCTGAAAGTAAAGCAAGGATACCTACGTAAGTGCTTAAATAAAGCAAAATAGTAAACATATATTTTCGGATTCCAAAAACTTTGCAATTAAAAATATTTAAAATAGTTCCCTTCTGTGCTTTAAGGTTGACCTATTTAAAATGCTTAAATATTTCCATGAAAATCTTTGTTGCACAGTGCAATTATTTAAATTAATTTCACCCACTGATAATGCACTCGATTTTCCTCTACTTTGCATTGTTGGTGACTGTTGGCGTTTTCAGTATCTTTGTTTTGCAGGCTGCATGTGCGGTTGTTTTGCTTCTAGCATGATGTTGTTCTTTTGTTGTATCCACAGGTATGATAATAATTATTGTTAAGCAATTATTGAAAACACATCAAGGCAAAATTTCAACTGAAACAACTATAAAGTCGGCAGAAATATCTAAAAGCACCAAACATTTACGGCAGTTTTCAGTTAATGAAACTTATATTTGGGTGTTTCTTGTTAGTTCATATTGACTATGAGCAAATTGAATTGAAATAAGCGTAATGTGTAAAATACCACATACCACATTACTTAAATGAGCATATCAATATGTATATATGACATGTGCCATTATTCTATGTAAATTATTCGGATGGAATATTCTGCTGTATCAATGACTAAAGGCACCAACAGACGACATGTTTTTACATGTGTTTTTTAAGTTTTCAACTCGTATGTTTTTCTTTATGCTTGTCAATATTGGTTAATTTACATAAGGTTTATAATTTTTGGTCACAAACGTACATGTAGTATCACTTCTTCTTTTTCAGTATATAAATATCCACGTAGTTTGTTTTATAAATGGCTTGCAGCCGTCGAAATATTTTTGGTTCCGTCGCTGTAGTACTGGTGACGCAAATTTGCTTTTTTAATTTTTTCTTTTTTAAACAAGACGTTGAGGTTGTATCTAAAAATCTATACATTTTTGGACTTATTTTAATAAAACGACAACGTTAAATTAAAAAAAAAGTATATAATTAATTTGTCTTGCAAAATACTTCATTCAGACGGCTAATAATAGTGCACAAAATCAACCGCCGACGAATTTGTTCGCATGACATAGACATTTGGAGCTGTACGTTTAACATAAGAAAATAGAGCACGCTCTATTTCAAATAATGTCTTATGTTTTTTGTCATGTTTTTTACACAAGCAATGTTTTAAAGGTAACACACGACATGTTTTCGTTTACATATGTAAATTCTGGCACATACAATGTGAAAAACATGTCGTCTGTTGGTACCTTAAGTGTAAACATGAAAATTTAAATTTTTAAAGACGGCTATTCACTAATATTTAATTAATTATATGAGAAACAAACTCCTTACCATGGCCAGCTGAACTTGCTATTTTAATTACAGAGAAAGTATCCAAAGTTTTTCAAGCCCTTGGATTGACATTTTTCCAGAACAAATATGATTTCCATTTTATGTAATAAAAAAATATGCTAAGAGCATAATGCTTTCCTTGAAATTTCCTACCAGTTTTAAGTTTAAAAAAATTATTGTGTATTTAAAATCGATTTGATAAGAAATTACGGAGTAATAAAATCCAAAAATTGTATCCCCAAATTTTAGTCAACAGATTTTTAAGTCTGTAAAAGTAGTGAATATCCAAAACAAATTTGACAAAGACCTTTGAAGTTCTAAAAAAACAAGACAATGTTTTAAAGTAATTGTAATTTCTTCTAAGTAAAAAAATTGATAAAAAAAAAATACTTTGAATAAAATGTACTATAGATTAGATGTTTGGAATCACTTTAGCTTCTGTTTTTAGTTGGTCATGCATGTCTTTTTAAATATTTTGTCGACAGCTAAAATTCCACGACCAGCAAAATAGGCACTTTCTTAAGATAAAAAAAAGTAACAAAAACAACAATTAAAATTTATGCAGAATAAAATTTTTAATTCCCAAGAGTTTTCTCTTTTTTTTTTTGTAAAAGTTCAAGCCGTTGGAATCCTTTTTTTAAATTCTTTCCATAGTTTTCAATGTGTTGCGCACACTGTCCGTCACAAGTAGAGATGCTAATCGGGACAGGTTTTTAGAGATCCTGGGCTTCGGGACTTAGTGATGTAGTCTCGAAATCCCCAACCGGGACCCCGAGATTTTCGGGACTAACAAAATCCCGAAAAAATTGTGAACAAATGTGAATAATATTTTTATTTAACAATTAATTTTTTTGCATGTTTAAAAGGTACATACAGACGAACACATGTAAATATGTATGTATGTATGTACTTATATAATTCAGACTTTTAATTAAAATATTAAACACTAATGCCATTTTCGTTTCTAGAAAAATATTCACATTTTTTATTTTTTGCTATAAAATTTGGCGTTCGTCTGATACAATAATTTTTAATAAACTCTCTATTTCAAAACACTATTTTATTGCAAATTTTCATTTCATGTAATATTTTTTCCTAGAAATGATGGCGTTTTCTTTTCTGTGGCAAAAAAGAAAAAGTGCTTAAGTCGAGATAAGCTTATTTTGAGTTAATGATGCCTCAGTAATATTCGCATATTCGAAAGTATCTCTGGTTAAAATCTCAATAAATTTTTGATTTGACTTGCGACTTATATTTTTTAGACTTCTAATCTCATTTGGAGCAATAGCCTAATTTAGATTATACTTTAGTATATTTTAACTTAAATATATTAATTATAGTGTGTAGAACGATATTTGCTTAAAAACTAAAGATTAACAGAGAATTTCCCGACTGAACTGTAAAGGAAACAAATTTCTGAAAATCGACGTGAAAGTTCAAACGTGCTCTCCAGCAAAACAGTAAAATATAACTTAAGCTATGTACAGACGATTGTCAGATCTTACAATATTTTCATATCTGGCAATGTACTGGCAATCGAAAATTGCCAGTACAATATTACTTGTCAGTTCACACGGTTGTAGGAAAATCTTACAATTTATTGCCAGACGGTTGTATGACAATAAATTCATGTAAAAAAATCGTCAGTCGAAAAATTGTCAGTTCACACGGTTGTGATATGCACAAATTGTCAGATCTGTTGTTATGCGTTGCCAGACTCGAAAGAAATTGTTACATATCAATCGTTTGTGTTTGTGTTAAATGTAAAAAGTGAAAGCATTGTTACTGTTCATACGACTAAAGTCGCAATTTGACCCTTTTTTTTAGCGGTCTGCGATTTTTTGTGTGACTTTTTTTATGCCCGACTTTTGCGACTTTTTTGATTTTCCTGGGAAAAAAATTCTCACAAAAAACATTAATATTGGAATAAATTAAATTTACTTTTTATAAAAAAAAATAACTCCGTCAAAACTTAAAAGCAATTCACAGAATATTGTTGATTTGGAAGCACTTTTATTATTTTATATTATATTACGTTCTTGCAACCTTGTTATGTGTACAATGTCTTTAAGAAAATTTTCTCTAATTTTCAGTAAAAGTTTCAAAGAAAAAAAGCGTTTAAAATAAAAATTTTGGTTTTACAGTGCTTATTTTACAAAATTATTTTTAGCTGCCGAGTCAATGTAAGAAAAAGTTGTGGTAAAACACACAAGTGTGTACTAACATGTGAACATTTTGAAACTAACTTTGCTTAAAAATGCTGTCAGCTTTAAATTTAATAGACAAATATACGGAAGAGTGGATTGCAAAACAGTAATATTTATATACATATGTATGTTGAAGTATAAAATATATGGATATATGGCGCCAAGATCAAACGAATAGAATTGAAGTAAAGAGCTCACGTGGTTTTGGTTCGACATGTTAGAATTTTGTAAAAAATATCTTGACGTTGGCAGCATTCGACAGCGAAATTTATTAAACTTAAGTAGATTTCTTCAGTATGCATACAAGAAAATATGTATTGAAGCATATACAATAATGTAACTGTATATGTTATGAAATATGCAATAAGCTTTTTATTTTGATTCAGTAATATTTTTTAGTAAAAAAGCGTTTCAAAAGATGTGCAACTTATATTTTCTCACGCGACATTTTTGTGCAACTTTATTTTTATAAAACGACCTTTTGTGCGACTTTTTAAAAATTCTCAGCGGTAACCCTGAGTGAAAGTATAAATTATTATGGACCATAAAGAAGCAATTGCAATGATTTTGTGTGCATATAATATTTTATTATAAATTTTTTTATTTAAAATCAAGCGTGTGCAGTGTTGCCCATAGAAATAATTCTCTTACAATGACGCCATTGTCAGATGCATAAACTTCGCACATCTGACAATATTAAAATTCCTGACAAATATCTGGCAACAATTTTACAATGTGTTCACACAATTGGAAGATGTGTGACAATTTGTTGTCAGCTGCTAGTCTTGCAATGGACTGACAATGCATTTTCTGGCAACGACGTCTGACAAAAATTGTCAGTTCACACGGTTGTAAGAAACTTTGAGCACATTTTATTGTCAATATTGTAAGATCTGACAACCGTCTGTACATAGCTTTAATCACTTTTTCCTTTTTGCTACAGATATACATATATTATGTACTCGTATACACAATATAATATTATCTACTAAAATATTTATTCAAAGCAAATTTTTTTATTTTAACTTTTTATAACAGGGCGTTTGTAATAAATTTTAATAAAGAAGATGACATTCAAAAACATTATTTATTCAAAAACGGGATTCCGAAAATCCCGAAAATCCCGGGCTTTAAAATTAAAAAATCCCGGGCTCCGGGCTATTTTCTCAAGAACCGTAAGAGCTACGGACCTAAAATTTGAACAGACCGCTACAACAACAAGTACATGAGAGTTAAAAATTAAAGGCTGATGTACGTAAAAATATATTTCAAGTTCAAATATTTTTCGAAAATATGACAAATGTACTAAGATTTTGTCATAAATAAACATATCATAAACAAATTAATAATATATCCCACAATTCAAAGAAGAAATAATTAAAACTGGTAAATATTTTTCTTAAATTTAGAACCCATTTTTAAATGTTTTAAGAAATTAAAATTTCATGAACTACTCAGGAGTAAGTCAGTACCTATAATATAGTTTTTGATTCAAAACGGCATTGACTAGTTCTTAGTATACAATTTCTCTGACCTTATAAACAATTTTTCTAGTTTTAGTAACAATTTCTTTTAAGTCAGTGAACATTTCCTTAAATGTAAGAATTTTTTTTTTGCATTTTATGCACTATTTTTAAGGATATGAACAAATAATTTTTATTAGATTTTTGTAAATTTTACTTGAACCTATAAACCTTTTCTTAAACTTAGAAAATTCGATTACTTAAATTTAGACCGTTTTTTTTTTGATTTTCATTAGTTGCATAGGTCTTTTTTTAGTGTAAGAATGTTTCAATTAATTTTTTAATTTAATCTCAAAAAAACATTTCAATTAAATTTTTAATGGAATCTTTAGTAAATCATCAATTAAATTTTTAGTTATTCGTGTCTGTCACGACTTTCGAACGTTTTCAATTAGAATAAAAATTTCCGAATCGCAAAAAAAAAAGATTTGGTGTCTGCATACTTCCGAATATTTTTGCAAAATTGGTTGCTAATGTGGGCATGTTTTTCATGTCCCCTATGTTCTATGTATTAAAACCAAATATATATTGGTTTAAATTTCCGAATTAGGTAGATGAGATATCAAGCCTAATTTTAAAAAAGATTTCGTTTAAATTAAATTAATTTTAATGTGGAAAAAAGGCGATTCTATTTACTTTCACATTGCTTGGTGCAGTCGAAAGTAAAACGAAAAAATTATTCGGAAGTGAATGTCAGGACACCAAAATATGCGGAAAAGATTCACTTTCACACGGATGTGAAAGTCATGACAGACACGATTATAATATTTTTTTTTTATTAAAGAAAACGTGAATTTAAATATCTATATTTCCCTGATTTGCTGAAAACCAATTAGTTTTTTAATTAATATTTGGT
This sequence comes from Tachina grossa, assembly GCA_949987645.1. Classification (NCBI taxonomy): domain Eukaryota; kingdom Metazoa; phylum Arthropoda; class Insecta; order Diptera; family Tachinidae; genus Tachina; species Tachina grossa. Next base: position 64,370,719 of record OX465275.1, on the reverse strand, counting down.
TTTTTTATTTAAATGTTGTTTATACTTTTTGTTCATACTTATGTGCATTTCGCTAGTAAGAATCTCTGACGATTGACACACTCCGCATGATAAATCACTTAGTGCTATATTTCAATGTATTGTTAATACCGATAAAAAAACGTAGATGCAAATAAATCTATATTCGTCTTTCAATAAGGAGAATGATTAAATAAATTATTTTAAATTAAAACCTGCAATGATTGATAAAAAAATATGATATTTTTTTTCTTTGTAGTGATTAATAGAACATCAATAGTTTTTCGAATGGCTGCACAAAATTTTCTTGTTGCGTTACAGTGATGTTTAAGCCACGCTCGCACATTGATTAGCCAAGCGACGAGAAAATGTTAAAGAATGGCAAGCTTCATCCGAAATGGGGCTGTTTAATGAGCGGCATTTGTGAGCTGATATTTCTTAAAATGTCTCTATCGAGAAATGTTTCCTTAAAGTTTTTGTGTGATAATCCTATTAAGTCTTATAAGGTAAGTTTACTTTCTATTTATTTTGTAATATGACATCGATATCATCTTAAAATTTCTAATTTTTCAAAATCGTCAAATTATTTTCATGATTGGCATTAATATTTGTTACTTTTATTGTTTACCGCTTAGTAATCTAAAGTGTTTAAAACGTGTTTTATTCTTCATGACTTCCACCTTAATTCAAAGAAGCTTTAAAAACTCCCGATAGATATTTGAGAAGTGCAAAAATACAAACTTTTCGAAAAACTTAAAAAAACATTTGTATGTAATTAATGAGCTCTAGGTCAGTTTTTAATAACGTTATAAATATTTATTATTTTATAATGTCGATATTTCGATATCCTCCGGATATCTTCTTCAGGACGATATTTTTAAATAAATTTAACAGTTAAACAACAATATACATATAAATAACAGCAACACTAAATTTGTTTTTGGTTTTTTGTTTTTTATAAATTAAATTAAAAAATTGTTTGTGATGAAAGTTAATAAATATTTTGTTTTTTGATATTTCAAATTAATTTTTTCTTTTTGTTATTTTGAAAATAGATAGGAAATTAAATTGAAAAATGAGGAAATGAATATTGTAATTTCCAAATTTGAAAATTATTATTTGAAACACCCTATTACCTATTTCCTATTTTGTTCTTATATATTAACAGCCGTATTCATAAAAATTTTAAACCGAGTTTCAAATATTGTTTAAGCAAAATTCGCTAAAATTGTATTCATAATAGAATTTTAGCTTAAAAAACGGTTTTTAAACCTTGCGTATATCAGCAAATTTTAAAATTGACTGCCCCCATGTTTAAACCAATTTTAAGGTGACGTTGTTGTAATTTTGCTTTGTTTTTGTTTACATTTTGAACTTTACCTGTATGTACATATATGTGTATGTATGTATGTACTTATGTATGCATGTATGTATGCATATGCCAGTGTTATTTAGAAGAAAACAATGTAATTTTTTTTATAGGAACTATTGCCGAAATAACAAATATACTCTAAAGAATATTTAAAAGAAAAGAAGCGATCCAGTTTCCATTCCCAGTCATTGTTTTCTCATTTTATGTGTTAACAAAAATAGTATAATTGTAGAAAATTAACTAGTGATGTATAAACACTCAAAACAAACAAAACAAAGCTCGTTATTCTAGTGCTTCTTTATCTGCAATACAATAAATAATATAAAAAGCACTTTTAACAAAGATTTGTTGTGAACTTTGTTTATTATTTTATTAAATACAAGTTGGAACATATCTTTTATTTTATAGAAACAATATTTTTCTGAAAACCGACAAATAAACAAAATAGACACGAGTACTTTGTGAGTTAACAATCGTTGTTTTGCAGAACTAATATGCAAGTGACAAATAAAGAATACAGTGTTGCCACGATATTTTAATAAAATCTAGTTAATTGATTTTTAGTTAAAAAACTGATTATGAATACCAATATTTAAAAAACGTTATTTAGCCTTAAAACGTTTTTTAACTAATATGAATTTTAAACCTCAATCAACTTTTTTTATGAATACGGCTGTAAATGTCGATAATTCTGTGCTACACTATCAGTATCTGCCTTATTCTTTTATCTAACGGTACTTTAATTATTTCCAACATTTCTAACATAAAACGACGTTTATATTTATTTTATGAATTTAAAATTGATACATTTTCAAAATCAGGATAGTGATTTGTGTTGCGGCAATGTAAAGATAATGCTGTTTTTGTGAAGATGTATAGTTTCTGTATTTAAGATTTGATTTATGCTCAGTTAGTCTTGTCTTAAGTTTGTTCTTTGTTGTACCTATATATACTTTACTACAAATTCCATTATCATTTCCTTTGCATGGTATTTTGTATACAACATTTGACCTATCTAGTTTATCTATATTATCGTTTTTATTACTGAATAATCTATTTAAGGTTTTATATGTTTTGTGCGCTATCTTATATCTGTTTTTATCATATATATCAGAATTTTATAGTCTTTCTGATAATGTAGGAATATATGTTAAAGATTTTTATAATTTTTGTTTAAAAACGAGTATTCCACAAAATTTGATGTACATAGTATGTACATAGCTTTAGGTTTGTTCATTTACTAAAAATTGTTACGAATTTGTAAAAATTGTTACTGGAAAGTGTTCATTAACTTAAAAAGTTTGCAAGAAGAGAGCTTCAAAAGAGAGAAAAAAAATGGGAGACAAAAAAATTCCTACAAATTATTACTGGTCAAATTATTACTTGCAAGAATTATCCAACCACCTGTTTGTTGTGTATTTTGTTATCAAATTAATTATTTCAAAAATATCTGAAAAAGGAAAACTGAAAAATATATATTTCTTTGTTAAAAAAAAACATGTAACTATAAGAATGAAAAAAGAAAGCATGTTCTCTTAATTTATTATTTTTCTTTCATTAAGCCACATAAATTCAATTTTAATAGAAAATATATAGATGGAAAGTGGCATTTTTGTATTTATTAATGAATAAAATTAAAAATTATCAAAAATGCATAAAAATAGTAAAAAAAACATAAAAATGTGTACAGTTTTTCATATTAAATGTCAATTTCTAAAAAAAATTGCAATTTAAAATATTATCAAACAAAATACATTAGAATAAATTCAGTAAAGTGCTACTCTGACACGCGCACGAAGGGTTCCGTACGAACACTAGATATGTAATTCAATACAAACTTCAGCCCATATAATATATAGTTTCCGCATTTTTTTTTTTTTTGGTTTTTGGCGTTTTTTCAATTTGGCGATTTTTTTTCGTTTTGGAAATTTTTTTCATTTCGGCGTTTTTTTTCGTTTGGGCGATTTTTTTTTTAGTTATGGCACCTTTTTCGCCTTTGGTCGGTTTTTTTTCTGTTTTTGGCGTTTTTTCAATTTGGCGATTTTTTTTTTTCATTTTGGCGATTTTTTTAATATAAACAATTAGTTTGGTTTGGGCGCATTTTTCGCGTTTTGGCGATTTTTTTCGATTTTTGGCGTTTTGTTTTCATTTTGCCGATTTTTTTCATTTGGGCGATTTTTTCGAATTTGGCGATTTATTTTAGTGTTAGAATTTTTTTTATTTTGGGTTTTTTTTCGTTTTGGCGATTTTTTTTTTTTGGTTTGGCGATTTTGTAATTTTCGGATTTTTTAGTTTTACAGTTTTTGAAAATTTCAAGTGTTTGCCTCTTACGGTTTCGAAGATATAGCAAGTTGTCAAAATTACATAGTCAAAATTGCATTAACTGATTTTTTTGTTTAAATGTTAGTGTTATTTGTTTTAGGCTGTATAAAAATACACTAATTTTACAATATTCAAGTTTCAATATAAATATGTACATACAATTGTACATACGGACAGCGTAACGAAAACAATAGGGTTCCTTTTCACCTTTGGTGTACGTAACCCTAAAAAGTACAATTGTATCATGATTCCCATCCAGGGTTCTGATATGAATAAAATTTTCTTGCAAGTTTTTAAAAGTAAAGCGTTCATTTACTTTTTCATATTTAGGAGAGTAATTTTGTAAATTTCTGATTTTCTCTCTCGTTGCTAGTTTCTGCTGGGAAAGTAAATGAACAGACCTTTTATTAGAATTACAAAAATAACCAATATATCTTCTACCTCACAACGTATTTTTGTTAATATGAGAATGGATATATCGTTTTCTTAATATGGAAAGACCCTAACTCATATTTTTTTTTGATATCGAGATTTTCGCATTTGTCGATACATTAGATATTCTTCTATCGAAATATACAAGAAACTCGATTTCAAAAAAATATTGAGTTGGGGCCTTTCTATATCAAAGTAACGATATTTATGTAAATAATATTATGTTTGTGTACATATGTATATATGTATGTGTACTTTAATTTGCATACAAATAAACGTATGTATACGCTGCTATTCTCTGGTTATAGTTTATGAGTTAAATTGAACTTTCACAGCAAGTTCCTTTACACACATTCGTGAAAATTGTTTATTGAAAATTGGCCCAAATGCCAATTAAAGAGATTTGTTGCTTTAACAAATTGTTTATTAATTACAGTTTCATGATACATTTGATTTAATGGATACTTTGTCTAGAAAGTGTAAAATATAAACTAAATGTAGTCAAAGTGAAATGGAAATGTAATTTTTAATGAGAATCAATACAAAATTATTTAATAATGTTAAATTGATAAACACTTGTAGTGCTCAGTAGTTGTAGGAAATAGTTTGAATAGTTAAATTATATTTTCGTAACATATGACTATCAGGCATGTTCTCACACTCGCAACTCGTATAATATTTGCGATTATGACTTGAACTCGCAAGATTAGTGTTCTGTAAATCGCAAACGCCAGAATTTTGGCGAGTTGAACTCGCAAGGGTATACTGAAGTGAACTGATGAAATTACAATAAACTGAACTTTAAACAAACAATAAAATGATAAATATATTAAATTAAATATGTTTTCTTTTTATTTGTATCAAAACTAGACGATTTTGCTGACAATTTTAATAAAATATATTAAATTTAAAAAAAGGTTTTTTGTTTTGCTCATTTTTCCTCTCCATTGTTTCCTTATACTCTGGCGATTTGAGCATAAATCAATATGACAAGTCGCAAGCAAAACGCATGAGTTACAGAACATGTAGAAACAAGTTTAGCGATTTGCAACTCACATGCGATTTGAAAACCTTGCGAGTGTGAGAACATACCTGTATATGAGATTGCTTATTATTAAATGTTTTGGTTGAGGGGGAAAATATAATTTTCATACAAATTATGTTTGTTTGGAAATTGCGATCGAAATCGAATGCAGTAATTTGCCCCTGGATTTCTATAGAGAGGATGCTGTGTTTGTTTGCAATATATTACAAGTGTTTTTAGGATTCCGTACACCGAAGTTCAAAAGGAACTCTATTGTTTTCGCTACGCTGTCCGTCTGGCCCTCTGGCCGTCTTTCCGTCTGGCTACCTGTTCGTCAAGTCTATTTGCTCAGGAACTCTAAGAGCTATGGACGTAAAATTTGGACAGAGTATGTAGAACCTTGGCCGCTTCAACAACAAATACATAAGAGTTAAAAATTAAAGGGTGTTACACACGAGCAACGAAAAATTTTAAAATCCTACAACAATTGACACTAAAATTTTAAAAATTGTAATTAAGGGGTGTTCCGTCAGTCAATGCAATTTGGACTATGTAATTTTGACAACTTACTGTATCTTGGAAACCGTAAGAGGCAAATTCTTGCATTTTTCAAAAACGGTAAAACTAAAAAATCCAAAGATTATAAAATCGCCAAAAACCAAAAAGAAAAAAAATCGCCAAAACAAAAAAGGCACCAAATTAAAAAAAAGTTCTAACACTAAAATAAATCGGCAAAACCGAAAAAAATCGACAAAATGAAAAAATCCCCAGAATGAAAAAAAAAACGCCAAAAACCGAAAAAATCGCCATAACGAGAAAAAGAGTGCCAAAACTAAAAAAGCGCCAAACGTTAAAAAAAATCGCCAAAACCGCAAAAACTCAAAAAACATCAAAACTAAAAAACGCTCAAAACCAAAAAAAAAACCAAAAACGAAAAAAAAGCTAAAACTCTTTATTATACGGGCTAAAGTTCGTATTGAATTACATATCTAGTGTCCGTACTAGTGATGTAACGAATATCAATTTTTGATATTCGCGAATACTAATACAAATATTTGAAACGATATTCGTTAATACGAATACGCATATTTAATGTGAAATTTATAGACATTAAATTAGGGTTCTATTTACACCTGTAATATGAAATATTAAAGAATTGTTTGTTATGAAAAAGAACTTCATACTCCTGTTGCCGTACCTTAAAGTTAACAAAAACTACCCAAAAATTTTAATGATCGTCAGTAAATAATGTTTGAAAATGATACAAAGCACAAATTTCTATAAAAAATTTAATGGATTCGTACAAACTAATATTTTGATCCATTTATTCAAATTTCGTTTAGGATTTATGCAATTATTTACTTACAGCCTTATTCAAAAAAATATTTTACTTGAGCTTTAAGGTTCATAGTAGCTACCAAGCACTTTAAGGCTAACATTGCTTTGTTATAGTGTTTTCACACTGACATGGTTTTAATAAAAGTTGGTTTTAACGTTAAAACCAACTGTGAAAACCTGGTTTTACCATACAAATTGTTTTTGTTAAAAGCAAATTAAAACCATTTTTGAATTGGTTTTAAGTTGGTTTTATGAAATGCAACCTTGTTTTCGCTGTGATAAATTCAGTGCTGCCAAGTTGAAATGACAGACAGCAGCTGATAATGTTATGCCAGTGAATAACAATAGATGGCGCTTGAAAAATTTTCAACATAAAAATGGATACAACAGCAACAATAATCAAAAAATTATGGAAAAAAGGGTTTTTGGGAAGTAAAACAAAGAAAATATTTTAAATTGAGCTCTGAAAAGTGAAAATAGACAATATGACCGACATTCATCTGCCAATAAAAAAGGTTTATCTTATAATGTATATGTGCATTTTTACATTATTAACAATATTTCCAAGCACTTCCTCATTCTATATAAGAAGTTCCATAATTTAAGAACATTTTATTTGCAAAATATAAAATAATTTCTATTTTAGAGCGCATTGTGAAATATCTCAGTTTTTCATACAAACAAAACCAGTTGAACAGTATGTTCAATAAGTGTTATTAAAAAGCAGAAAAAATGCAACAACAAATACACGTATTTCGGCAGGAGATTTATTTTATTTTGAGCAAAGTTATTAGACAGCCTGTGAGTTAAAACCTGAATTTAACAAACTTGCAGTGTGAATGCAAAATCAGCTGTTTATGGTTTTAACGTTAAAACCAGGTTTGAACTTTCAGTGTGAAAACAGTATTAAGAAATTCTATTCAAAAGACAACTTTAATTATTTTATGATTTAATAATAAATTCTGGTAACACCACCATGTTCAACAACCATTTCACAGCTTATGATGCACAACATCGAATACAATTTCATTCGAGTATTCAACTAATTTTTTATTTTATTAAATACATTTTTATTATCTTGTAGTTAAGTAACCTAATTTATAAAGTATAAGCTTCTGACATGGAAGCAAAACAGATAAACATTTTTATGAAATAAAAGTAAAAAAAAAATATGATAAACATAGAAAAATTATCTCAATTTATTTTATTCGAACGAAATGAGTATTTGAATATCCAGCTTTTTTCGATTCGTTTTGTTTGAATGTACATCACTAAAACATTTTTGTATAATTGTATTTATTTTAATATTTTTTATGGATTTTGCTATATATTTCGAATCAGTTGGATAATTTAGTGATATTTTCCATCACATGACAGAAATAATAAATTTAAGATAACAGCTAGCACTTCTAGCTTCATTTTCAGATGTAACATGAATCAATATATGCTATATTAACAAAAATATTTGAGGTACAAAATACACATTTTCGAAATATCAACTTATAGTAGCAGTAGTAGGGAACTGGCGGTTCTGGATCAATTAAAATTGTTAAATTGTGGCTGAAATTGTTAAATTGTGGGCTGAAATTGTTAAATTGTGGCTGAAATTGTTAAATTGTTGCTGAAATTTTAAAATTCTTGGAAATTTGTGTTTTCGGCGGCGCTTTGATGTTTTTTGTTTACATTAGGAGTTTTTTGTTTACATTAGGAGTTTTTTGTTTACATTAACTTTGTGTGAACGGGTGATTTTTTTGGGTTACATTAATTGTGATAACGGGTGTTTTTTTTTTTGAGGTTTCATATGAGTGTATATGCCGACGGCAATACATGATTATTATTTTTTTCAAATGCCTACTGCAATACATGATAATTTTCCCTAATGCCTACCGCAATACATGATTATTATTTTTTTCAAATGCCGACGGGAAAAAATGAATATAATTTTTTCAAATGCAGACGGGAAAATGATTTTTCCTAATGACGACGGGAAAACGTGAAAGTTATATTTTCTAATGCTAATGTAGGTGTTGCTAGACTGTGGGAATTTAAGGCTGACCGTGATTTGAGTGGGTGGCGTTGTTGCCGTAATATGTAACCATAGGAATTTGCGGATGTGTCTGTCTGTCTGTGAGAATTTAGGTGAGGGTTTGATTGGAAGGGGCGGGGTGTAGTTGAGGTAGATCGATTGCGTGTGTATGTGTGTGTGTGTGTGTATGTGTGTGTGTGTGTATGTGTGTGTGTGTGTGTGTGTGTATGTTTGTAGGAATTTCAATGTGTGTATTTCTGTAGGAGCTTAGGGCTGATTGTGATTTATGAGGGGTGAGGTGTTTTAGTAATATGTAACCGGGGGAATCTGTGTGTTTGTATGTCTGTAGGAGTTTAAGGCTGACCATGATTTGGGTGGGCAGGGTTGTTGACGTAATATGTATCCATGGGGATTTGTGGATGTGTCTGTCTATAGTAGTTTAAGGCTGATCGTGATTTGAGGTGGGTGAGGATGTTGTTGAGGTAAATTGGTTATGTGTATGTATGTATATATGTATTTTTGTAAGAATTTAAGATGATTGTGATTTATTAGGGCCGAGGTGTTCTTGTAATATGTAGCCGTGAGAATCTATGTGTATAGACGTCTGTAGAAGTTTAAGACTATCTGTAATTTCAGGTAGGTGAGAGTGTTGTGTTGTTGAGATTAATCTTATATATTGTATATGTATGTATGATCATGGGAATTTGTGTATGTATATCTGAGGGAGAATTTAAGGCTCGTCATGATTTGCAAAAGGTGGGGTGTTGTTGAAATTTTCTTGGATATTTCTTATATGAATTCTGCTATGTGTGTGTATTTGAGCTGGTATTTATATGTAGGTAGAAATAAATTGTTTTCAACATCGACATTTGGTACTATAAAATACTATCATATATCTGGACTTCCCTAATCCTAGTATGCTTTTGTACTTACGATTGCTTTATATTTTCTCATGCTTAAATTTGTCTCGCGTTGAAGTCGGTCTGTGTGAAATTTGTTTATATTACAGATTTTGTTTATTTAACTACATTCGTCTTCTTTGACTGAAAGAGTTATATACACACAGAGAAAAACCAACTTGAAATCAGTAAGAACCATGCTGAATTAATAAGAACCATTAGCGAAGGTTTAGTCATATTGAAATTTCTTATTTCAATATGGACAAAATATTAATTTACAGTATTCATTTATTAAACTCATTAGTTTGTAGATATCGCAATATACATTTTCTATTATATTAAAAATTATTGAATTAATGTGATGAATTCTTATTTTTAAGCTGCAGATTTTCCCTGAGTGTATGGATTGTTTATATTTGCATTGTGCTTTAACTAAACGACGCTTCATATATTTTCATGATGTAGATCTAATAAATACTTAAGCATTGATAAGAAATTTGATATGTATACATACATATCTACAAATTGATTTTATGTATGTATGTATGTATGTATGTATGTACATATATATGTACATACAAATAAGTGTTCAACTCAATCTTTGAATACATTTTTTATTTTATTTTTTGTCATGTGATGTCTGTTGTTGGTGAAATTAAAAACAGTTTAATTTTTATCTGCGTTTACTTAAAAGTTTGTGAGGATTTTCTGTTGTAAGTAAAACTGAATTCTTGAAGATATGTACTTACATACTCTATAGTAATAGTAACTATAATAGAAATATTTCTTATACTTAATTTACAGTTTTTTAAAGTATAGGGTATAAAATTTTTTCTAGCTATAGCCTTCTACATTTATTTTGGAAAGCTTGCTTTGCTTTTTGAAAATGTATAAACATTTTTAAATGAAACTGATCCGGCACTCCAGCTTAGGTACTGATAGTTTTTTTTTGTTGTTAGTTAACTTACTTATTTTTTATTGATAAACATTGGAAATCAAAAGGGAGTTTTATATTGTAATTATTATTTTCATAATTGTTGAAAACAATCGCTGCTTTTTGTTTGTTTTTTGCGATGAAATCATTTGAATTACTTTTGCAACTTTACGCGTTTATAAAAATTATGTTATTTTCTATATTTCTTAATTTATAAGACTTTTAGACTTTGTCCTTTAGGGGTTATATATTCTATTATACGATTATGAATAAGAATGCAGTAAGCTGATGTATTTGCTTACTGCTTCAAATTAAAATTTTATTAAATTGAATAAAAGGAGTTTTTTTTCTTAAACTCTGATGCAGTTAGAAGCGCTGGAGATTCTTTCATATAACAGCTTTTTTGAAATTTTTGATACGTAGTATAATATAGAATTGGATAACATTTATTTTTTAATTTTTATGTTAAGAAGTACGGGTATGAGACTGAATTTAAATGTACTTTTAAATTAGTTAAATCATAATGAACAAACATATTTTCTTCTTTAATAGCGATCAACAGAAAACGAACTCGTTTTCATATAATTTAGGTATACCCTATCGACGGCTCCTCTAGGATACAAGATGACTTTGTATGACGAAATTTCTGTTGCTTTATACTGATAATATGTTTACATTAATAAGATACATATACATATGTTTATTTTATGAACGGTGAGCACCTATGGCTTTTATTTAATGTTCTATATGACTTTTTTTTTTCATTTTCTTTAATAATTTTCTCCCCATAATAGCATTCTAAATATTTCAAGGGCTCAAATGCTGTGTAGTCTTCTTCTGCAAACTTAACTAAACGTCTAACTTCTTCCAATGCTTCTTTATAAGAAGATATTTTGTTATGGTCTTCTTCTACGATACGTGCCCATCGGGCAGAGTGTACGTATTAGTTGGTCAGTCAGTCTCTATTTTTATTTATTTTTTTTCTTCTAATGTGCCACTCCTTTTTCAGATTTTACTACTTGGAATAGAGAATTTTTGTCTAATTTTTTGGTGGGTATATACATTAGGTATGTAGAAATTAGTTTAGATACAAAGAAATGATGTTTAATATACAACTATTGTATCAAATCGATCTCAAATAATTCAGTTACCTCTACCAGCAATTCACCGTTGGTGTATTCATAAAGTGTTAGAAACAATGAAATGTCTATGTTTTGAGAGAATTTTTCCCCTCAAGTATTTCTACATGAGGTTTGAGGGGTCAATCACTGTCGCATTCATATGTAATGATTATTCACTTAAAAAACGTCATCATCACCATCAATCATCTCCGTATACAATACATTCATGAGTTGGGTTGATCCAGATACAATTGCTGTCTCATCACCTTCTAACAGCTTTATATATTTTGCTAGTATGCATGCCTTAGCATGCTTCTATCGATAGTGACGTAAGAGTCCGAGATGTAAAATGTTACAATTAAAAATCTTTACTATTAGAATATACCAGTTCGCTCTTTTGAATTTTTACAAAGTAGATACATATGTATGTATTTCATTGACCACAAAATCATAAAATTTCTTTGCTTACAAAATTGTATGACGTGAGGATTTTTTTTTTTTTTTTTTTTTTTTTTTTTTTTTTAATTATACATGCTTCGGCATGCTTTCATTTTTTTTCTATAAATTTATGTAATACTCATACAGATACAGATATAAAGTAAGATCTGTTTACTGTACATTTTAAAATTTATGCATGCTTCAGCATGATTCTAGTTGAAGCGTATATTCATTCACTAAGTTTGTTTGATACTTATTCATACACATGTACATTCTTAAAGATTGGATATCAAAGTCCAATTTCCGTAGTTTATCTATATTTTCTAAAGATCTGATAGATAAAGAAATAAATAGAGTGAAGATCTTCTATAATAATCCCATTTTCATATTGTAAAATTTTGCGTGCTAGCGCTTTCGATGGGAAAATATACATACAACTTTATAAAAAGTGATAATATGATGTGCTGCTGAATATTGCACTATGTTATAGTTCATTTTAAACACTGAAGTTTTAGCAATATTTCTTAAGACTCATCATTCCTAATCAATCCTGCAAAAACAACACAAACTAGATTTTTCGTTTTAATTTTATTTTTTTTAAATTCAACATTCATTCTTCAAATTACTTTATACTATATTAAGTAGCTTTTCCTCATTTGTTGAGTTGACTTTAATAGGAGACATTTTAATGGTACGATGAACTTTTCTATTGCATGCATTGAGTAAATCTTTATACATACCAATCCACTTATATGAACCATTAAAGCTAATTCTTTTCACATCATACCTTTCAATGATCTATTAAATCATTCTAATATTGATGCTTTCATATTAAGTAATCTTTAATCTTCTATTTATGTATGAGTTTTCCCAAGTATTTATTAAAAAATTCTTTAGAATCATCTGTTTGTAAGTTTTTTGGTACCCGTACCACTTCAAAAATATTTTCCATTGCCTTGGTTTTTAGAGTGCAGCTTTTATTTTCAGCTGTACTTTGAGAATGTGTCAATTACAGTCTTCAAAAATCAACAATTTCTATTTTCTGTAGAATAGTTCTACATTTCACCTAACTTAGCTCCATAAAACATCATATATTCCTGTCATTACATCTCTACAAGCACAAACAGTTGTTGAAATTTAATATGGACTTCGTTAACTAAATTCCTTTTTAAAGACATTGAATTGTTTCACAGATTTTTTCGAAAGTGTTGTGATCTACATCTTGCACTTTCAGCTATTTATACTAACATGTAGTTAATTTTCTAATCTATATATTTAACCGTAAACTCTTCAATTTGTTTTTAATTATTTACTTTTTAGAATTGCTTTTTAAATTTTATAACTGTCTTCTTTCTCTAATTTTATTTCACGCTGTAGTTCCTCAATTTGCATTTAAATATATTCTTGAATATTAATGCTTTAAGCTATATTATTAATTTGTCTTGTATTTTATCTTCATTCAGTTTAATGTAACTATCAACAATAGTTTGTATCTAATTCATTTATGCCTTCCAATACTGATAAGTCAGTATAAATGTCTTCAGAATTGGAAGTCTATGAGTAAAATCATCGTCATCATCATTCTCAGTATTAGCATCATTAAATATGATGGTATTATCAAATATTGTTCCTTCTACTAGTTTCTTTGGGGTACTTGTCTATATCTTGAGTGAAGGTTTCTCAGGCTTTAAACTTGTACATTTTCAACTTCTATCTTGATTTTACTTTCTTCTTTCATAAGAATTCTTTTAATATTTTTGGAAATATTTTTGAATTCTTCTGCTATAGGTTTAAATGTATCTTTTAGTTGTTCACTTGTATCTATTTCACCAGTTTTTATACTACGAAGCTTTTTCTTCAACACATTTCTTGTCAACACCAACTGTTTTAAAATTTTCTCATCCATGTTCGCTAAGGGCAAATAACAGGTATCAGCAATCAGATCAGCTTTTCAGGAGCTGGTCTGGTTTTCAGATCAGCTTTTCAGGACCTGGTCTGGTTTTCAGATCAGCTTTTCAGG